>VXBN01006968.1:365392-426280 GCA_013397395.1 Sinosuthora webbiana
GCCCCTGAAGGCGGCGGAGGCGGGATGCGCCCCCGCCCCGGCCCGGCCCAGGCGGCAGCGGGACACGCCGGAGGGGCCGCCCCGGCCGCCGGGGGCCCAGGTGCTGCTCCCGGCCCGGGGGCAGCGGCTGGGAAAGGGCACACCCGGCGGGGCTGGCCCCTCCCTAGGGCCGGGGGCCAAGGGGAGGGGGAGAACACCCTTTCCTGCCCTCTCCCCGCCTGGCGCTGGGGAAGCAGCGCCTGCCGCTTGCGTGGCCCCGGGGCAGCGCTACCAGGAGCTCCCGCTGAGCCAGAGCCGTCCTGGGCTAACCGGGGGTACCCCACTCTCCACAAGCGAACCGCTGGGCTCCGGGACGCGGCTGCGGGGAGCGAGGGACGCCCGAGCTCCTCACCATCCGCACGCCACAAAGAAGGTGTTTATGGGTCCCTTCGCTAAGAAAGAGGACGAACCCAGGGCGAAGCTCAAAATCACGTCACGAGTAATAGAAAGGGAAACCTAAGGGCTACAGGCTCCACACCGGCCGTTGCCCTTGGAGCCAAAAGCTTCTCGGTTGCAGCTGCTGGGGGCGGCTGTGGGACACATGCCGAGGCCCAGGAGAGACCCCGGGCTGTGCATGGTTTCTCTGACTGACCTGTTCTTCCATGAACATGTCAGAGAGCAACTCAGATATGAATTTTGTCTGAGGGACCAAGCCCTGCCAGCCTCTTCCCACCTCCCAGAAACATTCCAAGAAACAAGACCTTCTTAAACACTCAGTCCCGAAGGCCCACCTGACTCACTACCCTGTGCCTGGACAGGAAGCAGGACGCTGTAGGTAGGAGGGATTGCAGCTGAGTTGGAGGGTGATGCTCTCTTTTAGCCCTGGTGAAGTGCTCCTTCCACAGAGGTAAAACACTGCCTCTTCAACTGAGGCACAGAGAGAGCTTTCTGAGATTTAAGATCCCAGCTTCTCATCACAAGGAGTAAATAATAGAGAAAAACAAAAGTACCTATCAAGCAATCTATCTCTGAAAGCACAAAGACATGTAAAATGGTCTTCACAAAGGCATTTCCCTTCAGGGAAAAACAGCAAAACAATGAAATGAAAAGTTATCTGTGTTGGGCTTTAGTCTATTTTTTTATTACCCAGTAGTTCCTCATTGCCCTTTACCTTCCCCCTGAAATATCCAATGCTGATGCAGGCATTAGTGTGGAAATATACTGTTGAGCACTTCAACAGTGTGGTGGAATGGAAACGCAGTTTTGCAGTGACATTCCCAAAATTAACTTCTGTGGACTAATCCTTCCAGAATAAAAGAAGTAGCTGTTCTAGATCAACTCTAATCTACTCTTAGGGTCTAAATAAAACAGAGTAAGAAAGCAGATTCATCAGTGATGAACCAATCTGGATTTCTTGTCACTTTGAAAATCCAACCCGTTAGTTTCAAGATCCTACCTTAAAGCATTAATATACATACACAAATTTAATACACAACTAATGATTTCAGACATTTATTGCTGTAAAAAACGGATATGGCTCTCCTAGATGAGTCCTGTCCTTCAGGACAGTGAGGTGGGTTCTCTACAGTGTTTTCACCAGAACAGATCCAAGCTCACCAATCATTGCTGCATGGTTATCAGGTATAATGGAGATTCAGTAGCAGAAAGAAACTTACAAATTGTTGGAAATTTCCCAGGTCCTTTGCTCTCGTGAAAGCAAGGTCCATGCTAAAAAGTGTGAAGCTGTGACAAGCTTTATTTTAAGCATATAAACTTGTTAGATGTAGCACCAGAACACCAAATAACCAACATCCCTTAAAATTACACATTTATTTCCTGTCCAATTCTTTCCCCACCCTAGCCAGCATTTTGGTTTGGTTTGGTTTTTGTGGGAGTTTTGTGGGTTGTTGTTGGGATGGGGGGTGTTGTTTTGGTTTGGTTTGGATTTCCTTGAGAATTGGACCATTTTTCCTTTTAGGCGCTCAGTATCTACAGTCTGGGTATCTGCAGCATTTAATTCGTATCTCTGACCAGAATCAGTCAAGTTATTCTGGAGTGAGTTAACAATTTCAGCAAGTTGTAGCCATTGCTTTTTACGAGCAAAATCGTAACAGAGGGCCGGTGTCAGTTTCTTTACATCTGCAAAATAAGCCATGTCTCCAACCAAGGTACATGGTGTAGAGTCAGAGAGAAGTTTCAGCAGATAAACAACAAAGAAAAGAAGGAGTCTGGTTTGCAGCTCTGCTAGGGATTGGAAGGAATAAAAGCTAAGAAGAAGGTGGTCTGACACTACCAGCAAAAGAGCAAAACAGTGCAGATTTGGGAAGACAAAAGAAATTGCTGGGACACCTCCCCAGAAGACTGGAACTTTCTTCCCACCTCAATTGAGAGTCTTGCAATCCTTTAAAACTGTGAGAAGCAAAATGATCCCAGAATCATTTACAGCAGAGTTTGTGACTCTTGAGTAACAAGCATGGGATGCCACCTTCCATTGAGTTGCAGGCAGTGGATACATATCCAGCTCTGTGAAGCCCTTTTCTTCTAATCTAACAGTCTCAGGTACCTAAGCTGTTTCCCTTCATGTCTTACCAAGGAAGTCGTAATAGAAACAAGTCTGCCTTGTCAACATTTCTGTCATTTCTGCCATTCACAGTGTTAGCCTCAAAGAAGTTGAAGATTCTCCTAAATAGATTAGAAACTGGTTGGAAACCCTCAGCAATGAATTGGACCTTGCTGAGCACCTGAAAGTCTTAGTTTTATTAAATCTTAGCTGCAAATTCTGCTTTGTGCCCGGTACAATGAATTTCTTTAAGCTTTGAAGCACTGGGCAATGTCCAGTGAACATGGTCTTCATCTTGGGCTGGTTTTAATTGTTTAGATACCCTTGGTATCTAATGCACATGTGTGCAAGGGTAAGAGTAAAGGGCCAATAAATGGAGTGTGAGTGGTTAGCAAAGTTCATACAAATATTCTTTCTTTCCAAAAATAAAGAAGTTGCCTGTCATATTGCATTAAAATTCTGTTACAAGATGAGCTCTCAACACAAAGTCATTCTCCTTCATGGTAGGCATTGCAGTTCAATGAGGATTACCACTGCATGTCCAGGAAAGATAGATTTAATGAGGGTAGGAACAACCTCTTCTAGATTTAATGAGAAATTGAAGACCAAAAAGCCAAGGCTTTGCAAATACATGGGTTTTGTCTGACATGCTTTTCGTGTAGGAGATGCATGTTGTGTTTTGTTCTGGATCATGTAATCCTTGGCGTGACCATCATGATCTTTTGCCATCATATGACACTCTATGGCAAACACAGAGTTCCTTTGTGCACAGTCCTTATTTATAAATCTTGGAATTTTGATTGGAGGTTTTTTTCCTTTTGAAAAGACTACTTTTCATGTGAAAATTAAGATTTGAAGATTACTGTGACGTCTTTTGAGTGTTTGTGCAATCTCATTCTCTTGAATTTGCAGCTGAGCCTTTGCACTTGCAGATAAAGCAGAACAGCTTTATTTCTCATTTACAATGAGAGTAAACCAGCAAATGCAATAAAAACAATTAAATTTTATGGCAGCACTGAAACTTATTCTGTTGCTTTTAAATTTGGGGGGGGGGGGAAAGACAGAAGGAAATAATTGATCAAAAGGGGTTTTCAAGGCAAAAAATTTTTNTTTGTTTGTTTGTTTGTTTGGGGTTTTTTATTATATCTTAGGCAAAAGCAAGTCTATTCCAAATTCATCAACCCCACTTACCACAGCAGCCAAAAATCCAGAGGAAAAAACCCCAAAGAACAATATACAGAAATAAGGAACTGCAGATGAAAGTAAAGCGGCCCTCCATTTGGGACACAGGTCCTGTGGCAGCTTTTAAATTCTGGTATGAGATTTTTAAGCAGAGTGGAATAGTGTTTTACCTGCACATCATGAAGTACTTGAACTTAAATAGTTACTGGGGCTTGAATGTCAATTTTTCTTAGCACTGAGACATTTCCAGTCCTGGACTTTCTAATATCACTGGTAGTCTTTATACACTGACTTAACAGGATTTTTTTTTCATTTAAATTGATTCAGATCTTTTTAAGGTGATATACTTCAGAGTTGTTATATGGGTTTTCTGAAAGCAGAATTAGGTTCATACACCAGGTAATGAATGATCAGTGCACCACATGTTTTTGGAGCCTGATCTTCACAGCTGAAAATGTCCTCTGTGTCCAAGGAGGGCACAAGAGCCATTCTTCATCTTTCAAATGCTGGGCTGGAGAAAAGAATAATCCTGTGGCCATTGCTTGGCAAAAAACAATGAGCTACAAGGGTGGTAGATCCATTCACTTCTCTCTGAGGTATGAGGGTGGATCACTAGGGGACTCATAATATGTTGTTTAGAAAGGCTACACTTGATGTGTGACTGTCCATCCTCAGGGGAGAGGATGATGAGGATGAGGAGGTGATGCTGACCACCAGCCAACAGCCAACATGTGTGACAGACAGCAGAATCCTCACCTGTCAGTGGGTGTCTCTGTTTACTGGCTGTTGCCAGAATACCAGGGCTGAATTCATGACAGTAGTGTTATAGAAACCTCTGTGCATAAATTAGGTTCTGTTTACTGTGGGTTTGCATTTATGTTTTTAAATTACTTAAAATTGTTGGCTTTTCAGATGTGCACATTAATTTGCAGCAGTGGGGGTGAACTCAGTGACCCAGAAGATCCCTTCAGCTCCCATGTTCATAATTTATTCTTGCATCACATTATAAAGTAAATGAGGAGCTATACCTTGTCACCATTCAATTAAACACTTTTAAACAACACTGACTTTTGCATTACCTTAAAAACAAGATCTGCTTTATGAACTGAGTCATGCATGAACGGTGATGCATTTCACAATCAGTGACTTTCAGGAATACAAATCCCGCTATTCAAAAGGAAAAAGCACAGAGGTACCTAAGTGCTTTTCACAAATAGCAGGATTAGAGTTAAGACTTTTCAAACATTAAATAATCTAAAGGGCACTACAGGTTTTGTCCAAGATTTTCAGCACCCTGAAATCAGCCAAACTGAGATTCTGTCAGATTGCTGTTTTGATTAGAAAGGTACTAAAACTGGAATCTCTGTCAAACAGGAGAGGGAAATACTGTTTTTATTTCCCGGGCAGCACTAGTTTAGAAATTTACTCCAGAAATGTTGACTTCTAATACATGCCACAGTAGTCTGGCAGATACAAGGCATAGCTTTTTAACAGAAAGAGGGAATTCCAGCACTTGATTTTTGTCACCCTGGTCACTGTTAATCTGGGTTCAGAAACAAACACTGAATTCTGATAAAAAGAGTTGTCATCTTTTTTTGTCACTCTACATACATTTCATCAGATATGGAATTACTCTGTTACTTAATTAGCTGAAGCCAAAATATTTAGTAAAACTTTACTCGGAAAAAAACCCCAAAACAAAATGGTCAGTACAATTTTTCTGCAATCTATTATTAAATTATCCAGAATACAGATGTCCATTTCTTAAAAACAGATTCTCTCTGACTCTTCATGAAAAGTCCTCAAAGGTTCTCATAAAGCTTCACACTAGCCATCATCAATTGCTCTACTCACAGACCTGGCTGGTCTGTGTGTTACCAGGATCTTGGCGATTGCAAGAGTGTCATGAGTTACTCCTGCAGCCATCAGAGCTGCCCTTGCAGCCACATGTGCTACAGCCCGGGGCGATCCCCACACTCCTGACAGCCTGGGCTGGGCTTAGTGGAGTCATTAGGCAGAGGCGAGAGGCAAAGGTCTCCATACAGCTCCTGCCCTACAAAGACATGTCTGTTTTCTGTCACATGGCACATCTCAGGTCACATGTACCCAAGAAAGCAGGTAAGTAAACCTCATTTATTAAATGAGTCGGTTTATCCAAAAAGTCAGTTTGCATCTCCTGTCTTCAAGCAATCAGTGGGCCAACCCTTGCACAGAATGTACTGGGTGTGATGGATCAGCACAAATACCTTAAGTGACTTTTTCCAAAAAAAGGTTTTAAAAATCACAGAATCATAGAATGGTTTGGGTTGGAAGTAATCTTAAAGATCATCTAATTCCAACACCCATATATATATCTATGTACAATTATATAAATCTTGGACTTCCTTGAAAGTCAGAATCTGAGTGGCTTTTTAGCCAAAGCACTTTTATTTCTAGATATTTATCTCCCAAAATATATACTAGATTTAGTTTTTACCTTGTGCAGACATTCTGGATATACTTAACAGACAGGAGACGTTAGACTATCTGTTTATCTTCGTATCTGTATTTTCTTAGCTGTCACCATGATGAGCAAAGGCAGGCTTTAAGTAGTGTGGTCTTAACTAGCAATCCATTTGCGAGGCTTAAACACTTTTCAACCAGCAGCAACTGTTCCAGCATATGACTTCACTCACAATTTAAAAAATACAATTGGAGATGAACTGCAGATCAAAGAGTGGAGTTTCTGGTGGAGTACCTTCAAATGTCTGAGACAAATCAAATCTTTCTAGGAGTGCTAATGGCCTTTAATTGTTGATAAAATAATATCATTATTTACTACTTTTCATGTAGCAGGTTGATCTGCTAGTGAGAAATTGCACCAATTTTAGCAGGTATACCACTGGACTAATTACTGTAGTTTCCACATCAGCTCTTGGCAGCAAAACTTCCTAAACTACTGAAACTAGGCATGTATGTATGTGGCATGTATGTGGCCATGCTATCCATTACATAATGAGATTTTGGATTGATTTCAGTAGTTTTAGCTTTGCTCCTCTCTGTGCAATAGGATGATGTCTGCTGTAGGACCCTCGGCATTGCCTGCCTGGTTTTTTTAACAATTCACAAAGCCCCCCTGCAAGCTGACAATGCCAGTGAGTGGTGAGCTGAGAACGTGCAGAAATACTCACTTAGAGGCAGCCACACCTCCCAGCCGGGTCACTGGCTGCTGGACTGCGATGAAACCTTGGCCACGCTGATGGAAGCAGTGCTCTCAGACTCGGGGTTATCATGGGCAAAGGGGAAGGTGCAGACCAAACTCTCACTGGTTGCCAACCAGTCTGTCAAACTTGTGACCTGGCACACAGCTAAAGACAGCTTTTGCTGCCCCGACCCATTCCTGCTAGGCATTGAAATTAACAAGCAGGGCAAGTTCTGGGCACAACAGATCCTGTGCAAGCCCAGAATAGTTTTGTGACACATGGACAAATTATGAATATTCTGGAAGTGAACTGGGTTACCAGAGCAATCCAAAAAAAAAAAAAAAGGGGAAAAAAAANAAAAAAAAAAAGAAAGAAAAAAGAAATAAAAACTTCTTCCCAACTGTGGTTCCATTTATTGTCTGCCATGTGACTCAGTATAATCACTTGCAGCACTAGTATCCATTTATAAAGCTTTGTGCTCCCGAGCTGCCACGCCAGTGACTTGCTGAAAGAGCAAGAAATACATCCAAGGTGAACTGTACAAAACCATGGGTAACCATGGCAAACCTGAACGAAAGGGAGAAGGGCAGGGGTGAAGGGGAGAATTCTTGAGACAAAAGTCCAATCTTTTAGTGTGGAAGAAGTGTGACCAGCTTTGATCTGCTCTCAGTTCCCATTTTCCTTGAAGCAGCAGAGGGTCCTGTGAACGGATGAGCCCTGCTGGCTGGTGCTGCCTGGCCCTGCCTGCCTCTCTCGGGCTCTCTCTGGCTCTGCCTGGCCCTGCCTGCCTCTCTCGGGCTCTCTCTGGCTCTGCCTGGCCCTGCCTGCCTCTCTCGGGCTCTCTCTGGCCCTGTCTGGCCCTGCCTGCCTCTCTCGGGCTCTCTCTGGCCCTGTCTGGCACTGCCATCTCCTGTTCTCTGCCAGAACTGCTCCCCGACCACACACAGCTGCCAGTAACTCTATTTAACATGTTCAGGCATAAGGGTCACATCCCTTTTATGTTTCTTACTATTTTTCAGCTCCCACCACGGATTCTCCTGCCTTCATGATCACAGCCAATGTTATTTCTCCAAGCTGACTTCCAAAGGGAGTTGTTCTGGACATTCAGCAACTGGGTAATTATGTGTATTGGTGAGAGATGGTAGCTGGGAATTCTGTCCCTAAGGAGAAAGACAAAACCACAAGGAACTCACTTTTACAAACTTAATCTTATTTTTGAGACCTGTTACTAAACAACCTCTTGATTACCAGCTAAAAAGAATTAATGCTTTTCCCATCTTAATAAGGCAGGGTAATTTTAGGATATTCGTTAGAGCCAAGTAAGATCACACAATAAAACCTCCCTCCAACACAGTCCATGGCATGTCAGCACTCTGCTTCCTGCTAAACAGCAGAGAGATTTCTGCTGCGGCTCTAGGGCTCTGATACGTGGCTCAATAAAGGTTTGTTGTTCATCTTGCAATAGCAGGAAGCTGATGTTTCACTCCTGGATGAAGTATTTCATTCTTCATCCCTTGATAAAGCTCTGAGCAGCATTAATTTGAATTCCAGAGTAGAAGCTAGAGAGGAAAAAAAGCTAAGCAACATTTGAGATTGTCGCGTAGAAGTTGCCTGAATGTTTAGTCAATATAATTAGAAATAACTGTCATAGTTAGGAGCAGTGTCACCACCAGAAATTAAGGGGAAAGTGTTTGTTATTATGGAACTGCCAAATTGAGTGTTTTCCCTAAATTTAAGTTAGCATGTATCTGAATGCTGAGACAATGCTGAACTGAAAATTTCTGTGTAAAAAATAGGAAGTAAAGTTTTATGGAGAAGATATAGAAGAAATTATGTCAAGCAATATGAAGAAGTGTATAGTTAAATGACTTGTTTCTTATTCTTTCCAGAATTGTAATTCCTCAAATAAACTGCTGTTTGAAAAGCAGAAATGATCAGTTTCAAAAAAAGATTTTAAAATGCTGTTATTTAGAATGGATCATGTAATTGCTAGTGAGAATTTATTTTTTAAAGTTTTGCTCTTTTGGCATTTTTTTCCCTCTTACGATTACTTTAAAACCATACAGTAAATCATCAGTATGGAAGTTTCTCCTGCCTGTTAAGCCTGCTACAATATTTTAGCCTAGGACATTCACAGCCCAAATGTCCACCTGCTGACATTTATTTTAAAAGTAACAACAGAGGTGCTTCAAATATATAAAACTGTTCAAAATTCTTGCAACATAAAAGAGAATCACACAGGTACCTTTGGCCTACACAGAGTGTCCTTCTAATATGACACTTGGTTCAGTCAAAAGCTACAGTATTTGGGGTTCTGCCCTGAAAGCAATTTGCAACTTAGTTAAATCCTTATTCTCATGAGGCTAGTGGAGGTCTGGACATGCACTACTTCACCTCAGCCTGCCTTAAACTCACCTCATCTACAAGCTTCGCTTATGTATGTAACTTTCACCTGTAAGTAACACCTTACAAACATTGTCCTAGTTAGGTATCAGTATAGATTTGGTCTAAATTTTAATTTTTTTCTCACGTTTTCTCCAGCCCAGTCACAAAAATCAGCTTTTCATTACACTGCTCCCACTCAGTGTATTACCTTTGCTTCAAAAGTACTCTAACATCCAGACCAGATTCAGCTTGTTAGCTGGCGTTTATGGGTTTTTTGTTTTTAAAACAGTTGCTGGGCCTAGGACATTTTACAACCCCTTCACTTGATAACGATCAAAGCTGATGGCTTCCTTCAGGAGCAGCACGTCCCAAAGTCACAGGGCTGAGTCAGGGGCAGATCAGCTCTCATGTTACCTTTGAGACACCAGTAAGGATGAGGAAAGACATTCCCCCGCCAAAGCTGCCATAGCTCCTTCTTGGGGAAATTTGCATTTGCACTGGCAAGAAGCATCTTCCCCTCCCTTCCTGGGAAAGGACAGATGAAGCTATTTTTGAGTGGTTTGAATAGGAGTGATTTTCCCAACGACGACTAATGAATGTTTGATTGACGTTTTCATAGATAAACATTCAAAATAACCCCCAGTAATAATAATAATATACTCAGAATAATCATTAACTAGCTGCTTTGCTTGGTTATGAGCTCCCAGAGGTGATTTTTATAGTTTTTAATTGTTTCTTTAAAGTTCTTTAAGATGCAAAAATACCTTTTCCTCATGCTGTAGGTCCATCTACTACATCAGCCTTTAAAAATCACAAGAATGTGAATATATTTTTAAACTCTAACTACTGTAAATATTTGTCTAGCTGAATTTTACCATGTTATCTAGTGGGATCTCCAAAAAGCACCTCTGTCTTAATTTTGATTGCCTTCATCCCACAAAACCAGGTACCTGGGAACTTCCAGGTCTCTGATCATTAAGCATATCAGTACATCCAGAAATCTGCCCTGTTCCTCTTTCTGGAAGTGAGCAATTTGTTTTCAAGCCTCACTTGCAAGACACAAAGGATCACTGCTGAATTACTAACTCCATAGCAAGCAGGAGTGTGACATTTGCTGGCAGATTCCTCTCCCAGAGACTTAACTCCAGCCACATCTGCAGCTGGAATGCTGAACCCACCCTCCATCTCTGCAGAGGCAACATTTCCTCCAGGGCTTAGGAAGGGGATTCTTCTACACAGAAAAGAGTCAAAGAAATGAATGTTTTAATCAACAGCCCTTCACTAGACAAGCTTTTAATGCAAATACTCTCCTTTGACTCATTCTCTTACTAAAGCACTCTCGAATGACCCTGCTTTACTGTTTCACAGGTCGGCTCTCATGTGCATGCAGGTGGAGTTGCATGTTTCTTCTGTAGATCATCCTGCAGGTGAACTCCTGTTATAGAAAATGCAGATCTCTACAAGCAGGGCAAGTATCCCAGCACACATGCTCTGCTAGTTACTGCATACCCCTGAGCAAGTGTTTTCAACACCCAAGGAAACACTGGCATCTTGCACTTCAGCTATAAATTATGTTGATGCACTGGTGTCACACAGCTGACTCCTACCAGGTAAGAGAAACAATCAGCAGAATGGTTCTGAGAATCCTACCTGGGGGCACAAGAGTTGTTAAATTGGAGTATAAAACCACATTTAATGTTTCTAGGAGACAATATGAAGTCATTGATCCAGGAACATCTTTGTATTGATGGGGCAAACCTCGGCCTTGCCCTCAGAGTTTTGGCATTCTCCTTCATGGGCCTTCTGTGAGTTTGTTTGCTAATTCTACTGAACAAACATCAACTTAATGCATTTTCACAGAATCCCTAACAGGTTGGAAGGGACTTCAAAGACCATCTTGTTCCACCCCCCTGCCATGAGCAGGTACATCTCCCAGGGTGCTCAGGGAATGCTGCCAGGCCAGGAAATACTTCCAGGGAAGTGTTCAGGGCTAGGCTGGATGGAGCCCTAAGAGTATGTGAGTATTTTGGAGAGTATACGAGAAATTAAGATGTAATTTCATTTCAGGATAACTTGTCACCACAGCCTTAGTCCTACCCTTACTTTCCCTGTACCAGTAGTACAAGTGTTGGCAAGGCTATTCAGTGACACACATTAAACCAACTAATCCAAGAAGATGACACGAAATAGGAGAGGATGGTGCTCCCTGAATGTGAGCACAAATAATTCATCTTCTAGTTCTGCAGAAAACTTCATGTGATGCATTCGGTTTCTTTCAGATAAAAATCAGTATTTATTTGGGCCCCAGCTGAAAACCCCTTCAGCAAGTGATTTAAACCAGCACCGTCTTAAACCACAAAACCAATAGGCAGAACACACCAATTCCTTTTGTCTTTTATTGCTCCTGCCAATGTGACTACCTTTACGCAGGCACATTGCTTTCCTAGATTAAAAACTGTTTTATTAATCTGGAAGCAGTGTTTTGACTTCCACCCCTCCTCCTAAGGTTATCCAATTAACACACAGTTATCCTTTTAAGAAGTTTAACTTTTTTGTTTTTCAGATCTGTGTAAAGGTTACTTGGCAAGAATACATGCACAGGACGTTAAATGGAGACCAACCCACCACTAAAAGGTAATGCACATAGAACATAATACAGTACTTTGACATCATTTCAAATAAATACCCACATACAAATGTAGTAGTTTTAAATGCAACAATATTTCTTATGAATCAATAGTGTAACAGAATATGGAAATAAAAGTCCCCACATCTAGGAATAATAATGCTCTTTCCAGCAAACAGAAATCTTTTCTGCACTGTCAATATTAGTTCAATTTGTACTTTTTTTGAGAAGCGGGAAGGCTCCCCTCCAGCAAGTACCAATTTAATCATCCACACGAGCCTCACCAAGCCAGCGAGAACCTGGCACGGCTTGTTGCTGCACTTCTCTGTTTCTGTTTGCTGAAATCACAATTAGATACAACATGCAAAGGAGATCCCGATGTGCTGCGGTTCACGTCTGCACAGGGCGCTGTGGCTCCTGCCCCACACCGCCCACACACAGCGACATTCCCCACGCCTTCCCGGACCGAGACCATGAACGTGTCACACACTGCTCATCTCTTCAACACGAGTCCATCTGGTTCCCAAAGTGTAGTCGGGTCTGTTCAGGTTGGTGGTTTTGATTTTCTTCCCCTCTATACCCCTGAATTTGCAAGGATTCGCGTGATGAAATATCATTGATTAACAGAATTTTTTACAATTCCTTGAATATATAAACTCTATAGTAAGCCTACCATTAAAAATGTGCGAAATGGGAGTTCACTTTGCACTTATTGCTCCACGTCTTTAACCAATTCCAAACCAGCCATTCCATTCCTCCTAAGTGACAGGACTTAGCCTACGCTACTCTAAGAGTCTCCCTTCAAATGATCAAAGGCACTACTGGCAATAATGAGTGACAGAAAGGCGCTGACAGATAACACCCTATCACTGACCACTTTAGAATTTTTCTTTCTAAATGTACCACAATTTGGCACAATAAAATGAAAAAGTAACAAAACAATTCCAATTTGGAATTTAACTGGTATAGTTGTATAAAATTCTGTTAATCGATAATACTTCAACTTCCTAAAACCCAGGAACTCTGGAATTTATATGTAATACTACTTATTTAATATTTTTCAAGTGCCTATTACTGTTTTAACCAGAGCAAAGTCAAGTTTTCTTCTTGTTACATTGAACTATTCCTAAGAATAATAATACAATATGAAAAAAACCCCAGAATTTGAATACCCTGGATTTCTTAATGAACATGGCAGTTAAAAAAATCAGTAATTTAAACATATAAAGCATAACATTTTAATTAAAAAAAAGATGCTGAAGCACAGCACATAGTTTAGCAGAGCTTCTGCTTTTCGTTGAAACTCTTTTCTAATCACAATCTAGACCCCCCCCAAATCTCTGCCACATGCTGATACATAATTCATAAGTCAAAAGTTTCAAATTGGAGAGAGACTATGAGCACAAACCACTGCATTTATATAAACTCTTCTACATAAGGAATTAAAGAAGCTAAAGAAAAATATCAAAAGTGCACAGGTTTAACAATCAGGTAAAAAATGACCATCTGCAATGAAGTAAATTCCCCCATCCAACATTTCTAGGAGAGCACAGACTAATATGGTGAGCATTACATTTGAAGTAGGTTTCTTCAGCACTTGTAAGGTTTCTTACTGCAGCAGCATTTATAGGTAAAGCTTGTTTGTTTTATAGCTTCAGGCAGTAAGGGAAGGTTTCAGGTAGTATATAGGAAAAGGTGTTTTCAAAAGTTAGGATCGGGTCAGTGGTTTCCATTCTGTGTGCAATGGGCCACCACTGTGAACCACAGTGAGGAGGGCTAAGAAATGCTGTTGCACTGTTGGAAAGGCCTTCTCCAGGGACTACTCTACAGCTGAAAAATGGAAAAATAAAATAGCATTAGGAAAGAAAAAAATCAGTGTTTATTTCTAAATCAACTGAAAACTTAACCCCATCCATGTGCTGCACAGGCAGGTTAGTTGGCTGAGGGTCTGTTAGCTGGCTTGGGGGAACAGCAGCCACTCCAGCTCGCAGATGCCTTCCCACTGGGTGAACAAGGCTTTGTGGGCTCAGCCTGGAAGCAATAGCTTTGCAGAAAGAAGGATTCTTACAAGTACTGAATAAAGCTTTGCTCTTCAAGCATAAGTTAAAAGCAGTGAGTGTGCAAGAAATGTTTTCAGTGAAGCTTTAGGTTCTCCAGGAACATGCAGGTCAGTATATCATGCAGGCCTATGCAGAGAATCATTCAGAAGAGCCTGCTTACAGAGGTAGGTGATGGCTTAAGGAATTTTCCATGCTTTACCCCAACCCATTGAGACTGATACAAAAGACTTACAGCAAATGAACATCTCAAGAAATTGTTAACCAAGAATTAAAAGACTCAGTCTTAAATAGTACCTAAAAATACCAACAGCGGGATCAAGTCACTTTACACCATTCCTCAGGGTTTTTTTTCTGACAGGATAAACCATACTGGTGATAGACTCAAACAGCAGTCAGGCTGGCTCTTAGGGCTTTTTAAATATTTGCAGAAATGACTGAAGATGGAAATGATCACTAAGGCTATTGGGCTAATAGCAAAATTGCTCATACTTGGAACTGAAAGAATGAGCCAAGCCTGAAAGCAATAGTCACTGTCTGGTAACACCAAAATTGTTACAGAAAATTCCAACTGATTTGAAAAGAAACCTAACAATGCATTCAATTAGTTTCTCCAGCTTACCTTTTTGCCATCAGTATTTCGCAGAAGTACTGTCACTAGAGACATGGAAGCAGTGAAAACTGTGTTAAAGCTCCCTACTAAGGTGGAAGCAGAATTGTTACTGAGTCTATTAGAGCAGAGAAAGTTAGCACTCAAAGGCCTGCTTTCACCACGTATTTTTAAATTGTACTTAATGTAGGAATGAGAAGAATAAAGGCCTTTTGGAAGATTGTGCAGCAAAGAGAAAAGCAGGATTGAAAATTATAAAAGATGTCTCTTCTAAAATATCAAGCCTGCTATTTAGCAATATTAAAGCTCAAATTCAGGAGAATTCAGTATTTTTTAAAAGAAGTAATAACAGACACACAGGGCCTGGTTTCTAAAACCAGAATTGAAATTTGTTTAAACCCCAAGCAGTCATGTTTTAGAAATGTATTAGAATTGAACCACTTGAGGTTTTTTTCTTCCTCTCATGATCAATAAATGCAATTCTGGCTCTGGGCTGCAGCATTTCCATGGTTCCCAGCTTTGTAGCAAAGATCCATTTGTTTCAAATCTCACTATATTAATTTAGAAGACTTCCCCACAACATGCCTAAAAAAATATCCGGGAAGCCAAAATCTCCCACGGTTTCCCCTGAGCAGGAAAACCAGCCATGCTCTTATCAGGTTCTTTTAGCACCAGGGTATCTCCTGCGTGCGCACGGAGCAAGCTGTGAGCACCAACAGGGACGGGCAGGGGAGCACAACCACAGCACAGGGTTAGAATGCCTTTGGGAACCACACTAGCAAGCACTCACCAGCACATGCTTGCAATTTCTTTTAGTAACACTACAGGCATATAAAAGTATTTGAAAGAGTACAAAACGAACAGGGCTTCACATTAAAATAAAGTCTGAGGCTAGGCACTTCAAACTCCAGGTTAAACAAAGAACTATGCCTTTCAGTGCTCCACAAATTTTCCACAATTTTAGAAGCAACAGTTTCGATCTTTTTTCTCTTATGTAGGCACCAATTTTAAAGTACACTTTTATACTATCAAACTTATTGTAATTAAGTGGGTAAAAAGGCCCCTTAAAAGTTCAATATCAGACAAAGGTTTATTTGTTTTTAAAGATTAGTATGTGCACTAAGCTACTTCATAAATCATTATTAGCAGGATGATCTGGATCAATTTCCTGTGCCTCTAACGTAGAGCCCTGTGAAACACATGGCTTGCATATGGAATGCAGTATCTTCTGTGTACTTAAAAAAATTATAAGAGCTCTGAAATGCTGCCTATTTAGGTTAATACTGAGAGCTGAGAAAAACTGTTTGTGACCAACAATGCTAGACCATAGTCACATTAATTCTACACATACATATTGTGTGGCTACAGGTTCTTCCCTGTACAGAGTATCTCAGACAGGTTCTTTCCAAAGTGTTATGCTTGCAAGGAGCAACATAAGACCACACAGATCCTTTCAGGACATAACTTCTTAAAGAGAAACTGTCTACCAGGTAGAATCCTAATTCTTAACATTTTAAATTTTGTATCAGATTGAGTTAACATTGCATATTTTTAATATAAATGTGCAAGCTTCTTCTGATTATCCCTCTGAAGAGAGGGACGCAGAGTGTAGATAATGTACCAAGTTTTCTTCTAGCTTTTGCAGCCTATAAAAGCTTTAGGACTTTGGTTAGTGGTGATACAACAGCAAGTATTTAACATCTGCTACAACAGGCAAATTAAGTTTGACTCCAGTTTCCAAACACTTTGCATTCCCAAGACATAGCTCTAATTTTAACCTTTGCTTTTCACCACTTAAGCCACAGTAACAAGGAAGGTTTTCTGTTTGTTTCTGCCTATGAAAGCATTTATTGAAGTGTGCTGCAACCCTGGAGAAAGGATCACATTTGTGCTATACAAACTACAGTAAGTAACACCAGATATATACTCTATCAGATGTACTCTTAACACTTACCATAAACAGCAAACCCCAGACATGTTAATTGTGGAAAAAGCTAATTGCTTTCCACTATTAACTTGTTAATAGCATCCCCATACTTATGCATTAGTTACAGTTAAGACCACCGTAATACAGTCTGTATTACCTGGTTCAACAACATACTAGTACAAGTCAACTCACTGTGACGTTAGATAGTGGGGATTTACGCTGACAGTTACAGCATAAAATAAGATGCAGAATATGGTTCTTTTAGACACGTGTCCTAGTCACAATAGATTTTGTATTTCTCACTACAAAACACCTGGTTGTTCAAGACAGATCCTTCAGACCTGTCTCCGCAGGACCGAACGTGACTTACACTGGGGTTACTGCCCTTGGCTTTGGAGGCAGACTTTGTGCGCACCCTTTTGGACTGCTCGTGGTCCAGTTCCAAATGTTCCAGGCGCTGGGTCAAGGCCAGTTTCTGTTGGATAGCCATCCGAAGCAAGGAGTTCAGAGTCTTCTTCTCATCTTCGGCTGCTGCAAGTTGCCGCTGCATTTCATCCAGCTGTGTGACATATTCATCGCATCTGCAATGAAATACATCGATCTTCAGCAATACTGGTTCTATTATAAACACCTTCCAATACAAGCCCTTGTGTCCAGCCTATACAGCAATGATAGCTTTGCAGCTGCTTACACACACACTCTTAAACGTGAACTTCAACTAAACTTGTAGAAAACCACAACTGCTTCTCATTGGGGTTCTTAAACACCCACACTGAGCACTTCATGTTTGCACCTTTTAAGATGGTGTATAATTACCAGCCTCCTTGGAGAGTGGAAGTGTGGATGTAACTGTACTCATGTCTGAATTTCAGTGAGATGTCCTCCCATGGCAAGTAGACCCCATGCAGTCATAAATACTTTTGCCTCTGCCTGCAGAGGATCGCAGTGGTTCTAAGCTTCGGGCTGGAAAGGGTCTGAGGGCAGCAAGAGCAGCGTTGTGAAACGGCCACCTGAACTGTGCCATTTATTACTTGACACAAAGTCCAAGTAACAAATCTCCAGTGGTGACTGAACAGCACTATCAAAAACAACCATCTTTCAGAATTCTACTTTAACCTACTCCAATTATGCTATAAATAGTGTCTGTCTTCTCAACAGCAAGTGACCTTTATTTAATTGTTCTCACCAAGAATATCAAATTTAAAACAGTTAAAGGAACTGAGTTAGTGGGAAGGCTGTGGTAAAGCTGTATGAATGCCTCAAGTTGTTCCATCTACAGTCATCGTCACTGAGTCTGGGAGCTGCTTAACTTGCACCACAAACAACTTAAAAAATTAAAGTCTATATGTAGGTGCATATTTATTGCACAGAGACAACATTTATGCATATGGACAGAGAAGTAAATATTCAGAGCTACCAGCTGAAATTACCGACTGCGAAATACAGCTTCTTCACAAAAGCAAAAAAATATCAGCAGAGAAGGTCCTTTAAATTTTGAAACAGAAAAGCCCCTGACTTTAAGGGACATTTATCATTAGGTAATATAAAGGAGACTGGGAAAAAACCCACCACAGAACAAAAACGCATTGATATGCAGATTCATCAGCTGTGTTTATACTATCAAACCTCAAATTCTACTCTCCCTGACTTTAAATAGTAGGATTAGGCCTATATTCCTAATTATATTTGCTTGGGAATAGAAATAGGGAAAAGAAAAAAGCGTATTTTTATTTTTGAATACAGAGAGAGATTAAACAGTAACTCAGAAATACAAATATAAAGCTGCATGAACTATAACTGCGCTGCAGCTTTACAGACCAGGAAGTTTGGGTGTGTTTGGGGCCCCCACAGACACAGGAATCTGTCCCCTCACATCTCTGGGCATCCTGCTCTGGAGTTCCTCACAGCCTCTCCCACACTGTGCAGCCCAGGAAAAACCAATATGTGAGGGGTCTTTCTTAAAAGAAAAAAAACCAAACCCAGAAAGCTTAAACTTGTTGGAACACCAGCACCTGCCCTTCTCAGTGTGGTTAGATGGACCTACACCAGGTGTTACAGGGAGTGGAAGCCAAACTCACGGCCAGATCTTGTCCCATTAACCCATTTCACCTCTAGAGATGAACTGAAATTGAAACAGCCCTGGGAAGTCTAAGAAGACTAAAGTAATCTCGAAAGCATAAGAGTCCTCCTCTCTGAGGGAAGGTGTTACCAGCTCCAGAAGGAGGGAGTGGTCACAAAACTGAACTGCTCCCAGCTTCCCACTGACCCTGTGCCCTGCTGCTCCAGAGTGTCAGAGACGTGTTTTCTTCCCCTGGGGGTGGAAGCAAGACACAGACTAAAGATTTCTGGGAGGTCAGAGAGGCTGTGGGGTTTCACCCCAGCTTTCAAACACACTCATGACATCTGAGGTGAAAAGCAAGGTCTGGTTATACCAGAAGTGACCTTTCTGCTTTCTTTTCTGTGTACACCTCAAACCTGATTCCTTCCAAGCTCCACTATTGCAAACCAGGGGGATGTCCAGAATAGCATTACCAGTTTCTTGAGGAATGGAATGTGATCACTTCAGGAAAATATGATCTGGCACTGTTGTGATCTGCCCTGTTCCCCTTGTTTCATGCTCAGTATTACCCTCCCAAAAGATTTGGGCAACATAAAAACATGTGGAGGTTTCCCCCCACCCTTTTCCAGCTTCTTTCTTGTGAATCAAAATATATCCATGTTTTTGTACAGAACATAAAGTTAATGTAGCCCCAAAACTTTCAGCTCAGTGAAACAGTGTCAAGATTGCTGCTGCCTTGATTTGACATGCAACAGAGAAGTGTTAAACAGAGAAGGCTAGCCAAAGCAAAGGGGACGTATCTCTTCCCCGCCACCCCATTTGGAACAAAAAGAGATAAGGAAGAGAAAACAAAACCACTGCAGTAAAGCAGAGCAGGGACTTTCCACACCATCTTACTTATGTTCTGGTATCACTCCTGCCTCTTGACCAAGCACAGCCAGTGCAAAGCCAATGTCTGACTGGTAACACACATGCCTGGCATAGTCTAGAAAGCAGTGAAGTCTTTCCCATGTGAGGCAAGCTGTAATTAAAGCCAGGAGTTTGACTCAAAAAGATTATTGTAGCAAGTCATTATCTCATAGAGCTTCCTGTTAGCACCAAAGTTTACAACATCAACTGACTGTCCTTGGAAATTACAAGGTACTCACTATTTCAAATACCTAAACTGGTTGTTTGGTTTTTTGTTTTTCATAGAACTCTATTCAGGGAGTTTTTCCTTTCTTCCCACAAAAGGGAAGTGTTGTCAGTAGCATATCTGCACCTGCAGGTTTTAACTGTACCTGAGCAACTGTTTTCTCCTATAGAAGAGACAACTGGGCAGAGGCAGGAGTGTGAACTGCTTTGCCTACACACCATCCTGCATCCTGAACCTGCTGCCCTGATTCTTTAATCCAAAAGGAACCATATAGCCTCAAACTCAGACCTTATCCTGGTGCAAGCACGGCTGTCCCGGGTCAAGGAACATCCTACTTTACAAAGCACAGCAATCATTTACTGGAACAAAGGGGCGAGAAGTTTCCTAGCAGCGGCTGTAGATGCTGCATGCCGAGGTGGACTGGGATCAGCCCCTTTCTTCCTTCATGCTGCTCACTGACTCTTAGTTTAATTTTCTCAAAAAACCCCAAACCAAACCCCAGCAATGTTGCCTCCCTAACCATCCAGGACGACACAGGCTCTGGACCTGCTTTATAGCTGGCAGCAGCAGCTATGGCAGCATATCTTTGTGCTCTGCATATTTTTACTGCTTTGTTTGACAGCACAATGAAGGCTCCTTCCCTTTTACAATTCCATTTGTCATGTGCTAGGCTACTTCCCAGCTATATATTCAATAAAATCAGAATAGAAGATGTCTTTCTTTTAAAGCCAACTTCAAAAGAAAATAATTTAGCTTTCACACTTCTAGGAAGAATATGAAATTAGTATAAGCATGTTGTACTTTCACACATTTACAGCTTTAAGTAGATAGTGAACACAAGGCTTTGATGTTGCCCATTTTCTTACTGCTGGTAATTATCAACAACAAAAAAAGAAGCTTAAGGAAACTTCAACTAGATTTTTAAAAACAACACCAGCTATATACCAATATCTACACAGAGAAAATAAACATCCTGAGTGTTAAATATAATGATGAGAAATAAAACCTAAGTCTTCTAAAACTCTCTGAAGCCAAATTATTTAAAAACCTAACTTGACGTTTTCCAAAGCTGCATACCACTGCTTCCCACAAACACTGGTTTAGCCTTAGTTCTACAGACCAATTTATGTAAGGATCAGCATGAAACAGTTGTAGTACCATTTATAAGTAAATTCACTAGTGACTCAAGCTCTGTTCCGGAAAACAAAATAAAGAAAGAAAAAGTGATGTAACCAAATGCACCTGGGCATATCCATATTTTTCCCCTCTTCCCTGCAATCAATGAGGACCACGTGACAACTTCCACAGAAACAAGACAGGTGACTCAACAGTGACTGAAGAAGGTTTTAGAGAGAAGCATCAACTACTTCTTCCTTGAGAGATTAAACTGTCAACCCACTAAGGAAATTCAAATATGCAGGATTAAAATCACAATTTCTCAGCTTTATTAAAAACTGGGAAATGTATTAGCAGAGACAGTTAAAATGACATGTAAGTGAGCACTGACTGCATTCAGCTGTAAGAGATCAGCCACCTGCTGTCTGTAACTCAATATTTACATTAGAAATTAATACTAAAGACAGATTTTTAATGCCTTCTCCCCACCTTTTCCTTACCGCAGCAGCTAATTCCAAGCTCTTCAGCTCTCTCCACCCCCACACCACCCAAGCTGCGTATGTGCTTTGCTTTTTACAGCACACAAGCACTGACACTTTCTATGAATTGTCAAACAAAACCAGGATTTGTCAATCTAAAACACCATGGAGACAAGTAATTGCTGCTGCAGTAATCTCCCATATCTTCAAGTAACTCACTTTCTACTTTGATTAAAACCGAAGGGCAGACAAACTGCCAAACAAGAGCTGGCTCGGTGTACTGTGAGGAGCTCCCTGTACCACTATTGTTTCACTGTGGTTCACTCTCTGCAGCAGCGTTCAAGCAGAGCACCAGGAACATGGGAAGGTGGTGTGGACATAGACACTTCAACAAATCCTGGAAGAAGACTGTTACAATCCAGGTCCGGGGCCTAGCTACAAGAGGCACCTCACCAAGGTTGAATCTCAACAGATGCAGCATTACATTTTAGTTCTCAGACAGGGAGTCCAGAGCAGGCACCTCAGTGCTATAAATGTGTGTGTGTGCACAACATCATTTATGGGGTTTTGTAGCATGCCTATTGGATACTGAAATGCCTTTGTCCTGTCTGGACACCTCCTTGCTCTCACATGGATACTGGCAGCCCAGACTGTTTTTGTCTCTAGGTACCACTCACCACCTCTAGATCTAGCACCAGGAATAGGAGGTAAATGCTGTGATTCCCATCTGGGAATCCCTTTCTGGAAATGCTAAAGTCACATCTTCTGTGTCCGGCTCTGAGCATTAACAAGGAACAGCCGAGGGAGCTGGTTTTATTTAGAGTTTACAAGAGGAGGCTCAGGGGGGATCTCATCACCCTACAACTGCCTGAAAGGCAGTAGTGAGATGGGGCCAGTTTCTTCTGCTGTGCCTGCAGTGAGAGGATCACAGGACATGGCCTTGAGCTGGGACAGAGGAGATTTAGAGTAGATATTAAATAAATGTTTTCACTGTTCAGGTGGCCAGGCATTGGAATAGGTTCCCCAGGTCCCTGGAGGTGTTCGAAAAGCACCTGAATCCAGTGCTGGACGATGTGGGTTAGAAGTTAAGTGGCAGTGCTGGGTTCACAGTTGGACTTGGTGATCTCAAAGATCTCTTCCAAACTTGATGATTCAGGGATTCTATGTGTCAGCACCACAAAGCACAACTAAGAAGCAGAAGCAAATTCCAAAGACAAAGCAATCAAATCAGCTGACACAGGTCAATGAAACAACAGATGGCAACTGCAGGATGGACAACCTAAGAATACCAAGATGTTTGCAACAGCTTTACCTTTTTCTAGATCATCAAGGTAAAGCAGAGTCCCATCTTCAGTGTACATTAAACGCTCATTTTGTATTGTTAAATGTCACTCCTTCTCAGAGCTAATGGATTCAAGAACCAGGGATGATAGGAAATCTCCCAGCCAACTTGAATAAATACTGCCACAACAGCTTTATGTTTTGTAGCAGCACACTATGCTCATGCATGCTCCTCCTCAAAAGGAGCGATCACAGACACACACATTGCAAGCAATGAACTTGGGAAAAAGCACCTACCGCTCCACTCTCTGCGGGGCGGATGGGAAGGATGTTCAACTCTTCCCCACACAAGCAAGGAAGTAAATTTTGCGGAGCTCACTATAGTCTTTACCTTGTAGCAAACATAGCTCTCAGGGAAGAGAAGGTGGCAGCATCTTCTTTCAAAGCCTTCAGCTCATTTCGCAGCTTCATCATAGTCTCCGTAACCATCGCTTTCTCATTCTCATACTTGCTTTTTAAGTTGGCAAGGGCTACTTCTGCAGTCTGTTGGTTACCAGGGAGAACAGAACATAACATTTAATGAAACTCTTCATCGTATGGCTGGCTAAAAGACTTTTAATCACTATTCACATAATGAAACATTTACTTTGTACTGGAATGTTAAACTTGTGGTCAACTTATCTTGTACAGATAAAATAAAATTTCCTTTCTGAACACTGGGAACAGCTGTCTCCTACTCCCATTAACCATGCAGCAGCATCAACGAAGTTACAGAATATAGATGTAGTGAAACCTATCTACTAGCAACACAAAGGAACAAAACAATCTACTTAGTATCTCAATACTTAAATGCATTTGTCAATCACTAGCACAGTTCTCCAACCATTATAGCGTTTTACTTATCTTACATTTGGGACACCTTTATTAAAATGTGCAAAAGCAAACTTAATGTGTTTATTTCATTCTTAAACAACACTGTACTTTTTTTAAGACAATTTCAATTTAACCGTAGAGAAAAAGATGAAGCACGTCATGTGGTGCTTCAGTGGCAGTTATTTTCACCTACTGCACTGCTAATGTTGGTGAATGTCCAATCCCCAAAGACTTAATTTTACTTTTCACCTCCGTTATTTTGACCACGTTCTTATATCACATTCTCATTTTGGAAGGCTCTCTTTTATTTTGCAGTTTGAGAGAAAACAATACTTAAATTTCAGAACCCTTTTAAGGATAACTATAGAATTCTTTCAAGTAGAAAATAAGATTACCTCTTCATTTTAGGTGTCCTACATTAAATATAACCTCATCTAATTCAGACAGACAGTAGATTGAAGCTATCTGAACCTTAATAAAGTCTCAGGAGTACGTGAGAAGCTGAAGTCAGTTACAGCCCCAGTGCTCATCTTTAAGTGGGACAGCTGGGTGCCTCTAATGGAACAGCCAGCTTCAGCCTCAGACTAGCCAAATACCAGCAACAAAAGCCCCACAGAGCTGATGAAATGGCAGAATGACCTCAAAGATAAATTCTCTTGTGCTTATGACCTAATTCCCTGACATTGTAACCTTCGAACCTCTAAGACCTGGTTACCTGTTTGTTGGCTTTCAGCACAGTTCTTAGAGTTGCTATCTGTTCCCTCTTGGTACTCAGCAAGGACTTCAGCTTCAGGATTTCCTCCATGAGAGCTTCCTTGTCTTTGTCCACCACAGGCCCAAGTTCTTGAGTAGCAACACGCTGCCTGGACAGCTCAGTTGTTCTGTCCACAGCAGCTTGCAGGTGTTTGATCTGATCCCGAATTATGGCAATCAAGTTGTAAATGTTCATCGGTTCCTTCCGAGGATCTGACACAGGGGATGGCAGAGATGACACCGGGGATGGGCTGCTGTCACCACTTCCATTCTCTGCCTTTCCCAGCTCAATAGTTAGCAGCCCTTTAGAAAGAAGAATGGGAGATCTTCTTCCCTTGGCCTCTGGACTAGTGTGTCCACCTTTACCTTCCTTGTAGTAGTCCAGCATCACTCTGTTTGGAGTTTCATTGTTGCACATGCACACATGGTGGTATAAGTTGGCCAGCTCTTCACTGAAGGTGACTAGTTCATCCTGGGCCACACTGAGGCTGCCCTGTGTTTCTCCAGCAACATCACTGACTTTCTTCAGCTCCTTCTCCAGCCTGGCCATCTGTTCTCTGTCATGCCGACTGGACTTCTCCAGTGAGGTGATCTTTTCAGTGAGAGCTTGGCTGTCAGTCTCATATCTACTCTTCTCTTCCTCATACTTAGACTCACATTCTTTGTATTTTGCCTTCAAATTTTTGAGCTCTTCTTTCAGGTCAGTAATTTCTGCCACAGCCACTTTGTACTTGCACTCCAGGATCTCTGGCCCATTGATGTCAACTTCATAATAGTCTCCATCTTCGTGGCTATCTCGGTCCTTCTCGTTGTCAAGGGCAGACTGACGCTCCTTACTGGCCTGGAGCTTCTTCATGGCGTTCAGATTTTCAGTGAGCCTGCCAATTTTCTCATGCTGCTCTGAGAGGGCCCCCCGTGTATTTTCCAGCTGCTTCTGAGATTCCTGCAGTGTTGTTAACAAGTTGACCTTTTCTCTTTCCATCTGAAATGCAGGAACACAGACATCCATGTTAAGGGAACTGTATCACCGAAATGGTTTTAACTCTAAGAGACAGCAGCTTAGCCAATGGTCCATATGGTTACAGAAATCCAATCACTTGCACATTATGGGAAAGGCTCAACAATGTATCCTAAAATTATCTCAAGCACAGTGTTCATTCCCAATTCTTCCACACCTCTTCTTCAAAATGCACATTTTTACACATTTATTTCCTAGCTGATGGTCTCATTGTGAAAACTTCCTTTCAGGTAACGACAAGCTAAAATTTATTGCTATCTTCTAAATTATTGAGTAAATTCTAGAAAACACACAGCTACTCTACGGTGAAAGCTTGGAACTTCATGAAAGACTCAGAAATACCAAAACTTTATCAAGTTTCTCCTCTTAAATTTCTCATTTAAAAAAATTCTGGAAGTTTTTTTGCACATGGGCTTTTTCTTACAGAATTTAAAACACACTTGACAAAATATTAGTGGGAAACAGAAATGTGCACCTTGTTCTAAACTCTCCAACCTCCTAATTGCACAAAATAGTACAAAAATGCTTGGTGCTGATTAAGACTTCATGCTCTTTGAACTAATTACAGAAAATATAAGTAGAAAACTACTTTTGATGAAGGTGATTGCAGTAACTTTCAATTTTGAAACAAACCACTATTGTTCTTGCCAGTGATATAATGAAGCATTGCACAGCAAGTATTGCACAGGAGATGCATTAGAACTTTCCACCAAGGAAAGGACATGACTGCCAATTCCACTGCATTAAAATAAAAGAAAGGAAAAGAAAAAAGCTGTGTTTTTTCACTGACAAACACTCAGCATTGTCAAATTCTAAATCAATTGAAGCCTTTAAAAATACAGCATAATAAACAGTACCACATGAGATACCAAAAAGACTCAAACTACATCCCAAACAAACTTTAGGAGCTATTTGGAAGTGCTGTAAATGTAAAACAACTGTTTAGGAAGCACTTTGACCTGCACGAGCTGCTGTTTCAGCTTCTGGATTTCAGAAATGTTTAATTCACTCAGAAGATCCGAAACAAGACTTGGGGCTGGAGGGAAGCTTTCATTTTTCTTAGGTGTTGAAGTACTGTTCTTGCCGTTGCTGAGTTTGCTGAGGCAGTTTTGTTCAAATCCATTCATGATTTCATCATTATTGGGCTCCGTGGCTTCATCACTGAACTTCAGCCCATCCAAAGAGATGTTTAAGTGGCTGTTGTACATGGAATCATTGATGTTCATGTAGTGAGACAGCTCCTTCCGAAGGTTGTTCTTCTGCTCCCTCTCTGTCTTCAGTGTCTCCAAGGCCTCCTCAAGCTGGCGCTCAGAGATCTCCTTCAGTCGGATGGCATCTTCCAGCTGGCTATTGAGAAACTCTGTTTCCTCTTCCAGCCTTTTGATTTCATGTTTCAAGCCTTCAAACTCCACCTGGAGATATACAAATGGGGGGAAAAACCTCTAATGAAAATGCCTGCCTACAAGGCACCAAATAATTTTGCTTTTGAATGTTTGATGTCACTTAAATATTCTAGTAATAGAATACCTCTTTCATTTCTGGAGTCTAGTTTTAGCACTATGACTGTACACATGGCTTATGTAATTCCTGGGTTCCAACACAGAAGTATCCCAAAACAGTCTTTCCTAGCACTGCATATGACATTTGTTTGATTAAAAAATTCCCTCGCCAGCCTTCCTACAAAGTTAAGCTTCACATTTCTAAAAGCTGGCATGACAAAGGTGCACTTTGGTACTCTGCTTCACTGCCATTCGAATACACCACGGGGTTAAAATTGTGATCAAACTCTGCTTTTATACATGCAAAATAAAATGCTTTAGCATTTCTCTCATCATCATTTCAGCACATCTTGAAAGGGCTGCAATGCAGACTCTACACTTGAGAGTCTGAAACACATTGATGAGTTTGATGGCATGCTATTACCTCTAACACTGCACTTTTTAAAATCTCACTTGCACTGAAATTATGTACACCAACGACTGATGTAAAATTTTAAATCACCTGGGGAAAGCAGGGAAGAAGCAAACAAAGAATATTTTTCCTTACCCTAAAAGAAAGGAACTTATACCATATGTTACGTCACATTATTTAGTTTTTGCCAATTGCTAAATGTATTTTAGATGTCAACATAGAGCAACTGGGGAGTGCTGAACCACACCCAACTTACAAACCAGGAATCAAGCGTGTTAATTCAGTGTTGCCTGGGAAAACTTGACAGCTGCTTCTAGTTACATCAGTAACTAGAATAATTAAAAACTAGAATAATTAGAAGTTCATCAGGTAGGATTAGGACAAGGTAGAAAATTAAATAATCCACTGCCATGAAAAGAACAAGCTCTTGGTTCTATATACTTCCACTGAGATAAAATATTTCAGATAGTAGTCTATTTTCAAAGTTTCCAGAATAAAAATACAGCAGTCAATAACTACTAGCAAGTACTGAGATCGCATCTGAGGTTAAATTTGGCTCAGGCCAGAATAGCAGCATTCTCCAGAACTGTTATTCTAAAATGTGAACATGGAGCTGGGAACTTTCACCTGCTGCTCTGAATATGATGAATGAGGAAAAAAGGTAAAACCCAAAAGTAACCAGCTACATAGGTTTGATTTTACCAGTTCCCTCTCTCCTCCAGCCTGCATCTAGAGCTCAACAGCCCCTTTTGTCTCTACTACAGGATGTCAGGGCACCCAAAACTGCATAATTAGACCAAATACATGAGGATGAGAACAGGTCCAACCTGGAACCCCATTTTGGGCAGTGAGGCCCAAAGTAATAAACACTAACACAGAGTTTCACTTGGACATAAATAAAATACATTTGATATCCCACTTTTCTAGCTTGGCAGGGCAGCTTTCGTCCAGAACACTGAAGGAGCTCTGCAGCAAATCCTAAAGAGATTTTACTATGTGCTGACTAGAACAGATGGTATTAACGTTGAGTTTTCTAAAGAACTTTGATTTTAGGAATATTATCATGGAATTGTGGAATCAGAGAATAGTTTGGGCAGAGAAGGACCTTAAAATTCATCTCATTCCTTCCCCTGCTATGGGCATGAACACCTTCTTCTAAACCAGGTTGCTCCAAGCCCAGTCCAACCTGGCCTTGAACATTTCCAGGGATGGGACAGCTGCAGCTGCCCTGGGCAACCTGTGCCAGGGCCTTACCACCCTCACAGCCAAAAATTTCTACTTAATCTATCTCTGCCATCTATCTCCGCCCTCTGGCAGTGGGAAGCCATTCCCCCTTGTCCAAGGTCCCTTTCCAGCTTTCTTGGAGCCCCTTTAAGTACTGGAAGGTCTCCCTTGAGCCTTCTCTTCTTCAGGCTGGACACCCCCAGCTCTCCCAACCTGTTTCCTTGCAGCATCTTTATTGTCTATGTCCTTCACTTTCCCAGTTGAGCTTTATTTATGTATTGGGACTGACAGCTACCTGAAGAATAAAAATAGCAAGTCCCACACTGATAGATGAACATAAGTGAACCATGCCAAAGACCACGTCTAATCTAATTAGCTCTACAAATGATAACTCAGGGAAGTTCTTAAGAAGTTCCAAGAATGCAGTTTTCTAAAACTCTGGAAATAGCTGGAGCTGCACAATTAAATGTGACCTTTCAGACAACCAATCATACAGATGTGACAGTGTAGAGCAACTATAACAGCATTCCAAGTTTAATGAAAGTAGCTAAAACAGAAGAGGAGCACAGAAACAGAGAGAGAAGGTAAGGATTAAGTAGCAATTAAAACATATGTTTCAGAAACATCCCCATTTCCAGACACTGTAGAACCGGAAGGATGGAAGATGCACGGACAGGGAGCACTGTAGAGTGACACTGAAAAACTACTGTAGCAAAAAAGACTAAACCAAGTAACAAAGCAGAGCAATAGAGACTTTTCTTCCATCAGAGAAAAAGAAGGCAATGGAAGGACTTGGAAGTCAAAGTAGAAGCAATGAAGTATTATGACTGTGTATAAAGAGTCAGAAAGGACAAGTCTTAGTGCTAAAATGTAGAGCTTATAGTCTCAAAAGTAGTACAAAGGTAGAAAATAAGTAGTTGGATGTTCAAATGAGACAGAACCATACTGTAACACAGAAATTAACTGCTGCTATCAAAGCAATGCTCACTGGTTGAAAAACTTGCCTGACTTTGCTTCAGGACAGACACTTGTTTCTGGAGACAGATGTTTTCCTCTTCAAGTTCAGTATAGTCCTGCAGCAAACGTGCTTCTCGGAATTTATATTCCTTAATATCATCTCGCAGGCGGGCCCTTTGGATCTCCACATTCTGGTTGACCTGGAAAAGCAAACAAACCCCCAAATGATGGCAACTGGGTCAACTACAATTAAACTCCAAAATTTTATATCTTTTATATATTTTTTATGTGCACTAATGAATTGAATAATATTGAAACAGGAACTCTTCCCCTCACCCCCTGAAATTACAGAAAACCAAGTATTTTACACAATAATTACATTTTGTATTCTTGCTTTTCTTACAAGTTCTCACCATTGACTCAGAAAAAAGTCAAGAAACAAGCAGGGAAAGCAGCATTCACACCTGTGTTGTTTCACTGGCTGTAGCAACCAGCAAAAGTTTTCCAGACCAAAAGTCAGTGCCCAAATCTGTTTCCACTTTAACAAGAAGGGTCTTTTCACAAGAGAAAGACAGATTCAGATGACTCCAGATGTTCTTATTTGGACATGTATTTGCTGCTGCTTTTCAACACACATTTTCTTTATAACCAGAGCAATAAGTTGAAAATATGATACAATTAATCCTTTTGGAGAGAGACACAGAGTTAAAACTCATGAAATCTAAGATCTCAGGTAGAAAAAAATAGAAACTGGTTGACATAAAATACTCCCTTCCCTCAGCCTCAAGACTTATGCAGGACTTAATGAAAGACTTCAAAGAAAAAGTTACCATTGTTTTGAAATAGATAAGAAGTAAAAACCAATATATTGGTGTAGTATGATCTTGGGAACTTTCATGAATATTTACAGACACTTGAATAAATGGAGCTGGAACATATATACAGCTAGAGGAATGGCTCACTGTATTAGCTTGTATGTTTTCCAATATTATTTTCCTTCAAGCCCTATCTTCAAACACTTAATTCCTACAAAGTGAAAAGTACGTTCTAAAACATTCAGAGAATTAGCTTCAGATATTGGCAAACAGGGAATGCAGCTGCCTAGAAAAGCAGTGTTTTTGTAGCTGTGCCCATGATGCACTGGGGTGGCTTTCCACTGTTCTAATTCAAAACCACTGCTAGCAGCTGACAGAGGCACCCTGTCACTTCAGCTGGCACACAGGACCTGCTGCCTGATCTCACCTGTCCTGCAGCCCAGCCAAGCAAGCCTCAGGCCTACAAACTCAGATTCCCCCGCGCTCTCCGCTCCCGGCCGGACACAGGCACTAAACAGAGGCTCGGCCCTTGTGAGCGTGCAGCAGGGCTGCACCGAGTGACCACACCACACCAACAGCACACACAGCACACTGAGATCAGGGAAATGTGTGCAGCTGGAGCACGTGCCAAGACTTGAATCTGGCACACTCTGAACACCAATACTGAATCACCTGCAACTGTTTAGACTAATAAATTGAAATTACAATTCCCTCAGACATCAGGTAAAGATTAGACTATATAAAATTGTCTGCTTGTTTTTAGCTGCAAAGTGAGCACAGCTTCAGAGCACACCGAGGAATCAAAACTGCTGCAATCAGACACTACAGTACACCAATGCACATTACAAGTCGTTATATCCTATATTCCATGCCTGAGTAAGTGCTGTCTCTCTATCTTTGCACAAACCCAGGGCCACAGGGAAAGCTGAGGAATGACATGAATTCACATTTTTATGTCTCCTTAAAAGGTGACTGGAATGTGGCAGTATCCGGAAAGAAAAATCACCTCTAGCTGCGGTGACACTGGAAGCAGACTGGAAATCTGCTGCTCAGTGCACTTTGGGAAGTGACCAGAATCCTTCACAGACACCGTGCTACCTCTGGGGTGGGCAGCTTTTCCATTAAGCTAGACTTAAAGGTTGGGAAATACAGACAAGAGCTGTGTCCTTGTTTCTAGAAACTGCTTCCCTGTCTGAGGACAAGGTTTGATTCCAACTCTGTCCCACAAATTTAAAGGAGAAGTTGACTGGCCTGTTTGATCACTTGTGACTGTTTGTCCCACAAATCTTCTCTGTCATACCCCAAAAAGAGGCACCAGTGAATCCCCACATCTCCAGAGAAGTAACCCACATTTCCTCATTGATTTTACCACCAAATATTATCCACATATTTGTTACTATGTCCTACATGAGACACTTGCAGCTAAGGCCACATGGACTAAGTTGAGATTCAGATGTGGGCTCTTGGATAGCCTTCCTTCCTGGCGGGGAAGCCAGTTTATTAGCTTAGGACTAGACAAGACCAGTCCCCAGTGCTTCAAAGGCAGGTGCAAGAAAACTCAGGAGTAATAACTGCTGACTGTTTTATCCATCCATCTGTGGCTTATAGTTTCTGTAGTTTCACCAGTCTGAATTTAAGCAATGGTTTGACCTCTCAATAATTTCTGCACCAGTGCCACAAAGACTTCTGCTGAGCTACAGATTTTGTAAGTAATTAAACCCTTTAAGTAACTTCTCAGCAATGATATCCCCTTAAAAATATGTGGTTTCAATAGTAAAACAATAAAAGGTCAAAGCTATTATGTTAAGCAATCTACATAAATGTAAAAGCCATCACTTCACAAGAGAAAACACAAGACTATAAACTTTACTATCCCTTTCTTTGTGCATTTCAGTGTTTTGTTATAATACCACACCTTCAGGAATTAGGGAGGAAAAAGGGAAATTATGCCACAAATATTATGCAGCAAGAAAAACTGCATTGGGAATGAAGCACAAAAAGTACATCCAAGGGTCTCTGTGCTTGGCCTAAACAGGTTCCTCTGCTTTTTAAGGCAGCAGTTCTGGAACTGAGGGAACTGATGTGCAGTACCCACAGGACCAGCACGGCCAAACATCCAGCCACGTGTCTGTCAAATCACCTTTCAGCTCAAGAATCTCACCTTTTTTTGGTTACATAGCACCAGAAAATGTAAAAAATCCAAGCTGCAGCGCACCCTGTGCATCCTCACTCACCTCCTTCAGTTCCTGTGCAACAGAATTAAGGCGCTCGTTTTCAGACTGTGTGTTGGCAAGGACATTTCTTATCTGCTTCAATTCTGTCTGCAACTCCATAACCTTCTTCATGTAGTATTCTTCTTTGGTAGCTGATTCTTGAATCAAGGTTTCCTCTCTGCTCTCTCCATCTGCTGCTACCTTCTTATGGTTGGTATGCGCTTGTCCAAAAGCCTAGGACAGTCAGAAAACACATTTTTTATCAGTAAACCTATCATTCTGCATAAGTAACTTCAATTTTAAATAGCTGCAAACACTTACCCTCATATATTTCTTCAAGGCAAAGGAACGTAACCTTTTCCTACACCCTGCAATTCTGGGGTCAGATTTATAAATGCTAATACATGGGCAAAAGTAAACCACAGCACCCAAATAGTGCTTTGTGATGCAGAATGCTGAAGTAGAACCTCGTATTAACCCTTGGGGGAGGGAACAACAATGTAGTGACTTGAGTTTGCTGTTAAAATGACTGGCTCTCAACCAGATGACTGCAAGATGACCAGGCACTGCTGCACACGCATGTTCTCTGTAGTGGGGTCAGATTCACTTCTGCAAAACCAGAATCACTGAGAACGCATTTGGCATCAGCCCCCTGCTCCCCTTCCCAGGCTGGGAGCTCCCAGCAGCTGCTCCTGGCTGGGAGATTACAGCCCCCTCCCCTGGGCTTGGCGACATCAGCACGGCTGCTCAGGATCCCGGCTAAGCCAGTGGGGTCACGCTGGCTGAAGTAGGTCAGCGGACAATCCCCCAGCCAGTTTGAGACATCAATCCCCAGCAGTGTGCCAGTAAAGGCACTCAGAGGCAGGTCAGAAATCCAACCCACTTGGCACAGCCTGCCTCTGGCTAGTCGTGACGCTGGCATTATTTTGCCTCCTCACATTTCTTTTTGCAGGTCTTCATTTTGCTGAAAACCCTTCCGGGTGACGGTCCCTGTGGGAGTGTTCCCCACGTGTGCCCCCAGCCCGCACAGACAGCCCAGCTGCTGTGGCACGTGCTGGAGAGCAGAGCTGGCCACTTCCAGTAGTTGTGTTTGTAACACACGGCCTGGCAGATCAGCCATATTCAACGAGATTAAAAATGCAATCTATTAAGTGTTGCACACGCTTGCACCACGATCCAACCCAAGGCGTTTCTGGAGTTCTCAGCTGCCACAGTATCTTTTTGGGATGCAAAAACATGTCAGATTTTCCTAGTCAACATTAATATCAGGCCAAGTCAAGGACAGAGAAGCATCTCATGAAACTCCTTATCTAGTCACGCATTTTCAACTGATCATTTTTAGCCAGCTCTTCAGAAAAATACTGTCAGAGAAGGAAAAACATCTGCTTTGAAGAGAAACAGATTTCAGCGTTTTATTACTTCTGTATATTACAGCAGGTGCATTAACAGCACAGAAACTACTGACTATACCAGGGCTGAGACAACTGATCAAGTCTGCTAGCCCTGCCTATGATTAAAGGCACACAGATATTGCTCCTATCAGACTAAATTTTATTTCAGATAAGCAAGTCAGAGATACAGAAGACAAATATCCATTGCAGAAATTCTAGCCAGATTCATCAAGATAACCTAAGGGAAATTAAAAAACACCATATTTCAGACAAAAAGCACCATCTGTGCAAGTCCTTGTCAAATGAATTTCAACAAAGCAGCTTAAAAGCCTAATACCCAAGATCTCCATAAATGTTAAAGAGATAACAAAAAGCACACCAGCTCCTCAAATACACTATTTTTTTCCCCTTAATAAATTAAGATCCACCTTTTATAGACCAGAATGTATGACAGATCTCTGGCACAGAGAAAGGGACAATGGGCATCCCTTTGCCCAGTGAAGCAGAACCATTTGCTCAGCTGCAGGATGCCAAAACAGCAAATGGAAGTTCAGGACACTTAAAGCCACAGCTGATCAGCCAGACCTCAGAGTCCAGGCATGATTCCATCAAGGAGCTCAATAATGCCACTAAGGGAGGGATTCTTAAGAATAATGACTAATTTGCTCATGAAAGTTCCAAGGCAGATGCTAGGCCTTGGGTTTCTTTAACATCTGCAAAGAAAATGTCATCATTTTGCCCACGTCACAGTTGACAGGGAGTATTTAAACACAGAAACTGCCATAGAGGACGAGTCTGTTTTTTTAATCCAATATCCTGTCTTCTACAGAGGCTAATGCCAGATGCTTCAGAGAAAGGTGCAAGAAATCACATAATCTCCTCAAGCTTGGGATTGCCTTAAGCCTTGAAGGAAAATGCCTAATGTAAATTTGGAAGAGTTTACTAGCATTGAGTTACCCACGTAAAATACCTCTTTATTTTTCAGAGGTTTATGCATTTTTTGCCTTAGTGAAATCCTACAACAAAGAATTCTATATATAAAATCTTACTCTTACATGACAGCTTTTCATCAGTTTACAAGTTTCTCACATTTCCACATAAGAATGCATATTTTTGTTCAGAGGCTTGAAGGTGTGTTGTTAATTCCATGGTCAACTGTCAATCATTCACTACATTTCGAGACATCAATCAGAACTCTATTCTCTGGTGATGGCAAGGTGAAGTTCAGTAAATTATCACTACTTTTATTGGGTGAGAGGTTTTTCCACTTACTACAATAGTCAGACTCCCTTTTCAGAAACTGGCTTTTATTGTGGCTTGTCCCAGCTGGCACAGCTGACCCAACCAAATGGGAAGTGCTCACACACATTAACTGCAGCAAGCAGCTCATGGTCACTCCTACCTAAGGATGCTGTTGCTCTCTGTGAGCTCCAGTTACTCCTGCACAGTAAGGCTGTCATTTGCTCTCAGCCAGCACACTTGCAGTGTCGGCAGAAACCCTCACGTTAGCTTGAGTATTACTGCCTAGAGTACAGCACTGTGAGTTAACAGCCTCTGACACACAGAACAAGAGAAACCTCTTTCAGAGCCATGGTCATCAGGACAGGCCTGGAACAATTCAAGCTGCATGCATTTAGAAGACAACACTTGAAAAGCACTTCCCTTCCAACCAAGCTTTGTTATCTCTCTTGCATGTACTTACAAACAACGTCAGACATCACTGTTACAAGCCAGTTTCATAATTCCTGCGTAGAACAGGAAACGTAACTTTTAACAAAATTGTGCAAAATTACAGGGCAATGCAATAACCTGCCTGAGCTACAGCCCAGACCTGTCTTAAATCCATCTAGTAAAACGAAAACGAACTTTTTACTGCTATGCATGAAACCCCGACACCTTCGTACATCCTGAAGCCCAGCATCTGCCCATCTGCTTTTGCTGTAACATTATCTAAAACACAGAAGCAGAAGTCAAAGTTACCCTACTCTTCCTTCTCTTCCAAAACCTTTATTTCCATATACTAGGGAAGAAAACTGTCCACAGTTATATTGGAATGATAGACTTCGGAGCACCTCTTCACAAAATAAAAGTTCCTGACATGAAGGCTGCAAAACAACATGTTCTGCTCAACAGCTGCCTCTAGGAATTATGAGACACTAATGTGAAGGGATTAACAAAGTTCTTATCTTCCAGATTCCCAAGATCAGAGCAAAAGCAAAATCAAAAGAGTTCATGAAACAAAATGCTGTCTTGCTATTTGCTCAGCTGTGCTTTTCAGTGCACTGGAAAGCACTTTTCTGGACAAAGGTACAATTTACTCACAACTATCTCTTCAGAAAGCTGCACGAGACACATATCAAAAGCCCTCCTTGGGTTTGACACCATCTGAAACCAACATAAATGAATATCTACCCCTCAACACACAACCTCAAATTGTGCAATACACAACCCCAAATTGGGTACAGCCACTTACCTCTGGACCAGGCAAACATGAAACACTTCCCAGCTGGGGACTCACAGTTATGTGTAAGAAGCACAGTGAGCTTAGAGAAGTGCACCAAATCATTCAGATGCTAATTTCTCTTGCTCACATAACCTGCTGCCAAAGCTGCAGATCAACTGAAACCCTGACAGGTTTCCTTCAGTCAAGCTACCATCCCCTACCAGCCATGCCAGTCCACGAGATCCTTCTCTCTTCTTTCAAATACACTAGACAGTGCTGCCCAAAGGCCAATTATAACATCCCTGAATCACACAGAAAATTTACCATAATTTGCTGGTGAAGGTTCACCAAAATTAGTACAGCAAATGCTATTAAATCAACTTCCCTGTTCGCAGAACTACTTACATCAGCAGACTCAAGGCACGTAGCAAATACATGCTATCATATTCTTAAACAGCCCAGAAAATACTGTTGTTAAATTAAGGAGATTACTACAAATTTCAGACGATGATGTCTTAAATCTGAAGAATACAAAGCTCTCCCAACAACTGTGAATGGAAAAAAGAATCTGGACAGCAAATGGATGAGGCAGACTCATCCAAAAACTGCAATGTTACATACAATGGTCAAACTCAGCTCCCTTCAAATGAAGCGCTGGATCAAACTACATTTAGACTGAGTTTAAAGTACTGATGCTCCAAAAGACAGACTTCATAAAAGCTGAAGCTTCTTCTAGGTTTGATGATAACACAGATTCATCTGTTTATGTTGCAAGAGGAATAACATCTCAATCATGCAGATGCAGATAGTTTTTTGCATGAAACACAGTACACTGAAGCATGTTTTCATACAAAACTCCAAGCTTTGAGAAGCAAGTTTTCCCAATTCTGTGAAGTTTAGCATACCGCTAAGATATCAAGTTCTTAAAAACATTGTTAAAATTTTAAACATGATCTTTTGAAAGAAGTTCTTTATCACAGCGCAGCTGTTCGAGGAACACACAAAATGTGAAGAATCTCTGAAACATGCTTCTTGGAGAATCCCAAACGCTTCTCTCAGAACAGCTGCTGTGATATGGGAGATGCACAGACTGATCTCAGTCATGCTTAAAAGCAAGACTCTCAGGCCTTCAGGAAAATCAGAACGGTTCTTCCTTATTTGCCTCTATAATCTGTCACTCCAGACCTCTACTTAGCCCAAAAGTCATCCAAAATTACACTGGTTATGCTTCTGTATTTTCTGGGATCCTGAACTAGACTGCAAAAAAAAAAAGAGTAACAAAAAATACTGGGATGCCACTATCAAATAAGACCCCCCCAAAGCAATGCTGGAAAGGGCTTTTTATGAACAAACCCAGTATGCTCTCAAACACTCTACTAACCTCTGAAAAGAACTGATGTCCCTAAAGGCCTGTGAAGAGCTGATCAGAATTTAGGTGCTGCACAGGGACTCTCAGAGGCTCTGCAGGCTGCCCTGCACTGTCTCTAAGGTACTACCTTCACTCTGTACCTGTCTTCTTACACACATTGAACCACAGCAACTAGGAAGGTGCAAAAAAAAAAAAAAAATCTCTCTATATTAAAGCAGATATACTGACAAGGAAAGTCACAGCCCACCCACCCTGAGATGACCTAGATAAAAAGAGGAAGCAACATCCCGCTCATACTCAGTCAAAATGACAGGGAGATTCCTGTGCCATGCAGAAACACACCCAAGCAAACAGAAAACAACACAAATATTTCAGTGAGGGAGTTTCATAAAGTAAATTGCATAAAAATTCATTTGTCACCTGTTGTATTGCACTAACTAGTTAGTTCATTTTGTTCTATTGCACTGGGTGTTTTTGTTATATATACACACAAAATATTGGTTGCACCTTCCCACGAACGTTTGCATCTCCCTCACCTGATGCCCCCTGCATCTCACCTCCCCCTGGGTCAGTCCCCACAGGGCAACAGAGCCCCTGCCCTCCCCTCTTCCCTGGGGCTTACAACTCCCTGCATGGGGATCTCACCCTCTTTCTCCTCCTGGGCTCCGAGGTGTTGGTTCTGCATTAAAGCTGTGGGACTGAGTCCTGTGAGGATTAAGAGCCTTTTTGTCTTTATCTTTGCCCTAGCCCAGATTTCCCCCTGAGGTCCATAGCTAGCCAGGGCTGGACCACAGGGGCGAGGGAATCTGGACAGTCACCTAAACCTGAACTTTTGTTCTCTGTTTAAAGAAGGAGGGAGGGGGCAGAGAGAGACAATTCCTTATACATGAGCTGAAAAAATAAAGAGAGAGGAAAATCTTAAAAGAGTGCAGAATTCCACAATACAAATCAACTTCTGGACATCATCGATCCCTGTGCTCATTTCCTCTCAAATGAAGCCTCCTTCACCTATGCATGTCTTCATTTCTTCCCATTTTGCAGGTTGTGCATCCAGCCACACACGATGCTGAAATGCCAAGCAGCAGGGGCAGTCTTTAGTAAATGTCACACTGGCCTATTCTCTGCAGTGAAACACTGCTATAAGATGCTAACCATCCTCAACAGATGAAGCAGCATGAGGCATTAACCCTTTCCTTCACTCACACAGTGATGTTTAAGAGATGCTTCAGCCCTTCTTGCTATCACAGTCCCATTAACATGGCTGCTGCACCACCACAAGCAAACCAGAAAATGCACACGTTCCTCCAAGAAACACATTAGGAACAAGAGGGGTTCATTTCAAACTCGCTGACAAAAAAAGCTGACATAAGTACATGAAAAAAGGAGGGCTTGTCTGAAAAGAGTCCCTTGCCTTTCTCAATCAAGTTTGAAAAGCAGAGTGATGCTCTCTACCACTACTCAAGAGAGACTCAAGTCTTTTTCCAGGAGGCTTTCTACTGATTAACAGAGATCAGCCCTCATCCTCCCCTCCTTTGACTGCAGGCACCAAACTGTGATCAAGGTACACATGCTCTTTCCCTTTTGTGTAAGGGAGCAAAGCCAGCCCTGTCAGGACTCATTACTGTCCACCCTTACTTCCAAGCAGAGGTCCTGGAAAGCTTGGAGTTAAAAGCCAAGGACATTAGTCACAAGGTATTTCATTCATCACTGCCATGAAAGACTGTGGGCACTGCTGTTTTTGAAGATGTGAATGTTGCTTTTGTTTCAAAGCTTGTAGTATAAATTAGCTAAACACACACCCTCCCAAAATGTGGTCTCTGTCACTTACAAACACCTCTGACTACTGACATCAAAAGTACATTCTGTGACAGTGTGGAGCATTTCCTCATCCCCAGTGTCCTGCTCTGGAAACAGTGGGCAGGATGGTGTCCCCATGGCCACCTCAGAACCCACTGCTGTCTTCATCATTAGTCACCTTCCCAGGAAAGCCACACAGCCAGCAGCTCCCTGCACAGCCCACAGCAAATCCAGCTGTTCTCACTGACTGCAATGGGCACTCAGCCCAAAGCCTGGGGTTTTGGTTGGGGTTTTTTTGTAAGAAAAAATGCCTGTAATTGTAACAGGGAAGGAGAATTAAAAAGGATCCAATTGCGTTCTACTGAGTTTAAACCAGAGAGGAATGGAAGTTTTGGTGAGCAGACATTTCTGCTTTCTCATAAAGAAAGAAAAGGGGCATGTGAGGGGAGAAAGGTGAGGTGGAATGACACACAAGTCAACAGAAAAAAGTGCTTCTTTCAGGATAACTTTAACTGATGGCTTAAGGAAAAACATAAAACAAGCTATCCTGAGGCATCTTTCTCTACTGTGCATCATAACAGATCAATGAACTGCTGCAAGCAACATCTACACAGCTCCAGACCAAGCCTCAAAGGAAAGATGGAAATGTGTAAAAGGAGTTAATGCTGCTGAACATCAGCACTGTTTAGGAGCTAGACAGCAGAGACTAGAGATTTCTACTTAAAAGTGCAAAGGGTGCCCTTACCTGCCCGCTGTGATAGAGAAACACTGCTCAAACTCACTCTTCCCAGAAGTCACACTGCAGGAAATTTGATCATCAGCTGCTGATTTTTAAACCCTTCAGCTAAATTTGATGGAATTATTTATTTGTACAGGCCATTTCACAAAGTCAGTTGATCCTGTTAGGCAGGTTATTGGGTCATCTTCCCCTGTATATGAAACAAGAAGTGACTGCAAATGGACTCTGTACAGTCGAGTCCTGTTAGGACTATTGCTCCTCTGCAGGCACTCGAGCTCAGCACCGATCAGGACACGTGTTACAAATGATTGTGCAAAAACTTGATGTAGGTATGATCTATAATGAAGTAATTTTTAGAAACTGAAAACCAGGAGCAGTGATCTGTGAGTATTGCACTAGATCTCTAGCAGCTGACCTCAAAGAGTAATTTCACTAAGGCTCATAATTAGTCCTGAGAAGATATGTTATGAATGTTCAAAGGGTGCAATGGACACTAGAAATTTAGAAGCAGCCTCTTCCTTCTTAAAATGTTAGCTCTTTACTTAAAACTCAACAAGATCTTACTGAAATTACACATTTCCTAAAGGACAATGCAGGGTTATCTTAAGTACGTGCCTCACACAGCCTTTATCGTAATAATTCATAGAAGAAGAAACTTTAGTGTTACTAATCAAATGACACCCATTGCTGTTCACTAAGTGCCTCATCAATAAGTCACTGGAAACTGGGCAAATGCATCATGGAGTACCTCAGCTGACATCATTGCCTTCCTTCTCATCTTCACCTTTGATAAGGACAGTAGAATAGAACAATACTTTTTTTACTCTTATCAAATAAAGGGAACAAGGTAACCTTGGAGAAATAGATACGGCTGACAAAGCAGAAGCCACACAAAACAAGGATATTGCAGTTCCTCAACAGCAGGGGTTGAAAAACAGCCACCTAAAAAGGGCACCAGAAATTGAAGAGCACCAAAGAAGACACCAACAAACACATAAGGAGTTTCAAGAAGGGGGGACAGCTATGTTAAATGAAGTAACACATACACATCAAGTAAGCAGGGATGGCTAATGAATAAAATCTCTGTTTATCAGGGCATTTGATTAGAGGAGGGATCCTCCAAGTGACTACGGCTCCAATACAGAATGCCTGCTTTCTAATACTCAAAACCAGGTCAGAAAGCTATCTGGCCAATTTTGGTACCATCTTAACCTATCCTGTGGCTGTGTGGGGCTTGGAGGCTGGATGGAATTAAAACACAACATTACCACTAAAAGATCCCGCAACATCATGAAAGAAAAATCAAATGAGATCTCAGCCCTCTAAACATGTATGTGGCTGTATTTAAAGTTAGGAGGAGTTACACCTACCACAGACAACCTATAAACTTACTAAAACCAACTTATACTTAACAAAGCCAGTATATGCATTCTGTCCTTCACATTAGACCAAAATGGAAATAGTTTAACTGCCCCACACACAACTTGCAAGAAAAATCCTCCTTTTTCTATTTGAACACAAGTTTGCCTGCAGTCTGTCATGCACATACACTGGGAATGTGGCCTCGCAGGTGTGACCGAGTTCCTCTTGGCAACCTTGGATCTCCAGCCCAGCACCAGCACCTCCCTCATCCACAGCCCCAGCCCACACTCAGCCCGTGGCCAGTCACCACTTGAGTGCCACTGCAGACCTCAGCTCCTCGTTTGTTCCTCACCATCGCCAAAGCACGAGTTTGGGAGTCGCTCTTTCTCCCACACTCAAATATCCCCAGGGGCCAAACACAAACCTCAACTAAGCAGCAGGCATAGATTCACAAACAACAGCTCAAAGGAGATCTGGTACCTTCAGGGAAGCCTTCTGTGAGGCTTTCCAAAACATTACATCACTTCCCACCATGTCAGCCCACTCCATACTGACATCAAGCATCTTATAAAAGGTCATGCAACAGTGAAGACTTGTGCTCACTTCAGGAAAGAGACCAGTCCTTGATCTGGCTTTCATTTTGTAAAATAATTGTTCACACTTTCTTTGGAAAAAGCCCAGTTAACACACAAAATAATTCTAGACTGCCTTCTGTAAAATGTTGTGGTGTGAATTGGAGAAGGATTGTAGCTTCCAGAGTGTCACAGCAGCTCAACCCTACAGCACAGCTCACCTACCCTTAGGTGCCTGCTAAGTAAGACACTGTAAGGAAACAAAGTGACACTGGAGAAATTTGGAGTATCAGGCTGCCCACCTACGGCTGTAAAAGCCTGCTGAGAGTGCCTCAATGCAATTACCTCCAGAACTGAGAAAAGTTGCTGCAGTATTATGAACTACTTTTCTAGAAAAGGAACATAAAAATAAAGCACAAAATATAACATCCTCGTTCTCACACAAGAAAGATTACTTATTACATATGAGCAAAACCCACTTAAGCAACCGATGTTTAAGTGCAGGCTTCTACAAGGTCAACCAAGAGTTTAAGTTGGCACCAAAGGAACTGCTCCCTGGCTTAGCAGCCAGTCCCAAAAAATTAAGTTTAACCTCTCTATCACCTCCTCTGTCCCAACCCAGCACTTGAAATTAGGAGAAGATAATTGCTTTAACTGGGAGCAAGACTGAGAGGTTAGGGATGAGAAGACAGCTTCCACTCACTCCTTAATTATTGCTAACCAAACACACAGACACAGACAAACACACACACAGAGTGGTGATAGAAAATACTTTCCATCCTCTTTCCATTCTTCTTCTTGGCTTTGCTCCCCAACCAAAGACATTTTATCTGTATGGATAACAGTAACCATGAAATCCTCCAGTGATACTCAAGTAAATGTTTTCCTTTTTTTTTTTTGGTTTTTTGTTTTTTGTTTAATGCAATAGTTAATAGCATTAGCATCTCATTGCATGAGGACTAAGAACAATGCTTGTCTGCTGCGTAGGCACACCCACTCTAGAAATAAAACAAGGAAGTAGATTGCATCCTGCAAAACATATGTAATGCACAGCTTATTACACTGCTGCCTGCTTGTTTATCAGCATAGTGGCTTCCCCTGGTGTGACAATAATAGAGGCTTCCAGGAACAAGCCCTGCTCTACAAGGAGTTAGAAATATGGCTGCATAAACACAGCCCAGCACATATAAATACCTACTAGTTGTTGGTACCAGAATGAACAAGGACATAAGGCACTTTGGGGAAAAAAAGAAAAAATTAAAATCTCAGACTAATTATTTAAAATACCTAAGCAGATTTTTAATCACCAAAAAAGGAGACTAGGGCTAAGTGTGGAAGCACTTCCTGCATATGTCAAAGTTACCTGTGCTCATGTGAGCTCTGCTGTTCATGTACCGTTATGCAAAGAGCTTTATAAAAACCAAAACTAGTAGTCAGGCTTTCTGGTTTTAGTGGTCTTCAATCATTCTCACACATGCACCCACACAACTGCACAAGGCATTTCATCAGACGTACCATTGGTAGCCAGTTCTGCATGGCAAAAGCAGACATTTTCTTGTTATCTAATTGCCCTTTCATTAAGAACTCATAACACCTGAATAACAAATTTATTTCCCCCTCTAGAACCTAAGCAAAGGTCCAGAGAGTTTAACCTTAATACAACTTTTATCATAATCTTTTGTGTCCTACTAGCACAGTATTTACAACAAACTCCAGAGGAGTCCCTCAATTCCCTCTGATGTGCTCTGCTTGCAGCCTACATCCAGGCTTCACACTGAACTATAGCATGTTCACTTACCACTGCCCATCACGGTTGTGTTTTGCTTAAAAAAATAAACATTAGACATATCTGAGCCTCTATTTTAAGGTTTGGGTTAAAAAGCAAGAAGGGAGAGGGACAAAACCCAGCCTTCTTCTCATAATGCAATTTCTACAAACACCCTGTAGAGAGCAACTGCCAGCTGCAGCAGCCACGTGGCCAAGTCACTGGTGTGCACCAGTTAATCTAGAGCACACAGCTCCATCAATACTCCGTGTGGCTGGTGAGGTACTGCCCAGAGCCCTCAGATGTCTGTCTGCCAGCGGTGTCAATGTCAGAAACAACTCAAGGACAGGGCTTTACCATCGCTTCAAAAAGGGAGGACAAGTGCCTTTCCGTCTGCTCAGCTCCATGAGAGGCTTTCTGGAGTAAAGGGGAGGATTAGAAAAGAGAGAGCTACAAACTACAGGAGGAAGTGAAGCCCTGATGCATGACTTAAACACTGGCAAACGGGAAGCAGAGGCTTCCCTTAGGGCCCCATCCCTGGAGGGGTCCAGCAGCAGTGCACAGAAGGGAGAAAGCCCCTCAGCACATGACAGCACAAGCACACTGGCAGCTATTTTTACAGGGCCCTGCCAGGATTACAGCAGTCACTGCTCATTCTGAGGCAGAATGCCTGACAAAACAGAACAATAGCAGGCACTGTCCTTGCTGGCAAGAGCAAGAGTTTTGGCTACAGCAGACAGCACAGCAGAGACTCCTGCACGCTGTCACATGAAGGTGTGCTATGGATCCTGCCCCCTTGCTCAAGCCCATCCCAGCAGCATCCAGCACACCTAAAGAGACTGCAGGTTATCATGGATGTGTCACTGCTCTGTGGCCATCTAAGAGGCCCTACAGCACCATGACACTATCAGCTGCAAAGCAAGCACCTCTTCTCTCCAAACATTCAAATACTTTTCATGGTTTAAGTTCAGTCTTGTTTTCTACCTCACGAGCAAACCCAGAGTCTCCAAAATTCAGGCCTGATGGTACCACGGGAAGTCAATGACTCTCACTGCCCCGAAGACAGAGCCGCTAATTGCAATGGGAGGCCTTACCTCAGCAAGACCAATGTCTGAAACCAAGATAAACTTGGGAATTCCTAAACTGGATGCAATCTGAGAAACTCAAAGATAACTCAGGAACACAGTCTGCTCCTGACTTCAGAAAACTTTCACAGAAACGATCATTAAAAATAAAAAATAAAAATTAAAAAAATCCCCACCAAAAATCAAAATGGGGCTTCAGAAAACACCCAAACAAAGCCCACAATGTTCTGTCCTTGCCAGAAATGCAGCAGCAAGCAAGCAACAGCAAAGGGTCAAGAAAAAGCTGTCCTCAGATTTCAAATTAATCGACCACAATTGCTGGCTACTGAAAGGAGAGCAGAATTGGTTAAAATAAATGACTGAATAATAACAGGACAAGAGCCTGGTTACTACTGGACATGGCAAAGGGTGGTGTTTTTTTGGTAATTAGACGACTGCAAAGAGAATTTGTGTAGATTTTTAAATTATTGGCTGAACTGTAAAGCACCTTGTCAGAGAAGAAAAACATTTTAAAAATTGTTCAAAGTTAAGAGATGCATCAAAACTCACAGTCAACACAGAAAAAATGTAATTACCAAACTCGTCAGAAAATTGCTCAGCAAACATTAATTACACGCAAAGAGCAGTTAATTACAGTTAGAAACTAACATAAATATGGATCATTACAAGTTCCAAAGGATGTCTTGAAAAAACTCTGTCTTGGGAGTCCAAGGCCAAGGTCTGAAACCTGAAATGACAATAATGCTTCAGAGGACCCAGGGAGAAACAACAAAGAGTTGAAACAGCATGATGGATTCACACATACTGAGAAACTGCCAAAACCATTAGACAGGAAATCTGTTCAAGCTTGTCAAAGACAAGAAACTTGAATAATCTACATGGTTATTTTATCCTAAGGCTTTGGACATTCAGAATTAAAAGGCAGCAAATCAAGTCTGCGAATTTTGGAGACTTTGAAAGCAGATCACAGAGCTCCTAAAATAGTTTTACACAGCTAAGTCAAACCATAAACAAATCTTGTATTTCATTAAAGAATTAATTTCCAACTAATCATATTGAGACTTTGTAGGTAAAAATAGGGAACTGATTTTCTCCCCCCTCCAGACCAATTTAAAAATAATTACATGTTCTTCATGATTTCAGGAGACAAGAATCTTCACGGTTATTTGCTTCCAGCTGCAAATCCAGAAATGAAGTGCTACTGATGCATGATGTATGATTTCACACCCCATGTAAAGGTGTGCAGAACTATGTGATTTGTATGGTAGGCAATAAACACAGCCACCAGGAGAAACACAAAATCCTGACCACAAACAGCAGATCCCAAATTGCAACACCACAAGACAGAACTGCATACACATAGGTAAGGGCTAAGTTCAGACTCTCTTTATATAAGCAGTACTAAAGAAGAGACAGTAAAGTATTACTCAAAAATAAAAAGGAAGCATTTTTCTTCCAAATAATGGATCTAATTTTATTTTGTGCTCCTAAATTCATCACAGCTATGATTTCAGCAGGGCAGGACACGGCAGCAAAGCAGAGCTGAGCAGCAGGAAGCAGGAGGGATGTTTACATTCCTGAGCAGTGTTCTCACTGCCAGATCCACTGAAAAGAAATCAATGTCATTAGCGTTTAAAAAAACGCATACAGGAAACTTCATGTGGGATTTTGGACATGTGTAAGGGACCATCACTCTTTAACCCTTCCAAGGATTAATTCAAAGGCCTCTTGTCACCAGAACAGCTGTTCAGCCAGCTCTTGTGTTTTGCCTGTTTTTGTTTTCTTAGATGGGGAATGTCTGTCACAGATTCACTCATGTCGGTCACCATCCTCCAGCCAGCAGCCCTTCATGTGGTTGCTAACTGAAAACTCATCTTAAAACAAATAAACACATCTTGACTTAAGTTCTGACCTCATGTTCAGTAGAAACACAATGCAGGTTTTGTTGCCTCTAGTAATAATCTAAACAGCTCTATGAAGGTTCAGTTCAGTTGCCCAAGGTCATGCACCTGAAGAGGGGATATGTGTGAACCCGTCTGCCAGCGTCCAGCAGAACCACTCACTGGTGCACTTGGGTGAGAACCAGAATATTCAGGAGGCATCTACTCCTGGGCAGCAGACAGATCAGGAAGGCCCACACCAGGTCTGACCTCTGTAGTAGTGCTACAGACACTGCTATATAAAATCATAACTGAACAGGACGGAAAAAAAAAGTCTTACATAATAAGGATTTTAAGAGGATTTTATGTAATAGTATATTTCAGAGCCTATTGCTAGAATTATCCCACTGAAATTCTCCAGATTACTTTTTCCCCCTCAAGGAACTTGTGTAAAAACATGGAATCAAAGCAACTTCTGGATATGTTTCACTGATGAGCTGCCCACAGACTTGTGTCCGTATTACTGATCCCTCCCTCCATCCTATTTGACTGCATTTTCTTTAAACAAGTCTACATATTTATGAGCAAATAAACATTTTGACTGCATCCTGCTCTACAGACACAACAGTTCCCCTAAGGAGAGGCATAAAAGCCTGGTCTTAACAAGGGCTCAAAAGGCAGTCTCCTCCTGTCCCCAAAGGTGAAATTTGTTGTTTATTAATCCAGATCAGCAATTCCAAGAGCGGTGAAAAGTTACCCTCCCCTCCCTCGTTGATTTATGTTGTGGCAGTGGCCTTATGTAACAACAATAATTTAAACTACAGCTTCACGCACACAGCTGCCTTGATTAAAACAAACCAACCCTCCCTGCCAGGACTGTTTGCTTCAATGCAACACTGACACAGCACATGGCTGGTGGCTCGTGAGTGGGCAGCCCACAGCACAGACCCAGCACACACAGTCACAGGCAAAGTCATCTCCCATCATCACAGCATCCAGGGTACCAACGTCAGCAACAGGAAACCTTCTCCCAAGTTTCATATGGTATGAGCCATACAAAGAAGTGGTAAATAACTCCTCTACCTCTCCATACGCCTCACAGAGGTACTGGATCTACAGGCAGACCGATCAAAAAGCGTGAGTCCCCTCCACAAAGCATCCAGTGTGAGTCCCACAGACAAACCATCCAGGACCATTGTTGTAAGGGTCAGTTGGATAGTGGCCCAAACAATAAGCTGTTTTCAGAAAACCAGGGATTCATCCTCTTATGTGGCATGAGAGAAGGATTAAGCCTTAATTTAGCACCATTTAGAAAAGATTACCCTTTAATTGCAATAGGAGTTGGCAGACACTGGCAGCAATGAAAAGCCTTTATCCTGCAAAGCTTCCAAGCGGTCAGTGACAGCTCCCAGGCCAGCAGCAGAGAGCCAGCCCACGCTGTCCCCAGCCAGCAGCTCAAGGCCACCAGACTGATGGGGTGGAATGCAGGGGGCACACAGCTGCATCACAGCTGCAGAGACAAACCCCTCATTCATTGGCATTTTCAGACTGGGTAGGGCACGTGGGGCTGCCACAGTGCACTGAGGAGCCAAAGCCATCAGAAGGGCTCAGCTGCCAGTGCCACCCAGAGCTCTGCCCGGGGGGACCCAGCTGGTTTGGGCAAAGGTCCAGTAGTGGGGACATGCCCATTTCCTGCCTTCTGGGATTAGTCTGGCCCAGTCAGCAGGTGACAGGGCAAGAGAGGTGTCATGCTGTATTTTCTGGCACCGAGAACTCTGCTAAAGCAGATGCATGACATGCCTCAGGTAGAAGGTGGCCAGACTCCTGCCAAGGGTTCCCAGTAGCCCATTGCCACTCAGAAGCCTGTTACAAATGTCTTCTAAATTGGAGCAAAGCTAAATGTTCTTCCAGATTGGCACCCAGGAAAATGTAATTCTTGTTCAAACAGACTTCGCTGCAGCAGTAATGTCTGTTTTAAATCTATGTTGAATTAATCCAAGTTTAGACCGGTATAGGACATCCCAAAGCCTACTGCAGTTTAATTCAAGCCAGCTTTATTTTTATAAGTTCAATGAAAAGTTATCATTTCTATGCATAGAAAAGGCCTTAAACCAAGGTTTAATCCCCTTCCTCTCCACTTCTTACCCACAGCTGGCAGTGCCTGGCATTTCTGACAGCCTCAGGCCTGAAAAAGCCACTGCCCAGCTGGGTGAGCCATCTCAGCTTACCAGTGAGGGGAGAAAGAACTCTTAGCAAGGAGGCTGGGAGCTGGAGAAGAAAACTGTCAGAAAAAGACTGATTAGATGAGGAGCCATAAGAAGTACTAGTGTCAAGGGAGAAAGCAAATCTTGTAAGGGGGAGGCAAAGAACATGTGTCCAAGGGAAAAGATGAGAGATGACAGTCAAAACAGTGGCACAGGGTAACAGTGGCAGCAGCACGATCAGCGACTGAAATGGAATTCAGCAGGAAACCAAGGAAGAGGAACAAAACCAAGTGCAGGCTGAAGTAGGAGTGGGAAGAAGAGACATGAGCCTGTAGCTGCTTGCCCACTTCAGATATGAATGGGCAGCCTCATCCCCTTTGTGCCATAACTGCTTCCAGGTTCTCAGCCTAAGGCTGAAGTTTGTCTCTTACCCTGGAAGAAAACCTGACCAGTAATTGTGTCATTTGCTCAGGGCATTCTTTCCTAAACATTTGAGTTTTGAAAGTTTAACACAAAGAAGCCTGGCACTGCACTCAAAAACACCTTAGAAGAGACTTTAGAGTTAATTAGTTTAGTTATCCTCAGACACTATTACATTTCTTTGCATTCACTGTCACTGCTACCCTTGCTCCTCATTCTCAAATGAAACACTGGGTACATCTATACAGGACTGATGTCTAAAGCACAATTAATTCAAAATAAAATTATGATCCCAACACAGAACTGAGAGTTGCATCTTTTACTCAACAACACACTGAAGCAGACGAGTTTAACTTTTAAGACTACAAGGAAGAATTCTCTGTCTCTCCAGGAGTTCATTTCATATTTAGAGCTTGAATTTCAGCAAGTTGATTTGTTGCATTATAAACAGAAACTAGTTTTATGCACATGAAGACCACAAAGTTAAAGAAAAATTAAAGAAATTGAGTAAGAGGAGCTCTAGCCATCCCCACAGATGTTATTCAAATTTCTCAAACATAACTTTTCCATTATTACTGCAGTCTTCTGCATGCAAAAAGAAAGAGAAACAGACATATATCCATTGTCTACAGACCTGAAATTTCAAGACACAAGATCAGTAATCCAATAGGAAAACACTTCAACTACACTCTGCTGCAGCACCAGTTCCAAAGGCAGCATTAAGACAGATCTTAAAACACAAGAAGAGGAGTTAAACAATTCAAGAGTTAAAAAATCTAAGCCTGAGCACTGGAGCGCATTCTTGGGTACACAGACACCAAGTACTGGGCTGTTCCTGATAGCTCTGGAATTCTTTAGAAGTAAAATCTAGCTTTAGAGCCTCCTTGAACTAAGAGGCAATGGAACAAAACTTGGATCTGCATGAACTCCACATCTCGTGGTGGCTCTGTTCCCTTGTACAGCAGTGCCTACTGAAGATTAAGGCCACATTCTTCATACAAAGCCTAATGTTATGTGCAGTAAGACAAAGCTAACACATGACTAGCACAGCATGGTACCAGGCAACAAATGGAGCCCAGGGCAAGAAAAATACTTTTGTCAAATTAATCACTTTCTATGGAGATGACCCTTGCCACAGAGAACAATGATAATAAAACAAGAAAATACATTTCTCGTAAAGCACACATAGAAATATCGTGTCAACCTTAATGCTCTTTTAGGTCTGTTGTGGGGAAAAAGGGCATACACAGCCCCATTGAGAGCAGCAGACCACAGGGCTGATAAATGCTCTTTGAGGCCAGTTCTCAAAATTCCCAGAGCCAAGAACCTTAAGGGCAAACAGATACCTCACAGAGGCTTCACCAGCCCCAAAAGCCTCCCTGGATGAGCTAGATTCCAAGATGTTCCCCAGCTGCAGTCCCTCACACTGCAGAGCATGAAAGGAATGAATGCCTTACTATGCTCCCCAAAAACCCTAACAAACGGGAGGTCAAAGGGAACATCAGAGTAATTTTAATGTTAACAGGCTTTGTGCCACATTAAAAGGGTCCACTTGCTTCCATCCCAATAAGGCATTTATATTTTAGGGCACTTGACCACACAGGCTACATTAGAACAACCAGCTACAAACCAGTGGAATAGCTATTTTATATATATGTGTGTGTGTGTGTGTGTGTGTGTGTGTGTGTGTGTATGCCTGCATGTACTAGCAGCTCTCTCCCACCAAATTCCTTTACTGTACTCTTATTGTTTGGTTTCTACCTGTTTCCCAAGTGAAATGAGTAGGCACTTCTCCTCGTCTCCTTCTCCTTCTCTTTTCTACAGAGAGGATAAGAATAAGCTGATTTATTAAGTGCTCAGGTGGAAGAGCTGTCTGAAACATGACACTGCCAGGAAAGCTGCGCTCTCCCTTTTCACGTGAGCCTGGAAAACAGAATATTGCAATGGGAAAGTTTTCCTCCAAACTTCCAGGACAGTGCTCAAGTCCACTATCCCAGCAGCCTTGACAAAAAGTCTACAACCCAGCCCTCAGAGGCTCTCTCTACTTCCTGAAACCCTCCCAGATTTCAGAAAGGAGAGGTCAGAAGATACGTACTTAAGCCTCAGTCAAACCATGAAGAGTCCTAGCTAAAATTTCCCTCCAATTCACTGCTGTGCTTACCTCCACTGTGAATGCAGGACAGGAAAGTGTGCAATCCTGGAATACAGGATTTTTCCCACCCCAGAACCCCACAGAAGTTAAAGGTAACCACAACCCGTTCACCCTGTTTAAGGAGTTACATTAACAGTTTACAAGTATAGAGAATTGAATGATGCAGAATACATGCAGGGGTGAGGGGAGGGCTTCAAAACTGACAAACATCGGAGTGATTAGTGGGCTCACTGCAGAAATCCTACATGCAGGAATAAAACCATAAAGCCTGTGAAATGCCTGCCAATGACAGACGATTAACTCTTCTCTGCATTCCTTTCCTAAGGGGTAATACTGCAACTGCCACAGTAGTCAGCATTCCTTCAGCCCTCCTGAAGTCCAGACAAACAACTAACATATCTCACATGCGCCATTTGGTAAAATGCAGTTCCAGCTACTCAATCCTTCAGTGTGTATTCACTGACCAAAGAGAGCTGGAGGGAGTGAACAATAGAAATTAGTTCAAACTTTGGAATTTAAACTGTGGGGCATATTTTAAAGCACAGTATGTAAAAAACGTATGTATGTAAGCAACAAAGTAACAGAATTGTACACTTGTTGACACTGAAGACTGGAAGGGGGCTCTGGAGGTCATTTACTCTTTACATTTAGCCTTCCTACTTAAAGCAGGGTCACCACCACACACGTGTTCAGGACATTGTCCAGTTGGGATTTCAGTGATTCCCAAGATGAAGGCCACATATAACCTATGGACAAATAATAGAAAATAAGTTACACATGGCACACCATGTTTGTGGTTGCTCGTGTACGTGCTAGCACTCAGCCTTTAGTTTTTATGGACTGCTCTGCAGCAACACAAATAATACTGGAGGCTAGAGCTGAACAACTCCACAGCTTGATTTGTTCCAAGTGACTCAAATCTGCTCTTAAAATATTTCTACGATTACTGAATGATCTTAGAACAAGAGTTTGTTGTATCCAGCTGGGGGAGGGGGAAATGTTTTAAAACAATCCTACTCCCCAAACACTGCTCTAATTTAGCCAATAAATGCAAGCAGTCTTGTTTCCCAGGCAATAGTTTGGGTATTTTGGCTTCAGCCCACCTTTAAGTAGCTTCCTGAATTGGACTCAATTAGTAGAGAACATACACGCAAAAAAAGGAGGTATTAATAACCCCTAAAAGAAGAAACTTGCAAAAATGCCTTCTATTTTGCATTTTGTGTCTGAGCCAAATGTGTCTGAAATGCAACCTGACAAAGCTTCAGATGCAAGCAGATGTTATACTCAACCCTGCAAGCTGCACCAAGAGCCAGAAGTGTCTAGTGCATCCATACAAACCCTCCCACCGGCAGATGCTCCTCATCAGCACGTCCTGAACCCTTTTCATCTATGCCAACCACTGCAACATGAATGTCACTCTCACTCAAAAAATACAATCTCTCATCAGTTTCTAAGTCAGCTACCTGCTGCACCTTCCCAGGGAACATCCCATATCTGCTGCTCTCCATCACAGCACCTAGCACGCTTACCCCGACAAACCACCTTGAGCAAGATGAGCAAGAGAAGACAAACACCAAGCTATTAACAGGCAAATCTGGTGTAAGACCACCAGCAGCTCTCCACCACTCAAAGACTTGACTTATCTGTCTGCAACAACAAACTTACATGTGAAGCTGGCTAGCCATTTCTTGGCTAAAAACTGTATACTTTCTGAAAGCATCCCCAAAAGGGAGGCAAGTGGAATTGCTTTGCACAGCTGTTGAACATAGTGAACCAAGATACAAGTTAGACAGAAGCTTTTCCTCACATGGATACAAGTCTTATAAAGCTACTGTATTAAACTGAGCCAGAGAAAAATTTAAATCAGGACCACTGCTGAACGATTTCTGCTGAATCGTAGACCTAAATTTATTAGGGAAGTACGTTTTGGCAAGATGACCTTCCTTCATTTGACAGTATGTACCAAAGCTGAGGGCACGTGCTACATGACGCTCTCGTTACTGCTCATGACCTGTTGGGGACAGTCACACTCATCCAACAATAGCCAATTTCTACTTCAAAAGCCAAATGCCCTCTGCAAATGACATCATAGAAAACCACTAAATCATTATATACTGACTGCTTGAAAATGCAGTCAGTATATAATGAAATTGAAAATTCTTTCCATTTCCTTCCTAATATCATATTGTTGAGAAGTTTCACCCACAGCTTCCAAGAGCTAGAGGGCTGAGTGGACTACAGATAATGTGTCATGCCACTCTGCCACCACAACCAGATTTCTCCCTCGAAACACACACAGCCTTGTGCAGAAAGATGCGAGAAAATCCCTTTTAGTTTACAGTTACCCATTCATACAACAGAACAAGCTCCAAACAAACATCATCCTTCATCATCAGAAAACACAGTGGATTCTGACCTTGGAGACTAAAATCAGATGTACCAAGCTCTCTGTGCACAGGAAGCAATGAATCTTGTTTGGTTTGGGCAGGTTAGATGCCAGTTATGGTATTAGGTCAGTATACCTCTCTGCCTTGGAGCTAGAGCTGAACTACAGGCCCAGTTCCATCCACTGCACTGAACGTGCAGAAGGACTTCCTAATGAACTTATTAAATACTGCTGCCTACAGCACAGCACTCTGCACCATGCTGGGAGCTTGCCAAGCTCCACACTGCACATTGGCAACAACTGAGGGATGAAAAAAAATGTATTTTAGGAGACCAAGGAGTTCAGTATATCACAGAGTCTGGGGCATCCAGCACAACCCAGCACCAGACACACCACTTGTTTCAGTGAGAGCTGTACGGGTCCTCCTGTGGCACAGCTGCTTCCCCAACATGGACACAGGACTGCAGAGAATCCATATCCATTCCCACACTGAGCTTCAACTATGCTGGGGCCAAACATTCAAAATTAGCCCCATGTCCCTGCTTGCCCAGAGTCCCAGTGGCAAACCCATCTGTTTGTGGGCAAGACAGACCACACCTTTTAGCAGTCTCCTCAGGCAAGTCCCCCCTCCAAAGTGAGGTGAGTCTGACATCCCCTGCCTGGTATGTATTTCAGCCAGATTAGTGAAAACAGCTGAGAAGAGAGGAGAGGGAGAAAAGTAGGAGGTAGAAAGAAGGAAGATGAGCTGGAGAATGGGGAAACTAAGAAAAACACCACAGTTTGCAGCTATTATACCTAAAACTTCAGCCCTTCTCTGAAATGGAGGATCCTCCCTTCACTTGGATGGCAAAGTTGATCTACGTCATTTCCCTTTGCTGAGGTTTTGTGGATCATATTTCAAACCCACACTATATTCCTCTGTTGCTGGGTTACCACATCTGAACAAACAATTCTCTGCAGTCTGCCAAAAGCAGAGAAAGAAAGCAAATGAATGCCTGGAGTATGCATCACCCTCTGGAAGTCATCTTACGGCCCAAAGCTGCTACAGATCAGTCACAAGCTCACATACCATAGAGTGAAAGAGGAAATGGTGAACCTATTAAGTCTGGGGGCAGTGCACAGACTTGAGAACTGCTGTTCTCACCCTCCTGCCCCTTCCTAGTAAAATCAGGCAATTTTCCAAATCATTAGAATTCTCTTGCGGACTAGAAGAAATATGGTTCTAATTCAAAGGGGTGAATTGGATATTAATATCCCTGAAACTAGTAAGCATGTTCCCCTAGATTTTGGAAGGATGAATCAAGATTTGAAATGAGAAAACCACAACAGCCCATGTGACAAAACACCAGTGACTGTAAGTTTGAGACTTTCAGTTTCCAGGCAGGAAACTGTGACATCAGGGGCTGCACAAACTTATTATTTAATATTATTTATTATTTTAAAGAAAGGCAGTTCAAGGAACACTGGAAAGGAAATTAATTTAGTAACACAAAGCATTACAGGTTACTATTCCTAGTACACCAGGAAGAACTGGAACGTTTAATATTTCATTTTTTTTCCCTAAATAAGGATATGTGAGAAAAGTGCCTTTTCCAAAACACAGTACTAAGTCACTATATCACTGCAAATATCAGATTAATATCGGTGTGCCTCTATTCTTCATATAAAGCAACCGTGATTTATCAAAATACAAGAGGTTTAATTTACTCAGGAATATTTTGCTTACCCCACCCACAGTTTTCAGTATGATTTGACAGTAGAGACACCAACTGTGTTCTAACGTTTGACGTGTGGCAGGTGTGGAAGTCCACGTAACAATCACCATTAAGTCCCCAAGACAGAGTCACAAAAGTATAACCATTTTCTATTAGTATGTGCAAAACTGGTATCAGTTTCCTAAATTCAGTTTGCAGTTGTACTTTTCCTACTCTAGATTTACATCTGTATAACCAGAATTAAATTTCACCTAAGCTGGTCTATTTAAAGAGACATTTATTTTATGCATTAAACCCTTTAATTTTAACAGCGCTGCAAAGTTAGAAGTAATCTCAAATTACATTAATGTCCTTTCCTCTCAGCAGGAATCAATATATCACCTGAATATTTATGAGGAAGAGGCTGCAGAGCTGTACATGAGGCCTTAAAGGTATTGCAATTGAACATCATTATTTGCCATGACTAAATAGAAAGACTTGATCAATCTAGCATTGATTGGTGAGCACAGAGGGTCCAATGTCAGTCAGTCATGGGTTTCTTAGGTAACTTTAGCCCAGCCATTTCTTCCCTCCTTGCCCTCGTGCTCTTACACAAAAAATGAGCACGGCAGTACAAACTGGCAAAATGCTTTGATAAATTCAGTGGGGAAAATCACTGCTACTTCAGCAAGCAGTTTACAATGTCTGTCTACAAGGTACAGAGCACTACCTGAGATAGACAGGCAAGGGAATGATTTCTCCTTCCCTTCTGAAGATGCACAGTTAAATGTTACATTAATAACATGTCACATATCGAAAGGTGAAACCAGCCTGCATGAAATATAACGTACCAAATTAACTAGAACATACGTAGGTCAATTAAGCAAAGCCAAACTTCTGTCAGTGATCACACACCCTGTACACTCCACCTCAACATCAACTCAAACAGCACAAATATCACAGCCTGGGACCCATCACCTCAGCTGCATCATTCACCCCACTCGGGCTTCACGGGAAATGAAACAGCAAGGTGTCATCTGAATGTTTCTTTCAAAGTCACCTTGCAAGTTTACCCAGGAATCATCTACAGAGAAGTCATAAGATGGCATTGAAGTCAACACATGATTCTTAAAGGCAAAAAACAGAAACAAGGGCCACTGTTGCCATACAAAGAAATGAAGATCCCTGTAGAGATCATTGCCAGTACTCCTGAAAGCTTGTTCCCCACCGAAAAACTACAAACCATATACAGTACACTAACGGTGACACACTGACATGTGCTTTTAGACTTCAAGGATGAACATAGCCCACTTAAAAATTTCTCCATTATTAAAGAAATAATTAATCATAACACCCACGTTTTCCAAGGGTTTAAACACAATTCTACCACCACCAATACAACATAACAACTTAATGGGAAAGGAGCTTTGGACAGCTGCCAGTTTTGTAACCGAGCTAGTAGCTGGTTATAAATCTGACATTTCGAAGACACTCTGAAGCACTGAGCGAAGCAGATAATCTCTTTTTTAAGCAAACTTTCCATGCCACATCCCCCCACAAATCACCAGGAAAGCAACAACTGAATCCTCAGACAATTACTTTTGTGAGCTGGACTGCACAAAGGTGTGATCATATGAATCATCCATGTAAGAAAAATGTCCCAGCCTAGGCAGGTAGTCAGCCCTGTCATTTGTACAATTAGCACTATAACAAAGGCTTGCAGGGTGACTTACCAGCTGAAACAAAGCCCACAGAAAAAAACTTAGTTACTTCATCACCTAGAGGGAGTAGCAAATGAATAAAAATGTATGTTCACAATACAATGTAGTATTTCACTACAAGAAAACCAGTATTTTATTTCTCTGAACTAGGGAAAACATTTCTCATAATCTTTAGTACAGTTTGAAACTAATTCCCTTCTACAAAAGCAAAGGTGCTACTGCAAATAACTCTATCTGGGAAGAGTTTGTATTTCAGTTTTGTTCTGTCAAATAAAATGACAGAAGAGGTGCAGCAGAAAGTACCTTAAGAGAGATATGAGATCAAGTCAGCACACATACAAGTGAAAGAACAAACTTAGAGAAGACCTGACCCCAGTTAAAAAGGGCTTGGTGTGGAGGCTCAGCAGTGCAAGGACAGAGCAGTTCCCCATTTTCACCAGGACAACTTGGATTGCAAATACTGAGAGTACACAGACATCTTTACAAAATGGGGGGAACAGCTCTGACAATGCCATTCACACCCACCAGAGGGATACAACAGTGAAGGTTTAAGGCCCTGAGTTTCTGCCACATTGGGGACTGGATGGCAGGGAGGAGAATCTGGCCAGAAAGATCTGATGACTGCAGCAGAAAAGCTTGTACTTTCAACAAACTGCATTACAAAGTTCCCACGCTCAGAACCCATTTACCTATGGTATGCAAAGGGCCATGATACAGGAGTGCTTCATAACAGTCAACAAATAAAAGCATAGCCAAATCTGCAATACCCAGCAGGACAGAAAACAACTGTGCTTGCCCTGCACCCTGCCTTCATGGCCTTGTGCTGCTTAGCTCTCTTGACACAGATGAAAAAACTAAGATCTATAGAGACTCAAAGGGCTATATCTTAAAAGGTTGCATGAAGTCACAGTTAAGAAGCAAGAGATGGAAAGCAATCCTGTTCTAGTTTGACATCAATCTCCCACATCCCCCAAGAACAACTGAAGTGACCCAAGGTGGAGTCCCTTTAGGGTTGGAGCACCACGTGTAGTAAGTTCTGTATGCAGCGCTCCCCCCTAGCTGAATGTGGGAAAAACAAGAAGTTGCATAAAACAGCAAGGATGATAAACTCCTCCTCTGAGCATATGCTTCATACATCTGCTAAAGGTTTACAAGATCCACAGCAGACCAGATTCCTGCACAGCATCACAAGAAAGCTAGAGCAGCAATGCTCTTTCCCTGTGTAGGCTACCAGAGTCCTCAAGCTGTTCCCAGAATTGTCTGCCTCCCAGGTTTTGACTTTATTAGAGCAGGACATGCACACACAAAGCAAATCCTTCAAAATGTTAAAAGCAAAAAGGAGTGAATCATTGCTGATTCTGCCTTTTTTTTGGTCTTTTTAATCTCTTTTACAAGCTTCTCAATTGGTGCAGCCCTAAAAGAATGAGAAGACATCATCACCAAGCTTTTTTCCATCTGCAAGTCAAAACATGTAATGCCCAAACACACAGAGCACAGCCCACTGACTAAAGCACTGCCTGTGAACAAGGCATCCTGGCTCCCACTGGTGTGTCAGGCACTGCCTTGCTCAACGAGGCTGGGCCAGTCCTGTCACCTCTCCCTGCCATGTTTCACATCCCACCTACCAAGTGGGTTTACTGACTTTTCTCTCCCTTGAGCTCAACTCCACAGCTGCCTCCGCCCGTGACTTCCAAGTTTCTGCTCCTGTATGCTGCTGTAATTGTGCTGGTCTCAAGCGGCTTCAGGAACAGCAGCATATCATATTTAGTTAACAAGTTTATAGCCATGTAATTCAAAGTAATTAACCTCTGCTTATGCTTGTTTAACACAATAAAAATAAAGCTTTGTTTACAAGAACAAAAGATACATAGTATGCAGGAAGGGAGAGCGTTCACCAATTCAGCCGATTTTTTACTAGTCTGTTACAAGGATTTACTTCTCCTTAGAAATACTGTATTCTGATTTTACTTAAAATCCATTTCCAACTGAATAAACTAAGGCTAAACCCCACTGGATACAATTTGTACAGGTCAAATTCCCCTATATTCACCTCTTAGGCTGTACCAGATGTTTTGCGATCAAGACAAGGCCTAAATCTGCTGAAGAGCAGCACAAGGTTTGCCTGCACGCCAAATCACTGAAGCAAACAAAGCTACAGGCAGACAAGTTCACATGGGCCATGCTCTACAGTGTCCTGACGGGATCAGCTCACAAGGAGCCAAACCACCGGCCTGCAGTCTCTGACTGCTCCCCGGACAGCACTTCTCCCACATTCTACACCCGGAACAGATCTTGTACGAGAAAAACTTAATGTGCCAATTGACTAATGCAGCGTTTCTACTGATAAACTTTACTCTCCTGTACAGACTAGATCTGGAATTTCCCTTTAAATATAAGGTAATAAGAAAAAGCCAACGGCAGGACCTGCACCAAAACAAAGCTATGTGAACTGAAGTCTGCTGTATTATTTTCGTGGTGGTCCCTATTGAGGAAGTGATTAACACAAACGTAAGGTTCCTCCTTCACACAAAAGCAGGCATATGACAGTATCGCCACCGCACCCTGGTCCGGGCCCTCGATCCCCGCCGCATGCCCGCGTTTCTCCCGGGGAGGGGCAGTCCCGGCCCGGCTCCTCGCCCCACGGCAGCCCCAGGGCGGCCCACCTACCGCATCCCGAGGCGGCACGGCACGGCAAGAGAAAGAAAAGCGTTTATCCGCCTCCATGCCACAACCCCCCTTCACAGGAGCGGGGGTCGGGACAGAAAGGCCTTTTCTTCCCCCCGTTCCGTCTCCCGGGCCGGCCTGCAGCCAGGCGCCTCGGAGCTGTCATTTTGGGGAAGGGTGCAACCGCCCTGCCGGAGCCAGGCCGAAGCCTGGGAACCCGCCGGTCGCCCCACAGCAGCCCCGGGGCCCCCCACCTGCCGCCCCCGGACCCCAAACCGGCCCCGCTCTCACTGCCCCGCTCTGCCTTCGCCCCTCCAGCCGCCACGGCCGCGCTCGGGCCCAGGCCGCCCACCTGCCGCCGCCCCCGCCTCACCTCCTTCAGCTGCTCCATCTCGGTGCGGATGGTCTCGTACTCCAGCTCCAGCTCCTCATACTGCTGCTTCAGCTGCTGCTTCTCCTCCAGCACCGCCAGCCCGTACTCCGCCGCCTGGATCTTCTCCCGGGTGGTCTCGCCCAGCTCCTGGAAGAGACGCTTGATCTCGCTCCGCAGCCACTCGGGCTCCGACTCCATCACCAGCCGGGCGTACTCCTCCTCCTCCATAGCCAGCGACATGTCGGCGGAGGGGCCGCGGGCCGCCGAAGCGGATGGGCGAACGCGCAGCCCGTCTGCCACTCCTNCCGCGGACCCTCCCCGGATCCCGCCCGCCGCCGCCGCCGCCGCACTCGCCGCAAGCGCCGAGCGCAGTGAAATCATTCAAAAGGCACGGCCGGGCCGGCGCCCCGCGGGATGCTGGGAGCGGGAGTCCTCGGCACTCGCCGCGCCGCGCGCCGCGCGGTTCGCTGGACTACAGCTCCCGGCAAGCACCGCGACGGGCGGGGGTGGTGGCGGGCGGGGAGGGAAA
>VXBN01006968.1:426347-442952 GCA_013397395.1 Sinosuthora webbiana
CGGGCCCGGCAGCGGGCGCGTCCCAGGACCCCCCAGTGACCCCAGACACCAATTCGAGCACAGGCCCCGGGACCGCGGACACATACCCCGTGCACACAGCCCCTGCACGCACCCCGGCGGCCCGGACCACGCTCAGGAGGGCTTTCGGGGCGGGTTTGGGAAAGGGCTGGGATCGGCCGGGTATGAAAGATGAGGCCCGTGCACCAGGGCGTGTGGCGGGGGGGAGACGTTCCGGTGCGGCGGGTGGTGCCACAGCAGCACGGAGAGAACAGAGGGTCACAGAAGGCTGGGAACAGCCCCACGCCATACCGAGGGCTGCGAGCATCTCACTGTTCCCGGTGCTCTGTGTCTAGAGGTGGAATTCCTGCTAAAAGGCGTTCTCCGCCCGCCGACAGGGACCAAACCGTGTCCCCCGAGTCATCCTGAGGATAACCACGGCCGCGGGACAAGCTACCTGATGAAAGGAGGGATAGCTTACATCAAGACCCAGCGCCATGACCAGCCGTGGGACAGTGACATTTGGTACTGTGCTGCCTGAAAAGGATTTGCCAGCTTGTGAGGACAACGCCATAGCCTTTGCCCCAGGTTACACCCCTTGGGCACGTTTGGTGGCAAAGGCACCGGGATTGGGACACTCATTGGGGCACCACGGGTAGAACTAATTTCTAAAGCATAGCGAAGATTGAACAGAGAAAAACCTCTACTGGTTGGACCATAGCAATTCCTGAGCAGCCCCATAAAGGTGGGGGGTGTATGTCCCTGTGGAGTGGGGAGATGCTTCACTTCCATGGTCAGGAGAGCCCTGCAGCTTTACCGTCCCTTCATACAGCAAGCGCAGCTTGTATTTCTTCCAGAATCAAAAACAATCAGTAATGAACTGGTGAGCAGATAGCAAGCATAATAAAAACAATTACGTGTTTGAGCACTTCACAAGGTCTCAAACATAAAGCAACGTATTTGCTCACAGCTGCAGGGTTTTTTCAAGCTACTTTGAACTTCTGCCTGTGCACGTATCCCTTTAATAAGCTGTGTCATGGCTGAATGCTGCCTGTTATTCATGAAGCTGCCTCACTCAATTTTTCTTCAGGGCCCTGACAGTGCCTGGAGCTCCCTGTGCATCAAGTGCAGGGATGTGTTTGTCCTGTGAGCACTGACGTGACACTCAGTCACCCAGACCTAAGAAGTAGCAAATTGATGTCCTCAGCCTAGAGTGTGCATGTGAAATTCCTTTAGTTTTTTACTTTCAGAATTCTCAGTAGAAGGCATTTTCACTCTTGTGCACCTCTGTACCATCATGACTGTCACAGGATGTTTTTAGGGAGTTTAAACATTCTGATTCTTTTATAAAGCTAAGTGAGGAAAATAACAGTATTATCTCTCCTCCACACTCTGTTTCTCACTATTAGGACTTCTTCATGGCCTTTTATGTTTTTCTTTTGTGTGCCCAAGTAGGTAGCATTGCTAGTCCCACCCATTCCCAACTGATTCATCATTAAGATATTTTTTAATAATAAATAATGGCTTGTTTTCTTTCACCTCATACTTTCTGAGCCTTCGTTCCAGGTTTTCTCTGGAACTCTGGGCTCAAGCACATTAGCTACCCTTCAGTGCTCCTCCCACTCCTAAACTGAAACTTGCATGTAATGACTTGCTCTCAGGACACAGAGCTTCAGTTCACATCCCGTATATTTCTGGGATTACAAGAAATATAATTTTGAGATATGAGTCGTTTGGGGGGTGAATAGAGATGACCTGATCAACTCATCACAGCACAAGGGATTTCACAGGATAATTTGTATTCTAGGTCATATCTAGAACTATTGCTTGTTTCTAGGTTTCAAACTTTGTTATTTTATAAACTGCCCAAGATGCAAAGGCAGAAATTATAAATACTGCAGCAGTTAATTTTAAAGCATTCCTGCCCAGTTTCAGAAAACTGGAGTAACTTGTCAAAGTTAAGGTTCCCATCATCCTTCAAGGTAATGACGCAGGATAAGAAAAGCTTGTATAATGAGTGGAGGAGTACAGCCTGGCCAGTGTCCATCATCTGCTCCTGAGCACACCCAGAGACACCTGCCCATTTCCCCAGGTCACTGTCCCCAAATTTCATCAGTGCAAAGGCTTAACTGCCACCCCACTGATTCAAGGTGTCATGGCCAAGTGTATTTTGGTGATACAGACTTCCACAACAGCTGGAGATAGTTGCTCTTATTTTTCCTGTTGAGATTTTAAAGTTGTCCACTGAGAACAAAGTGGTAGAATTATACAGGAACCATCTTGAATGCTAAAATAAATTTGGGTAGTGTTTTCTTCTTGTGGAAATTAACCCACAGAAAAAGATTTTTCCTGGTGGAAAAGTCATAGCAAAGGCAAAGCCCTTCAATGCTAGTTTTATTTAACCTGAGTCCAAATCCCAAAGCAGGTAGGCACTATAATCCAGTGCTGCAAAACATTCAGGTATCTGAATGTGTAAACCAGCCTAACCTGTGCTTAAAATTGGGGTCACTGCAGACAGGAAACTCCTTCTAGATGTCCTTCTTTTCATACATTACTTTGGATAAGTTCAAGTGTACCACAATTAGGGTGGTACAGCACATCATAATTTCAATCTCCTTTTATCCACTGCATTTGTGTACAGCTCAGCTATAGTAAACACCAGAACAAGAAAGTCTTTAAATCGGCCCTGAAACAGCCATAAGAAACCCTAGCAAGCTGTTCCATATTTCTCCTCTTATTTTCTACTTAAAAANGATTCATCATTAAGATATTTTTTAATAATAAATAATGGCTTGTTTTCTTTCACCTCATACTTTCTGAGCCTTCGTTCCAGGTTTTCTCTGGAACTCTGGGCTCAAGCACATTAGCTACCCTTCAGTGCTCCTCCCACTCCTAAACTGAAACTTGCATGTAATGACTTGCTCTCAGGACACAGTGCTTCAGTTCACATCCCGTATATTTCTGGGATTACAAGTGAATTTTGAGATATGAGTCGTTTGGGGGGTTAATAGAGATGAGCTGATCAACTCATCACAGCACAAGGGACTTCACAGGATAATTTGTATTCTAGGTCATATCTAGAACTATTGCTTGTTTCTAGGTTTCAAACTTTGTTATTTTATAAACTGCCCAAGATGCAAAGGCAGAAATTATAAATACTGCAGCAGTTAATTTTAAAGCATTCCTGCCCAGTTTCAGAAAACTGGAGTAACTTGTCAAAGTTAAGGTTCCCATCATCCTTCAAGGTAATGACGCAGGATAAGAAAAGCTTGTATAATGAGTGGAGGAGTACAGCCTGGCCAGTGTCCATCATCTGCTCCTGAGCACACCCAGAGACACCTGCCCATTTCCCCAGGTCACTGTCCCCAAATTTCATCAGTGCAAAGGCTTAACTGCCACCCCACTGATTCAAGGTGTCATGGCCAAGTGTATTTTGGTGATACAGACTTCCACAACAGCTGGAGATAGTTGCTCTTATTTTTCCTGTTGAGATTTTAAAGTTGTCCACTGAGAACAAAGTGGTAGAATTATACAGGAACCATCTTGAATGCTAAAATAAATTTGGGTAGTGTTTTCTTCTTGTGGAAATTAACCCACAGAAAAAGATTTTTCCTGGTGGAAAAGTCATAGCAAAGGCAAAGCCCTTCAATGCTAGTTTTATTTAACCTGAGTCCAAATCCCAAAGCAGGTAGGCACTATAATCCAGTGCTGCAAAACATTCAGGTATCTGAATGTGTAAACCAGCCTAACCTGTGCTTAAAATTGGGGTCACTGCAGACAGGAAACTCCTTCTAGATGTCCTTCTTTTCATACATTACTTTGGATAAGTTCAAGTGTACCACAATTAGGGTGGTACAGCACATCATAATTTCAATCTCCTTTTATCCACTGCATTTGTGTACAGCTCAGCTATAGTAAACACCAGAACAAGAAAGTCTTTAAATCGGCCCTGAAACAGCCATAAGAAACCCTAGCAAGCTGTTCCATATTTCTCCTCTTATTTTCTACTTAAAAAAAGAAAAGAAAGCAAAAGAAAACACTTTAGGCATAAGAGCACTTTGGGACTGCTTAGATGTTTTGTAAAGGTGTGGTAATGATCCTAGGTGAAAATGAACTTATAAAGTCCTCTATATGTAGCCTATGTCAAAGAAAAAACACGTTATTTTTCAAAGTATTAAACTCATTCTGGAGAAAAAAAATGAATTGAATTATAACCTTGGAAATACCCAAAGCGGGTTTTAGAAGAAAAGTATTTTCCTTCTCTTTTACACAACAAGTAAATTCCAGAGAAATAGTCTGTCAGCATCAATATACTTAGTGAAGATTACTATAATGACTTGAATGCTCTTTCTCTGTTTATCACAGCTATGAGGATTAAAATTTAACATACTATTGTTCAGTACAGTATGTATTTCTCTTTGGTTGAAGTCTTTATACACAGATTGTCAAAATAAAATTTTTAAAACCCCAAAACACAAAAAAACCATAACTCCCCCCCCCAAAAAAAAAAAAAAAAAAAAAAAAAAAAAAAAAAAAAAAAAAAAAAAAAAAAAAAGGAAACTAGATCCCGGTACTGAAAGGGAGCTGATATCTCCATCCTCAGGCTATTATCACCGGGACTCTGACTGCTGACTTAAGGTGACCTCTGTCGTCTGCAACAAAATTTCCAAGCAAAGATCAGCTGATGAATTAGCACAAATGCTCAGATCACTACGGCCGGCAGGAGACAGAGAAAGGAGAAAGGAAGAAGAGAGAGAGAGAGAGAAAGAGATCTTCAGATTTCAGCTTTACTCTGGTATTCAAATCCACGTGTGTTGCCCTCAAAATTACTGTTGCTAGAGCTGCTACTGCCTCCAATTTGCTCACTGCCAGTTGAAATGCTGCTCTTCTCTTCACAGACAGCTGTTGCTCCTGCCAGCAGTAGGAAAAAGATAGGCAAAGGAAAAGCAACTTCCAGGTGGCAAACTGTCACCTCCAGGGGCAAGAGCCCTTGGTCCCAGGCTTGATGGCAGACCTGCTGTTCTCCGTCTCTCTGCTGTTCCATGCGATGCTGTCTTTAGGTCTGGGGGGAAAAAAGCCTTTAAAACATCAGACACAACCCAGCTGCACAAGCACAGATCCACAGGAACAGCAGTCCCAGTACAGACTGTGGTGAGTGGGTAGCAAAAGTGAAGCTAAAATAAGCTATAGCCAAAGGAACATTCTGAGAGAGCCGTGCGGACCACGGGCATGGGTCTGCGCTGGTGGAAGGTGATGTGGTGTATGGGGCTGAGTGATTCTAGCTGCCAGGTAAAATAAGCATGCCACAGGTTCAGACACATGGGCTGAACAGAAAAAAAACCCCAAAACAATACAAACAAAATCACCAGGAAAAGGGCTAAACTGAGGTAAATAGTAATGGCAAAGGATTAATAGAATCCATATGGATTCCTGGCCCTTCTTTCTCTGGTATGTGTGATGATTGTCTGGTAAGTTGCTGTGGCCTTGAACATAGAGTTTAAGAGCTTCTTGTTTTACCTTCAGGAAAGCCCAAAAGGGCAATTAGAGCAATTAGGGATCAAGCTGGCTAGAATAATTTGCTGGATTATTTTAGCATGTATACCCCAATTTCTATACTGGAGGGAGAAATAGGAAGAGTGTCTATCTTCAAAATAGACTCTCTATCTTCAAGAGAAAAATTATCTCTTGTCCAATTTTGAGATGATTATTAAAATTTGAAACATGTTTACAAAAGCAAAAATCTGCAATAAGTAACTTTGCAGCATGACTGGAAAGGTTTCTGCATGTTTTCCCAGTCACTCAGTTCTGGGATCATGCTGCACACAGCTCATATGAGCAACAAGTATCAGCCCTGCAACTCTGATAGAGATTTCAAGAGGACAAGAAATAACAAAATAGATAAGGAAATAAAGAAATGTGTAATTAGCCAAGGATGGATGGGCTTCCAAAATTCAGGCCAGAATTAACTAACTTCAGATTATTTGTAGGAAACAAATGACAGAGAGATGGCTCTCCCTCTTATCTAAATATGTGTGCTCTGAAAAGGAAGTATTTTGGAAAAAACAATTTAGGTTTCTCTGTCATAAATTGTGGATGCAAATGTACTTTCCACTCTGCTGAACTACTGTGGAAAGCAGAAGGGAAGGTGGTAATTCATTTTTGCAGACCAGTAAGAAGGTAGGCATTGCTGAAGAAGGTGATGGAGAAATTGCCAAAGACAGAAAAGCTTAACAAGCAGTTCTGGAGGAACTGACATCAGGTGAAAAGCTTAACACCTTGCTGGCAGAGATGCACATGGTGTCTCTCCCATATGAGGAGTAGTGGGGGGGTCACCTACATCCTTCCATGTGCTCTGGAAAACTATATCAGATTATTTGACCAGAGCATGCAAAATGAGGGAGGATTAACCCCTCTCCCTTGGCTTTAGCTCCTTCTCTCCAAAATAGGGCTCCAAATATCCCCTCCCTCCACAGGGCTGAAAAATGATGCTGTGAAACCTGTGCTGGGTGCCATAACCAGAAGGATTTGGTAATATTTAAAAATTATAATGGATGCAGGAGGTAAGACTTGAGTTGCCCACTATGAGTGAAAAGAAAAAACCACTTAGTCATGATTGCTCTTTGCTTCTCAGCTTGGTTGAGCTGAAGGAAGTCCTGAGAAAACATTTTTTCCGAGAAAGGTTACTAAAGCTGACAGTCTTTGTCTGCATAGTAACTTCCACTGAAATATTGAGAGAGGGATCTGGAATACATATGCAGACCTGGGATCAGGAGGTTTTTAATGGCTAATGCATTTTCTGCAGATGTACAAAGTGTCATCTGAGATATGTATACTCCACATGGATCTTAACTGGAGTGTAACGGATAGGCTGCTGTGCCTCTTGGAAACTGTGTGCCTTGATTGGAAAGTATCGGGGTCTTCAAGGCCTTTAAGGGGGAATAGAAAACTTGTATCTATGGCAGAGATATTACCATGAGGGGTTAATTAGGCATTAACAACTTAGGCGGGAAAGCATTTTCTGGGGATTAGTGGCCATCTGGGAGAAACCAATGGCCTAAGAAACCCTGATTATTAGGGTATAGGCCTTGTTCTTACTCAAGGTCACCAGTTGGGCTGTAGGGTATGGCTGGATCACAGCCCAAATATCCATTCAAAGGTGCCCTCCGACCCCTGAGGAGTTTGTGTCTGGTTTGCAGCCAGCTGCGAATAAACTGGTACTGGTGAGGTTTTGAAAGATTCAGAGACCATGTTTGAACGAGGGATAAAAGGGTCACAGATTAGCTAAGCTTTAATCTTTTCAGTTTATAATATCCATCAATAATTTATTTTACAATAAAGGCTTTACCCCAGAGCTCATTAGCAGCAGTTTTGCTGGTGTCAGTCGCAAAGATGATAGTACCCTGGCATCTCAGATTTCTGCTTGGCATACCAACTAGCAAGAGATGTTTTTCTCAAAAGAAGTGGGAGCTGCAGGATAACCCGCCCAAACAGGGGGATTTTACTGCTTTGGTACAAAATTTGAGAGTTTAAATTTTCAGTAGTTTTATACACACACTCTGCGTACATACACATAGGTATGTGCATACAGAAAGAAAGAGGGAAACAATACTATGACAGTGAGGTCCACAGAGCTCTAATCATTCTGGACCAAATGGCTGGATTATTTCACCATGTCTCTCTGGCTTCCCCAGACAGGTGATGCAGCATGGCTTTGGGGTATTTAAGCAGGCCTGACAATTGCAAACATCTTCCTCCTTTTTTGCCTTTATCTTGGGATCTGGAGCTGAGGCGGGAAACGCCTTGGGCTCATCCCCGGCTCTTCAGTGCTGGGGTGGGCTGAGGGCTGGATCCGGACACATGCGGAATCGGCGGGAAGCCACAGCGAGCGGCTGGAAGCGCGGGGCCGAGGGCAGGGTCGGGGCCGAGGGCAGGGTCGGGGCCCGCCGCGCCCGCCCGGTGACCGGTGACGGCAGAGGAGCGCGGACGGCATTGGCGGGCGGGCCGCGCCACAGCCAATGGGGGCGTGAGGCGGGCGGGGCGGCGGCGCCGCGATCTGCCGGGCACTAGGTGACGTCAGCGGCAGTGCGGGTCACCATTGGCAGCGGACCCGGCCGGCTCCGGCCACCGAGCACAGGCGGGCCCGAGCGGCCCGGGGTGGGTGGGACCGAGGGCAAGCAGCTGTCGTGCAGCAGCCCCCGAAGGTACACCCCTGCAGAAACCCACCTGCAGCCTTTGAAGGAGCCCAATGCCGTGGAAAGTGGGTGTGCCTGAGAGAGACTGCGACCCTATGGAGACATTGCGCTGGAGCAGGTTCGTGGCAGAACTTGTGACCCTGAGGGGAATCCACACTGGAGCAACACGTTCCTGAAGGAGTGACCCCACAGAAAGGACCCATGCTGGAGCAGTTTGTGAAGAACTGCAGCCCATGGAAAGGACCCGTGCTGGAGACGTTTGTGGAAGACTATCTCCTGTGGGTGGGACCCCACACTGGAGCCAGGGTGAGGAGGAAGGAGCAATGGACAATACATAATGAACTGATGACAATCCTCATTCCACATCCTGCTGTGGAGTGTGTTGCTCAGAGTCTCCCAGAGCCTCAGCATGGCTCTTTCATGGCTGTCAGGCATAGTGGAAGGGTGACAATCCCCTGTCCTTCCAGCTTTTACAGAGACAGGAGGCAGACATGGGGGCAAAAGTCAGAAGTGGAGATCCTGGTCTAAAACCATTCTGAACTGAGGGTGAGATCAGCCCTGGAGATGGAGCTGCTCAATGTACTCAAAATGTGTCAGGGATGTCAGGGGTGTCCTCCCTTCCCCTTCTCTCCCCAGTGAAAGCGCTCACATCTCTCCAGCTCTCCCCGATTTGTGGCCTGCTCCATCCCACATCTCACTCAGCAGCCCCACAGTGGTCTGGCCTCGGGTTGTAACTGCCCAGTCAGGAACAGACACTGGCCGTGGAGAGATGTGGGAGAGGCTGTCAGAGGACTGGCTTCTCCTGACATGCCAGGTGCAGACCAACCAGAGTCCAGGAAAAGGAAGAGTCTCTGGCTGCAATATGGAATCTCTGTAGTGTGCTGAGGGGTTTCCTGAGAAAAGCTCCTGAGGGGGAAGAAGGGTGAGACACACAGGAACCACATGCAGGGGAAGTCTGTAGCTGTTTAATGCGGTGGTTTTCCAGAACAAAACCTTGTTGATGCTGATGGATCAGGGGTGAGACATGAAGTGAGAAGGGAGAGCAAGCAGTTGTTGCTGTGTGGGCAACCAGGTCTCAAATGGTGAATTCCTGGGTCTCCTATGCAGCCTCATTGCCCTTCCTGCAAAGGGTATGTGTGAGCTGTGATGACAGTCAGGCAGTTCACCCCTACAGAGCTGCTGCTGCTGCTGCAACCCCTGGACTGACCTACATGCCCATAAATCTTACATCCCTCCATAATGGGAGGGAGAGCTCACCTGTGCTTCCACCACCAAAATCCCCCAGCAGAGTCTGTGGCCAAAATAAGCAGCACCGCAATGGTGATGCCAATGGTTGGAGCTGCGCTGCGGTTTTCTGGGACAGGGGGAAGAGGGTGACTGTGTGAAGGTGGCAGTGCCAGCCAGGAGCTGCCCCTCACGGGGCCATGGCTGCTGTCTGCAGCCTGCACCTCATCCCCGTGGGTGGCACCTACCCCACGGGATGAGCAGGCTGCGGGTGCCCAGGCTCTGGTGGCGCACACGGCAGGCGTAGCTGTGCCCGTCCCCGGGGGCCACGGCCAGGACACTGCGGAGCTGGTACGTGAGGTCAGCGTTGGGCAGGATGGGGCTGGTGCTGAGCGCCGGGCCCGGAGGCACCTCCTGGCCATCCCGCAGCCAGGCCACGCTGATGGCACGGGGGTAGAAGCCGGTGACGTGGCAAACCAGCAGCAGCTGGTCTGGGCTGGGGGTGTGGGCGAAGACCGTGGCCACAGGCAGCTCTGGGGAATGAGAGCAAAGGCGTGGGGCAAGTCTGGTGGGGCANGGGGGGGCTGTTGCAGGGTCAGGGTGGGCTCACCTTGTCTCTCCAGAATTTCCCTCCCATACTTGTTCAGGGCAAGGAAGTTGCTCTGGCATACCCAGATGGAGAGAAGGTGCTCCAGGAGCACTCTGACAGACTTCTGCTTGTTGAGGCTCTTGCTGACCAGCTCTGCCACCCGGGATGGCTGCCGGGCCTCCCAGAGCTGTTCATCTACCTCAAAAGCTACGAGGTCTCTGCCATCCCAGCCGATATTCAGGAAGCCCTGGCTTGTCGTATTGGGGTACAGCACACAGCCTCCACGGAACTGGACCACCAATGGATCTGTCAAAGGCAAAGCCAGTGGAGAGGTCCCATGAGTGTGTGGGACATGGGTGGCATGAGGTGGGGCGTGGCTGAGGGCACATACAGGGATGTAGTGGAAAGCAGGGTGCGATGGGCAGCAGGGGGTAAGGCCATGCTTCAGGAGATCCCAGACACCCTGCAAGCCCTCAGGCCCCCTGGAAAAATGGAGTGGATACCGGCATGGGGTGCTTGCTTAAAGAGAATTCTGTCCCCCAAAATATTTGCCCCCAATTTTCTCTTCCATGATCTTTGCTGTGTCAAAGTTCCAGTACATCTGGCGGCAGCTCTCTGACACACAGAGGGGCTCCTTGTGCCAGATGGCAGAAGCTCTGAGGGGTATTTTTGGTCTGCTGCCCTCCCCACTCCTGCTAGTCATATGCCCCAGCAGCTGCAGGGTTTCAGGAGCTGTTGCATTCTGTGAGACCCGCCCCCACATGCCATCCTGTTGGGGAGGAGGCCACAGCCAGAACCTGGGGAGAAGGACTCAGGGTCTGGCAGGGCTCGTTCCTGTACTCACAGTGCTGCTCTGTCTGCTGAACTGTGTCGTGCACAAATCGGATGATATTGCGCAGGGCGATTTTGTACTGGGACATGATCTTCTCCGAGTCACCTTCAGCTGCAGTCTGGCTGAGCCAGGGCCAGTAGAAGTGGATGCTCCAGTTGGCAGGATGCAGTGTTAGGATGGGTATGTCCCCTACGAGTGCCACGCATGACACCTCAGCAGAGCTGATGTTGGCAAAGAGGCCAGTCAGGAGGTACTGGATAACCTGTGGCTCTGCTAGGAGAGAGGATGGAGAGAGGAAAGGCTGCAGGAAGGAGGTGACTAGAGGTGCTAAAGGGGAAATGGGAAATGGAGGTGCTGGAGGTGATTCGGGCTAGATAATAAGAAATAAAGAAATAAAATAGAAATAAGAAATAATTTTTTTTATGTGAGGGGTAGTGAGACACTGGCATATGTTACCCGGACGTATGGTGGAAGCCCCATCCCTGGAAACATTCAAGGCCAGGTTGTTTGGGGCTCTGAGCAGGGAAGGTGTCCCTGCCCATGGCAGAGGGGTTGGACTGAACGGCCTTTAAAGGTCCTTTTCACCCCAAATCATTCTGTGCTTCTATGATCCTATGCTCTTCACCCTGATCAGGGTTGCTTTCCTGTCTGAACTTCCTCTGACTTCACTGCTCTTTTTCCTTCTCTATTTTACTTTCAACAAAGTGGTTGTCTGCTGCAGAAGATTTTAGGCATTTTATCCCCTCCCTTCCATGCCTCCCTCCTGGCTAGAGCTGCTGTCTGACTGTGGAGAGCAGATTAAGAGGCACCTTGCTACTCATCTGGGGTGATGTTTCCCCCCAGGAGAAGCACCTGTGCTTCCCCCAGGACCTGTATCTGCCAAGGACCTGGACATGGTACAGAGGATACAGAGGATGTTGATAGGAAAGGGCATTTTGTCCAGGCTTGGGGCTCCCTGATAGGGCCAGAACACCAGCCCAGCCCAGAGATCAATCCTGCCTTTCTGTGTCTGATGCTGCCTGCCCTGGAAGCATAATGTCTCACAGGCTTGTGGTAAAACTCTCTGTGTGACAGCAGTGCCCAAAACACCCTCTGGCAGGTGCAGCTCCCTAACGAACCAGGGGCTGCTGTAAGGGGCCCTCAGCACCATGTGGAGCTGAGCTCTGCCTGGCACCCACGGGCTCCCTGCAGGGAGAGGACACCTGGCAGGGAAACTCAACACCCAAGGCCTGTTTTGGGACCACTGTTCTTTCTTCTGCTTGCGTGCCCAAGGCTCTGTGTTGGAGCTGGTGGGGCAGAAGTCCTGACCTGGAGGCAGGAACAGAGAGGGTGGGCAGGGACAAAGCACGTCTGGGTGGTGCAGGGTGGGAGGTGCCCTCTGATGCTGGGAACCATCCGCCCCCCCATAGGGCACAGTGGCCTGGCCGTGCCTCCCCTGGGCAGAAATTGTGGGGTCCTCTGACAGGGCGGGGGGTGAGAACGGTTGGGGTGAGCCAGAGCTCCCACTTACCCTCTGGGTCTGCCCACATGGCAGGGAGGAGGATCGGGAGAAAGAGGAAGAGGAGGAGGTGAGGGGGCTGCATGGTGCACGCGGCAAGGCGGAAGAAGCAGCAGCAGTGACCGCGGGATGCCAAACTTCAACCCAGCCCAGCAGTCACTGCGGCGGTTCTCCACCGATTGGAGAATCCATGTGTCAGGGAGGGGCTCGGAGGGCCCACTGAAGGCTGGGGACATGTGGGAGGGACAAAAGCTGAAATAAGGTCTTGAGCACGAAGTACTGTAACAGGGTGGGGCTGGGAAAAGCCCAGCCAGAACGAGAAGGCGGGGAAAAAGCGTCCCAGGGAACAGCCCTAGGAAAAAAGCTATTCAAGATGGGTTTTCCTGAGTCCCCCTCCCCACCAATGTTACACTGTCCTGTCCCTGTTCTTGTGGGATGCATCAGCACCAGAGCAGGTGACCACGGCTTTTGGATTTCAGACGTGACCGGAGAAAGATGGTTTCTGTCCTCTCAACCCCTACACAAGGAGAAGGGATACTTTGGATCACCCCACTCTCACTCCTGTCACCTCCAGCTCAGGCTGCTCCTGCATCACTTACCTCGTTCTGGGGATGGGCCTCCCGGGGAGGAGGCGACAAACTGTTCCTCGTAGTCCCAAGCTGTAGGACACGGCTGGGGAGCCCCAACTCTGCTTTAAATACGTGGGAGTGTGCCTGGCAACTCCCCTTTCCCTCCCACTAACTTTGGTGAGGAATCTGGTCCCCCTCCCCAAGAGCCCCCTGTGCATGGGAACAGAAATGGTGGGAGCCATCCCCCTGCTCTGTCCCCACTGACACTGGTGTCCAGTGCTGGAGGGATCATGGGGTGACCAGAGTCAGCCTCCCCCCACAATGTCCCCAGTCCACCGATCCTCCCTGGCTCCTCCCCTCAACCTGCAGTTTCTCTTCCCCTTTTTTGCGCGATGCCTGCATCGGAGGTGAAGGCAGAACCAAAACACCAACCAAGGGTGAGTCTGAGGGGTGCACCTCGGTAGCATCCCAATACTGAATACTTTTGCTTCCATGGAGCTGTCCCAGAGAGAAATAGGGACACTGTGGCGGCCTGGTAGGCCCAGAAATGACACCAGCTTCCCCAGCAGCAGGGAAATCACCAGGATGCAGGATGTGCCACCACAAGATCCACTTCCCTCCACTAGTCCTAGACCTGGAGGAGAGTGTTTGGCTGTCAGGATGGCAAAGGGGCAGCCAGGGAGGGAAGAGACAAGGGGGCTTCTGTCTCTGCAACCCTGTGAGGTGATCACTTGTCCCCATGGTCTCCCCTGAGAGGACTGCTGGTCACTCTGTGCTGAGCAGCTGAGAGGCCGTTTGCAGCCCTCTGTCCTGTGCAGGTGCACGTGACACCACCGGTGTCTGAGGTGCTCACAGGACAGGACCGGGCACCCGGCTTGTGCGGGTGGTCACAATGTGTTCAGCCCGCTCAGAAATTCCTCCAGATGTCTCCCACTGATGGAGTGGATCTGCCTTAAAGTTCTGCTTTAGCCCTTCCACTTCTCTGTGTGGAATGTACTTCTCATGTTTGGAGGTTTTTTCACTTCCTTTTTTTGTTCACAACCTTTTCCTCCTTCATATTGTCAGTTCTCTGACCTGAAAATGACCCCAGGGGACAGGGGGTTGTTGGTCCACACAGACCATTGGTCTTCAGAGTCCTCTCAAGTGACCATGGTCCTCAGAGTCCCACCCAGGTTACCACTGGTCCCCACAGTTCCCTCAGGTGACATTGGTCCTTGCAGTCCTCTCAAGTGATTACTGATCCTCACTTTTCTCCACCCTAGAGGACTATAGGACTTCGAAATTCTCATGTAGCCACTGGTCCTCAATGATCCCACGGGTGACACTGGTCTTTGCAATCTCCCCTGAGGTGAAGGCTGCAACCCCCCAAGCCATGCCTGGGTGAGTTGGGGTGGGGCGGACAGGGATGCAGTGCCTCTGGGTGCCATACCGGGTGGGTGGGTGAGCAGCAGCAACCGCCGCACTGGGGTGGGGTGAGGTGCCTTAAGAGCCCTCTAGAAATGCCTGGGTGGGGCGTGTTATTGTAGAGTCACTTAGGGGATGTGAGCAAACACTTGCAGACTCCCCCCTGGTACCTGGTGTTTGTGGGTGTGGTGCTGTAGGGTCTCTTGGGAGGTCATTCACATGAACAGCTTTCCTCAACATGTTTCCTCACTGGCAGCACCTGCTCTCCAGGTCTGCCCGGTCCCGTGACTGCTGCAGGATGTTCCACTCTGCTTGGGAGAGGAATTGCCCCATTTGCCCTGTGGGTGCCAAGGTTGCAGGGAGGCATGCCCACACCAAAGAGTTTCACCTGTCTGTCCCAATTCAGCAGGGGCTGGGAGAACCTTGGTGTCACTCCTCTTGCAGCGAGGTGCTTGAGTCCTGTGATGCCCACAGGTGACTCTGGCTGCTAGGGAAATGCAGTCCTCACTCCAGAATTCTGGCCAAGGGACAACAAACACTCTTGGAATTGTGGTGGATATGGCCACAAGCCAGCCGGGTTTTCTGTCTTGCACACAGCTGCCAGACTTATCCTGGGAAACTTTGCAGGGAGTTGTCCAGTGAAACCAAACCTTTTGAAGCTACATGTTCAAGCTGACTGGGAGCGTGAACTACATGCCTTCCTCTGTGTGTGTGAACTCTGCTATCTTTGATGGGACATGGGCTTCTTTTTTCTCCTTTATTAGGAGCCTTGGGGTCACAGCCGTTACCCCATGTGCACAGTTGCTTATTTCCATGCGATATGTGAGAACATGTTCATATATGCACAGGCACACGTACTGTTTTTTTCCCATGCCTTGGTGCTTTCTGCAATTAGTGCAAATAATTCAGCAGTGTTTCAGCTTCCATATGTGTGTGATCAAAACCTCTTCAAGCCCATTCAACTGCTAAGGAAAGGCACATGATCTTAGTGAAAATATGAATGGTTTATTTTCATTTCATACACATCTGCAGCTCCCACACACTACACCAGATTTTCAGTGTTACTCAGCACTTTGTAAAGCCATTTCTGGCTAGGTTCTGTTAGTCTGTGTGGAACAGTTCAGTCTCAGCACAAATATTTCTGGAATATGGTTAATAAAGGCAGGTTTTAGGAAAAAATATACCAGAAAGTGACAGTAGAAGGGGACAGCTTTCTAGCCTCTGACAAAACTGTTACTGAAGCAGGACCAGGAGAATTTGCCATTGGGCATTGAGGTGCCCTAGAGCATCAGTGGGTGGACTGGCCAGTGCCACAAGCTAAGAGATGATCATGTGTAACAAGTGAGGAGGTCTCAGGCTTGAAATTGTGTCTGTTTAGAAAAGCCAAGTAAGTCAAAAGCTCAGGTTTCTCTTCCAGGTTTCTCTTGTGCGTCTCTGAATCGAGTTAGTCTTGCAATTGGCAATGCCCAGAACTTAGCTGAAGCAGAATAGTAGCTGTGAAGGCAGTGGGAGGGAATGGGGACTGTTGGCTCCCTTCTGAGCTAAGCTTCTTTGCTCAGGATGGAGTTCCTGGACTCTGATTCCTCCATCTGCTGGCGCTTTCTGAAATGAGAGGAGGACAGCTGGATGCTCCATGGCAGAGCCCTTGTGGGAGTGCAGACAGCATCTGTCAGGGCTAAAGCAAGAGCTTTGCTGCTCAGTGCAGAAATCCCCTGGGCATTTCCTCCCCTCCTCTCTCACTGCCGCTCCGTGGGTAACAGAGGGACTCACCTTTGTCTCCACACCCAAAGCACCAACGTGGCACCTATGGCCATGGCTGCAAGCAGCCCGGCCGTGAGCCCTGTGATCAGCACCACTTCTGAGTTCCCTGGGAAACATAAGGAGAAGCTGCCATGAACATTCTGGGGTTTGCTCCAGCTTGTGGGGCAGGGTGGCTCAGAACCCCCATCTCATCCCCGTGGGTGGCACCTACCCCACGGGATGAGCAGGCTGCGGGTGCCCAGGCTCTGGTGGCGCACACGGCAGACGTAGCTGTGCCCATCCCGGGGGGCCACGGCCAGGACACTGCGGAGCTGGTACGTGAGGTCAGCGTTGGGCAGGATGGGGCTGGTGCTGAGCGCCGGGCCCGGAGGCACCTCCTGGCCATCCCGCAGCCAGGCCACGCTGATGGCACGGGGGTAGAAGCCGGTGACGTGGCAAACCAGCAGCAGCTGGTCTGGGCTGGGGGTGTGGGCGAAGACCGTGGCCACAGGCAGCTCTGGGGAACGAGAGCAAAGGCGTGGGGCAAGTCTGGTGGGGCA
>VXBN01006968.1:449098-464658 GCA_013397395.1 Sinosuthora webbiana
CAAGGCAAGGCAAGGCAAGGCAAGGCAAGGCAAGGCAAGGCAAGGCAAGGCAAGGCAAGGCAAGGCAAGGCAAGGCAAGGCAAGGCAAGGCAAGGCAAGGCAAGGCAAGGCAAGGCAAGGCAAGGCAAGGCAAGGCAAGGCAAGGCAAGGCAAGGCAAGGCAAGGCAAGGCAAGGCAAGGCAAGGCAAGGCAAGGCAAGGCAAGGCAAGGCAAGGCAAGGCAAGGCAAGGCAAGGCAAGGCAAGGCAAGGCAAGGCAAGGCAAGGCAAGGCAAGGCAAGGCAAGGCAAGGCAAGGCAAGGCAAGGCAAGGCAAGGCAAGGCAAGGCAAGGCAAGGCAAGGCAAGGCAAGGCAAGGCAAGGCAAGGCAAGGCAAGGCAAGGCAAGGCAAGGCAAGGCAAGGCAAGGCAAGGCAAGGCAAGGCAAGGCAAGGCAAGGCAAGGCAAGGCAAGGCAAGGCAAGGCAAGGCAAGGCAAGGCAAGGCAAGGCAAGGCAAGGCAAGGCAAGGCAAGGCAAGGCAAGGCAAGGCAAGGCAAGGCAAGGCAAGGCAAGGCAAGGCAAGGCAAGGCAAGGCAAGGCAAGGCAAGGCAAGGCAAGGCAAGGCAAGGCAAGGCAGCTGGGCTGGGGTGACTTGGTGCCTTCTTGCCTCAGCTGGGCACTGCTGGAAAGCTATGGGCAACTCGGACTGGAGCAAGGCCACTCTTCTTTCTGGCACAGTGCTGCTGACAGGCACTCCTGGAACTTGCATTGAGGCAGTCCCAGATGCAAAAGAGGAACAAAAGGGAGGGGGAAAAAGAAAAACCAACAGAAAAACGCAAGGCAAAGATTCTGCCTTGAGCAAAGACCACAAGGCAAGAGGGGTCTGCCTGAGAGACCTCTGACTTTGAAAACGAGCCCCAGCAACCCCCGTCCCTCGAGTGTCACCTTCCAGCCATGGCACTGGATCTTAAAGAGAGTCACAATTTTGGGCACAGATAGATATGGACTACAATAACATCTCTGGTTACCCAGGACACATGCTCATTTGAAGCAGACCAATTTGGCTTCCTTCCTGCCCTTTCCCAGGCTCACCTTCCCCTCAGACTTCTCTGCTCCTGCTCGTTACAGCTGCAAGTCACACTCGATGCCACTGGCCAAGCACAGGGTACAGGTCTGTGCACAGTGTGGCCTCTTGCCTTGCCTGTGCTCCCACCTGGCTTCTCTGCAGATTTCAGCCCCTTCAGGGGTGGGAGGGGGTGGCCCTGACTGGCAGGTGACCCCCCATCCTGCTGCCCACTCCCTCAGGGGGACAGGGGAGAAAGGCAAATGTGAGAAAACACTCATGGATCAAGATACAGACAGTTTAACAAGGGAAAGAAACTCTCTCAGGAAACACTTCATCACATCACACTGTGGCCAAGGCTGGCAGGGAACTCTGGTGGCCCAAGCCCTTGCCCAAGCAGCATCACCTACAGCCAGCTGCCCAGTTCAGGGGGTGGTTCAAGAATGATAGATCATTTTAAAAGGATAAGCATGGTGGCAAAGAGCTGCCTGAGTGTGGCCTTGGCATGTCTGAAATCTTCAATTCCAACCTCATCCCATTACATATTGAATGCATAAATAATTGCCCAAGTTGTAGTGTAGTGGCAATATTTAATACAAAATATTTATCCATCATTTTGACCTTTCTAATGCTGTGAAGCATAGTACTGGAATCCATCTGATACTAGAAACCACTGCTGCTTCTTGAAGAGAAAGAGTATCTTCTGCACGGATAAGTCTGATTAAAATAACACAGAGTTCCAAGCTGATGCTTGTTTTATTAGAATACCACATAATGTGAAATTCACAATTTATGACACTTAAGGATCAAAATCTTAAAGTTTCTTGCTCTATTCCAAAATCTCTAAGGTGTGAAGAAAAACCCAACGTTGTTCTAACCCAACATCTTTAGAATGTTACTTTGAAAACCTTAGCAAAGTAGAATTTAATTTAAAGCATTTAATAGCTGAGACAAGCAATGTGAAAAGCTGAATTACAGAAGAAACACTGCAACCCAATATTCATACTACAAATCTACCTTTCCACAACAATTAGTACTTCCAGGTCATTTTTTTCCACCAAAAAGATGTTGTAGTGGCGAAAAGATGATGCTGGGGAAACAATAACAACAAGAAAAGAACGTTAGACTTAAAATAGTTTTCTGAAAATCGGGAAAAAGCTGATTTCTGTCCAACTGAAAGACAATGCCAGTACAAAACAATACAGAGGGAGACTGAAAAAACAGAGGAAACAATGAATAACTTGTGCACTAATGGTCTGGTCTCAGTCATTAAAGGAATGGCACACATTACAATTAACAAGGAGTTTTATTTTTTAAAAAACTAATAAAAACCAGCAGCTGCCAATATCCAGCTGGTGCTGTGCAGTGATGGACAGCACTCACAGGATCCAGCCTCAGCAGCATGGAGAACTCCTTTGGGCAGCCAGCAGTCTGAGCAGTGTCTGCACAGTGACACTGATTTCCATTTAGAATGGTGCCTTTGGGAGTCTTGGGAGTTACAAAATCCAGATTTGCTCAGTGGCCAAATAAAGGTCACATGCACCTTAATGGGGCCAAAGGTCCATCTGGGAAGACCCTTTTGGCTGGCACTTCTCAGCTGAGAAAAGCCACTTTGTGTAAGGAGGTTCAGTGACCCTCTCTCATCAGGAGTTTTTCCCAAAGACAGCTCAGAAGAGGAACATTTAGTGGGAATGCTGCCCTTTAGCATGAGAGAAAACGACATCCCTTTTTTTTGCCTTGGGAGACTTTGGTTTAACCACAGAGAAGATGTCTCCATCCTTCAAAATGATGGAGAACAACCTGGCACTGCCAGAATCAGCTTTTGACAGGCTTGGACAGAGCCAGGACTGCCTCTGCTCATCAGTGCAGGATTAGTACCTTCTCCAGAACTGTGAAAGACCTCTTCCTTCTGACTTCATGTTTCCTTTCTTTCCTGTTTGGTCCATTTGCTGCAGCAGCTGCACTGCACCCTCAGCCTGACTGGCTACTCCTTTTTGTTCAAGGGCAGATTCCACTGGCTCCGCTGTAAGAAACAGGAGCAAGAACAAAACCACAACCTCGCTCTCTACCCACTCCCTGCATACCCAGGGGAATGAAACTCAGTGGAATCCAGGAATTCCTTACTCACAGAAACCCAGTTGATCAGAGTCTTTAGTAAGGGATGCTGGGCTAAACTCAAGCTCATTTGCTTTGGAGGAATTCTAAAAGGAAAAGGAGCCAAAGAACTGTTACATAATGCTAAATTCTATTGCACAGAGATTTTTGTTAGCTTGCTTCCTGAAAGTATTAAAAAGCAAGGTCTACGCTCTTTGTTGTGTGGTTTCATTTGGAGATTTTTTTCTGCTACAGTGAGGACTTTCTTCACCAAGGTATTTTTACACCTCGCTCGTCAGGACATAACATAAAGCTGTAATTCATTTAGAAGACTTCAGCATACCAGACAGTAAACTAATAGTAGCTATGGAATAGGCAGGGATTTCAAAAAACATCAACAGGAGAGCTGTGGGAAACGACAGCCCCTGGACAGTGCAGGCCCCTGGACAGTGCAGGCCCCTGGACATCAGCCCTTCTAAGACACAGTCCTGGGACACAGACTTAACTGGGAAGGGACAAAAATGAAAAGTGACATAAGCCAGAGGCGGGCCAGGAATACCCATTAGGAAAGTGATCAACAACACAAAGTACCACAAAAAAACAAAATAAGCATACAAAACCACAACAAAATCAGCAGATAGGCTTCTATAAGAGAGTAAACCCTAAAACAATGACAGGTCTTGGTGGTGTTTCCCTTGCACTAATCTCAGAACCATTTAGGTTGGAAAAGCCCTGTAAGAATGAGTCCAACTACTAACACAGCACTGCCAAGGCCATCACTAAACCACGTCCCCAAATGCAGCATCTAAGCTCAGGTTAACACAAAATTCCAAACCTCTGATGGCCTGAGATCTTTGCAGTTTAGCCTGAGAGCATTAGCTAAGTTAGGAAAATTCTCTGGAGTGACAGGCTGAGCGTCTCTTTCTTTCTTTGACTTTCACTAGTGCACTGTGTAAGTGGAAAGACATGCAGGTTTGACCACATTCATCCTGAGCAGATGTCACAGGCCTGAGAGTCATTTGGATGACAGCTGAAAATGCAATCCATTGAACAGTCATGTGCCTGTGCCACTTCTTTGCTCCTCATTCCAAATCCCAACATCCCAAAGTCAATCTCACAAGTACTATGTGGACAGATTTCCTTCCTGTTTAACAAGACCCTTCCCTTCTTGAGAAGCATTATAAAATACTGGGTGGGTTTGAAACCAAAGCCATACAGTGTTGATAAACTGAGAAAGAGCCTTGGAAGAACGACCAGAAAAACTCTAATAAAGTACAGGAGCTACTGACATGTTTTTATCCGAAACCTAAACATTTCATTTTTTCTCCTGACCTTCAAAACATTGCAAATTTGGTACTGATAACAATTTATTTTGAGTTTTCTATTTTAGAACAGAATTCATAGTTAATGTACATTCATATTTTGTTAATATTGTTCCTGCTTATACACTGAACACCAAGAAAGGACTCGGGACTAAAAAAAGCACTGGGAGGTCAGCTAGAGAATTATGCTCAACAGTTTAAACAAAGTATTTCTTTTTAGGACATCCTATTTTCCCATTTTCAGAGGACTGACAAGGAATGTAAGTAGCAGGAATGCACAGATAGAAAAAATCCTTAGGGGAATTTGGACACTTCCTTGAAGGAATTTGGAGTTGAATTATTCTTCATTAATTCACTTCAGATACTTAGCTATATTGAAAATAAATCTACCTTGAGCTCTCATTACATCAAAACTTCTCAGATTAGCATAACTTTGCTGTTTATGACACAATACCTAGGGAGCTACATAATTACTCAGCAATATCAACCTCACAGACTCTTCCAGTGAAGAAAACACTGGACAGCTCACTCAGTCAGGCTTGCAGAAAATCCGTGGAAGTGAAGGCAGCAGGCTCTCAGGTCCTGACACAGGGCTGCTTTCCAAGGCCAGCAGAACTGCCAGAAGAACTTCTCTCCCCTTGGATGGTTCCAGGGGAGAATTTGGTGCCACTTTACGCTGACTGACTAACTCCTAGCCATAGGAGAACTCTAGCATTGCTTACAGGCATATGTTCTGCTTCTCAAGAATACTTAGAACATAAACTGAACAATGAAACAAAACCAAATGCACAACTTACAAGCTCATCACTGCCCTTCTTTACTTCTTTACCTGCAACAGAGGTATAAAACTTGGTGAATACTTAGACTGGACTTTCTTTAACCAACTGCAAAGTAGATTCTTGCATTGCACTTCCTCTTCCAGGAGCAAGATAAACTACTGTGAAACAGTCTGGACCTGCATATGATATACTGAAATAGAAAATGTTCAAATACAGCTCTTTCCGAACCATAATTCCTGGGTATGAACACCAGATATCAATGGGATGGGACAACTGCTTGTCTTAAAGAAGTCAAAGGTGTCTTCAGGAGAGATGGGCCTGAAGAAGAGTTAGCATCTCACTGTGCTTTGGCACCAGATGGATGATGCAAGGACATCTGGAACACAGCCTCTAGGGAATACTGGCCTGCTGTGGGACCTATGGGATTCATATGTATTTCCCTGAGGAAAAATCTCCACCAAAAGAAATTTGAGACATCAAGTCTGAAAGTAACAGTGCCTTACACTGTTCTTAATTTTAGACCAGCAGTGCTGTACAACTATCTGGATAGGACAATTAAATACTGGAGCAGGGGTACAGGGAAGTGAGTGAACTCTCCATGGTTAGAAGTTTTTACATCCAAACATGGGATGTTTGATAGGGAATGCAAATAGGCAAGACTAAGAAATAATGAACTGCCCATTTTATAAAGGTCACATTATCTGCTAAGCAGTCATTAAAAAAACCCTAGTAACTTTTTTCAGAGCCTGATAATCAGAACAGGAAATAGTAAGAATACTCAGTTTTCTAAACAGGGGAGTTTAAATGTAGAGTCCCACAGAGGCCTTAGCTGTGGCTTGAGGTTGTTCAGAGAATTCATAGAAAACCGTGAAAAAGAGACACTATTGAGGTGAAAATGTTTGTTTATTATACAAAAGACATTATTACCATGATTACTATCATTATTTTTTCTACAAAAATACATTATATCTTTAGGAAAATAGCAACAAAGACTGTGATGTTCTATGTCAACAAATATAGTCAAGCACAAGGAAGAAAAACCTGTGCCTCATGTAAATGTATGTGCTGGCTCCAGTCCAGTGACTGACATTAAAATATGAGGGTTGGAAGCCACTGGGCATTGCCACATAAAAATACCAGCTGAAGAGTCAGCAGTGGTTGGAAAGACAAAGGGGAATTCAGGGAATTTTAGAAAAGCAATACAAGACAATAAAGAACACCCTGTTATGCACTACTTCAAACTCACAGTAGAGTCCTCCCACATGCAGTTTTCCTCTCTCTGATTCAGATGCAGTAGGCAAAGGAAAAGAGAAAAGCAAGACATAGATCATAGATGTTTCCAGAAATTACCCAAACATAATCATAGTGACTTACCACAAGATACGTTTCGATGAAATGGGTTCAATTCTAGATACAACGTACAAATGTAGGGATAAGGCACAAGATGGACATTCTCATGTTTGAATTTCATCTTTGATACTCGCTCCCATTTACTCAAATCTGAGAACAATGGTAAGACTTAAAAACACAACACTAACATTTCAAAGGAGCATGAGTCCTGAAGACCGTGTCTTCTAAAGCCTCAAAAGTCACAGCACACTGCACATGTGCACAGGGGAGCAAATACAACCTGGTACTAACAACTTGTGAACCAGCAACACGCTACAGGAAACACTTTATCCAGATTTACTTATCCACACCGCCCCATCAGTCACCTGTATTAATAGTGTTTTGTTCCCTTAACTGTGTTTGGCTTCAGTACTGACACCCTCCAGCAAAAAACCATGCCAGGTTTTGGAAGGTTCTCTTCCAAACCTATGAACAGAAAAACCCCTCAGCAGTCTTCCTAATTGAAAAGGAATTATTTTAAAATTTTATTTAAAATTTGAAAAAATATTCGGATTCATAGAAGCAGCATCGTTAAATTTACTTCACAGTTCAAAATGGGGGAAAAAAACATAATTGACATGACAACCACCACAGTTACAGCCATTTCTTCATGTGAGTGCAGTTCTGACATCCAGGAGCTTCTGCCTGGAAGAACAAATGGTGCTGGACATAAGTCTCCTCACACACCTCTGATCTCAGGGAGAAACACATGAAATGACTACTGTTGGTCCACATTTGCTAGCAGAAACTAACATCCCGGGGACAGAAGATGATGAAACATTGATACAATCAGTTCCTTTAAGGACTGAAATTGCCTAGTTTTTTGGCTTGAAGGACTCATAGCTGGTGATTAACAAAGAGTCACTCTACAGAGAGGAGCCTGACACACCAATGGTAAGACAGCTCCTCGTGCCAGGCCTCTGAGCTCACAGTTCTCTTCCAGGCCCAGTGCTGGCTAAGCCTGTGGATGGACTTAAAAGTTCCAGAAATACAAGTTTGTGAACCAAACACTCCTCAACACACAGGCAGAACTGGCTGAGCTTTAGAGAAGCAAACCAGTAATGTTGGTTGGGTTGGGTGTCTCCTGTATAATGATGCTCTTGGCTACCTAATCTTCTTGACTCTAAGAGGAATAAACTGCTGTCCTATGTACCTGCTTTGGACAGAGAAAGAGGATGCCCTTGCTCCTGCCTGCTATCAGGAGGCATAATGCAGTCTTCTAAGATAGGAGGGGAATGCCTTGGAGGTGTTCATTACTCCTGGGCACTCAGAATCACAGGAGGTGATGCCAGATCTGATCCAAAAGCTGACACACCTTTAGGACTGGAAAATGCTAACATTTAACTGAATTACTTTTCTCTTCAACAAAAGCCTCAGGAGAGTAGCTTCTTAACCCATTACACAACAGCAACTACAGCAGAAATATTAACAGTTACTGCATCTTTTATCAAGTTATTGTTGATTTAAATTAATAATCTGCACAATGTGTAGGAGACATAGCTAAATTCTTTTCAGTTGCACAAGCCAGAAGAAAAAAAATGAAGGCAAATCTTGGTGAACTGTGATGAAAAAACACCTAGAAAGCAGAGGAGGCCATAGTACAGCTGCTAGTTAGAATAATCCAATCTCAAATGCCTCAGCACTTCTATATCAAAAGTGAAATCCCAGGAAACAACACTCCTGAAAACCTGTACATGCAATAGTTTAGTATCAGCCTCTATATGACTATGCTGTGCAATTGCACAGAGCTTTTAGAGCACTATCTGTGGACAGCAGGCCAGACTGACAGCAGCTCAATGCCTCTGCAAACTTCAGGGAAGAGAGAAAAGATCTGCTGACTGGTCCACAGGAGTGAGGGCCATGAGCACAGTAAGGTGAATACTGTGCAGATGACATTGGCTTCACATTTGTTTCCAGGTTTCAAAGACGTACACTGAAGAGGGGACCAGGATAACTGGATGACAATCTTGCAGGCTTTGTGTGTTCAAAAGCCTGTCTGGACTTCCAATTATCTTAGTTCAACTACTGCTCCTTGTAAAGTTCACTCAGTGAGGTGCTTTTTGCTTCTCCCAGCCATCTCTGTGGAGACACGAGCACAGACTCACACTTGCTCCCATCCTCCATCCCCAAAGGCTCACGGTGGTTTAACCTTGAGGGACCTCACAGGAACAGCACTGAGGGAGCTCACAAGAGCCACACAGGGATACTCAATACTGTGAGTATCCCTGCCCAGGGGCCAGCCCTGCTGGGCCTGTAAGGAGTGCTGTACCTTCTACCAACCTTTGGGAACAACGCACCAGCCGCGCTTGCGAGCGCATGAGGTGGGCTTTACACACACCTGGCCCTTTACATACACCTTCACCTGCTCTGGCTAAACCTGATTTGGAGTGCAGGGCCATCTGGATGAAAACACTGCAAAACACTCTTGTCACATCAGCTCTCTGGTGAAGGCAACATCTGAGGTGTCCACAATACCTTCAGCCAATGTCAAACTGCAAAGGTCGAAGCAGTACTGCTCCAGCTAAAGATCTGCACACTCCTGCACATAAATGTTGACTTGTGCAATGCCCAGCAGATACAAGTCATTGCATCTTTTCTTTTATGAGTAGGAAAGAAAGGATACATGGAAAGACAGTGAAGTGGTCTGTAGAAAATGGATGTAAATCATCAAGATTTCCAAGGATTACTCGAATCACTTCCTGGAGAGGCCAAAAAAAAATAAACAAAGGAAAAATATTAGAAACATAGTCACAATTCCACTGTCAAGTACACTTTCAAGGCTTGGGAAAAAATTAACATTACTTTACAGTTTGCATGAATCCTGGAAGACCAGCTTCTAGATATTCTGCTTTTCCTCCTCCCTTTCTTCTCCCAGCTCCCTCCTGCCATTTTAGAGTACACTGCACTGACTCACAGAAGTTTAGGTAAATGAGTATCTTAATCTTGAATTAACATAGAAGTAGTACCATGGAAAATGGAGGTGTGCTTTTAAATTTAAGGAGTGTCCTTTTATTTTTCCAGCAAAACACACATAGCATTTACCTACTCCTCTTTCTCTGAATAGTGACCCAAATCAGTTACAAGAGAACTGCAGTTAAGCCCCAACAAACTCCGCCTCTATAAACACAAAACTTTTTCTAGTAACACCTTTCAATATTTTCAAAAGTGAAAAAAAATCCGTGATTTTTCATATCAATTAAAATCAGCACATTTTGTGCAGTAGGGTTTTTAATGCTATCATTGTACTCTGAAGATTTTTAGAAAGTAAGCAATAGGAAGAAGCATTTTTAAGCAGGCAGTATATTTGTCTCAATTTCTTAGTAATGGCAGGGGCCTTCTTCTGTCTCAGGAATTAGATGACAACAACACAGCTCATCAGTTGTGACCATCAGTTTGTGCTTGGACACAAAGCAATGGCATCATTAAAAGAACACCCATTGGTTCCACAGTTTCAAGGAAAGCATGTGCAATTTAGCATTAGATTAGCCTCCGTCAAGCCAGCTCACCAGTACTGCCACAGCTCCTGAAAAACCAAGAGGGATTGGCAGCTAGTCAAGCCTGACAACTTGAAACCGGTGGTGAGTTTCGAGGTTGAGACTGAAAAATCCTGGGAAAGAGCTCCAGCAAGAATGACTCTGAAGAGGAATCAGACGTGAACTGAGGGTGACTAGCTTAACAAACAGGAGTTTCCATTTGTCCAATTTTAACAGTCAGTAGTTTCTTTGGAATGTTTCAAACAAAAGCATGACCCTTCTACACTAAATTTTGCCTGTTGAGGAACATTTTTCATTTATATTTTTTTTTTCCATGCTCAGACTCTCCAGGGAAGTTCCCCAGGGAAGTTACTCACACTTGAAATGCTGCATTTGGCAAAATGTTCTTAATCTCATAACAAGCATATGGTTTGTTCAGCCTAACACCCATCAGAGGTCCTGCCTCAGCTCCTACCTCCAATTCCTTGGCAGCACTTTCAGTGAGACTGCGATTGGGAGCGCTGTGGAACAAAGAGAGAGCTGGAATCATCCCAGTCAAAATGCAATTAAGCTACATTTCGTGTAAGAAATGAAATAATATATTATATAAAAATATAATTCCCACTGAACAGGAAAAAGTACTTAGCAGGCAGATTAATTCCTAATCTATTACTCTTTAAAAACGTCCCTGATTCACAAGGATTCTTCCGAGTGAACTTTCTACCCACTCGTGTTTTGTGTTTTAACTTCTTGTGTTAACTCACTGCCACATGCAGTCAACAAACAGCAGGCTGATGTCTTGGCTTTAACACACGTACCTGTTGAAATTGCCATAGCGGATTTTAAATTTGTACACATGCCTGCCAGCATGAAGAAATCTTGTTTCGGGCACTGGGTAAGTGAATGGTTTCAACGACATCTGTCTCTCTCTCCCTGAACGCCAGACTAGGAAAGCATGAAAGTCAAGCGTTAATTCCTAAAATCCCTCACCACATCTCGTTCTGTCATATGAAAAGACCACGCAGTTTTTCTTCCAGGGGACATTTGCAGAGAGAACTCTCCCACCAGTCAGCAATCGGCTGATGTGAGTGCCCGTTTCAATAGCGCCGTGTTTTTGAGCAGGATGCGAGGACACACCTGGAGCAGACAGACCTCGCCCTCAGCTGCGGTGCCCCACAGCCGTCCCTGCCGCGGTGCCGGAGCTTTATCGGCCCCGGGGCTGGCAGCCCTCAGCCCCCGCCGGCCCGGCCCCTTCCGCAGAGCCCGGCGGGGCCCGCCACAGGCCCCGGCTGCGAGGAGACCCCGCCTGCCGCGGATCCCGGCACCCCCGGCAGTCCGGCCCGCGGAGCTCCTTGTTCCCTCAGCGCCGCCGCCCGTCCCCGGTGCCCCGGGTGAGGGGAGGGCCCAGGCCCGCTGAAGCACGGCCGGGCGGCGCTGCGGACACCGGCCCAGCGTGTGGCCTGGCAGACGCGAGATGCCGCCGCCTTCCCGGAGTCGGGGGCCGCCTGAAAGGCCTCCGGACAGTCCCGGCGCCTCCCGGCCACCCTCCGCTCCGCGCCCGCCGGTCCCGCCGCACGCACCGAACCCTCGCCTCAGGCGGGGCCGGGCCGGGGCTGCGGACCGAGAGGAGCCGAGCGCCGCTTAGCCGAGCACGGCCGAACCCGCCGAATGGAGCCGAACCCGCCGAATGGAGCCGAGCCAAGGCGAGCGCAGCCGAGCCCAGCCCGATCCCGCGGAGCCCAGCCGAGCCCAGCGGCCGGCGGGGACGGGGACGGGGCCGGAGCGGCTCCGCAGCCCCGCGGCCCCTTTCCCCTGAGGGGGAGCGGGGCAGGACGTGCCGGCGGCGGGTGCCGGGGCTGGCCGGGGCTGGGACGCTGAGGTGGCGGCTCAGGTGAGGCAGAGGCTCCGGGAGGACCTGCCCCGAGAGGGGCGAGCGGTCGGTCTTTAGCCACTATAGCACCTCTTTCTTTTCCCTTTCTGACACACACAGCGCCCTGCTCCACTGCGGCTGCAACCCCTGTTGTCCGTCTTTTATATAGCTGAAACATTTTATATACTACATCTCTTTAAGAAAGACTGGAGTTGAAAGATCTTTCCTTTTCCCACAGCGTTAATATCCAGGGGCTGATGGAGCATCTCTCGCCATCCACGCAGGGAGATGAAGTCCAGTTCCTACAAGCAGCTGCATGAGGGTGCCCCTCAGCATTGCTAAAGACATGATGTAGAGAATAATTCAGCGGCTGCAGAACAATTTTGAATTGATTTTTCTCTCTCTTTTGGTTTAAATAAAAAGCAAAATAAGCTTAGGAAGTAAATTGATGCATTGATTTCATTGGTAAGTGCGGGGAAATGATGTTCAAGCAGGCAGATAACACAGTGGAAAACAGCTTCACTAACAGCTCTAACCTTCAGTGGCCACGCCGAGCCCAGCATTCTGGGTGCGTTCAGCAAGAAGGGCTGTGTCCTGTCTGAGCTGCCCTTCAACAGCAAATAGGGATCCTACAGCTCTACTGCCAGATAAAGTGATCTCAAACGTTGGACTCAATTTTTTTTTAATTGTCTTAGCAGTACTGCGCTTCCTAATATCCTCTGGTCATTCCTGGAATGCTGTGTGTACCTCCCTCCCCCTCTTAACCATACGAGGGGAAATGCCGAGGGGGGGAGAAGGCTTGCAAATGTAGTTCATGAAGTCTAATCCACAGCCACCTTTAATGGTGTGTGCCTGTCTTTCCAACGTTTTCATGTCCAAGAAGACCAACACAGTTTATACACCACGTTCTTGTGCTCAATATTCCATCGATAGGAATAAACCTGGAGGGAAAAAAGCTGGTTCCATTCCCCTTCTCTACAAAAATTATCATATGGTTTCTTCCAGCTGTACTGTATAGAACTGAGATATTTCATACAGTCCATGCAAAACTGTTCAAAGTAATGCCTAAGATGTTTAAGCACTTAGGAATTTTATTCCATTTTGTGTTTCAAAACAATTCCAGTAAACAACTTCAAATATTTTTGGTTTAAGTAAAACACACAGTAAGCTCTTAAGGTGAGTTTTGGGCACAGGAGGTTGGCTGAGATTGCTTTTTTTGTCACAGTGACCTGGCAGTGCTCTCTGGTGAGCAATGACAATATCTCCAAGTCCTGGCTGTTTCTGAGGAGAATCTGTGCCAAGGCAGGGGAAGGTACTTAGGCATTCTGAATATTTGTTTGTGTATGCTCTGAAAAATGCATTACATCAACTTGAGTGTAATACTTGGGAAACTGTGAACATTGCCAATGTGATCATTTATTGGTGTGACTGTATTTTTAATTTAAAGAAAATGTTTTTCTGTAATTTTTAGGGGATTATTATGAATTTTCTCTAGACAGGTAGTACCACCTTGCTCAGCCTTGGTAAGACAACCCTGTGTTCTTCAGTCAGTTTTGCTTTCCTGGGCCTACTGTGTTAGAAAAACAATTTGTTTCTTTTCAGTATTTGTCAGACCACCCAAAATGTTTGCTTCCTTCTCCTGCTGTTACAAATCTACATGTTACTTGTTTGAATGTGTTATAAACAAATTTTCTGGTTTATCCTTCCTTTCTGCAGGAGTTCTATGGAGGAAGAAAGCCTCAGATGGGGAATGCTTGAAGATCTACCAGAAACATTTTAGCATTGGGCAGAAATTCTCAGACAGAAACTGCTGTTGTATCAAAGGCAGGCAGATGATTACTATAATTTCTGTCTGAGAGGTAAATTCATTCAGGTAAGGCTTTTAATTTCTTGTGTATGTAGCTGAAAAGACCAAGAATTATGTTGTTGACTTCATCCATATCATAATCCATAAACAAAATAATGAAATATATTCATTTATATTTAAAAACTGTGAATAAATGAATATGAGCAGAAATTCTGTATTTATTTTAGGTCTGATGATGCCCACAGTTGCACCAGACTGGAAATCCATGGGCTGCTGGGTGATTCCCATAGGTTCTTCTATTTTGTCAGTATTCTGAGGGAGGCCCTGGCAGAGTTGCCAGCAGTGAGGAACATGGAGCACACAGGGGCTTCTCCCAGCTGAGTTCCTCCTGCGTGTCATGCTGGATGTTTAACCTGAGTTTGGGGTGTTCTGCAGTCCCAGCTCTCCCTGAGCCGAGGCCCTGCTGTGTCCCAGGACTAAACCCAGCAGATATCCTGCCCAGCTTTGAAAGTTTATTCCTGTTGTTTTTCCTCTTACAGGTAGTTGGCAGAAAAGGAGAGAGCCAGTAGGAAGGGAAGCCACTGGAAGGCGTTATCCCAGTCCAAGGTTCCCACTTTTCTCTCTGACTCCTGGGTAATGACCTGGCCATAACTGGACAGAGACTGTCCCTTGGATTTCCTGCCTTTTCCAATAAATTGTTCTTTCAGCTGGAGTGTGTTCCTGGTGTCCTCCTACTCCTCCTTTTGCCAAGGTGAATTTTGTTATTCCAGCAGTTGTGGCTCTTTTGTTTCATTGAAACTTCCCAACTCTGCTGAGAGTTTCAGATGTCAAATACAAGTAAGATTGGAGTTTCTTTGCATTGTTACTCCCACAGAATACAGGGATTATTCTGGGATAGGAGTAACCTGACCTTTTTAATTCTTACTTCCCTTTAAAATCAGAGCAGAGGCAGCAAATTTTAAATCATCATTCCATGAACTTCCACCCACTTCCTGACTGTTCCAAAAGTTTTCAGTGTTAGAAATTCCTGAGCTTGTTTTCCAGGCAAGCTGGGATTTAGGTATTATTCCTTCCTTTTATTTGATGTTTTTCCTCTCTGGGATTTTAGTAAGGGAATATTTATAGTCAATGCCAATTTTCCATCCTAACTGGAATTTTTGTACATCGTAGGGCACATCTGCAAGGAAATTTACCCAATTCATGCTGCGTAAATCAGGAATTGTTCAGTACCATATCCACAGAATTCTGGGAATTCCCAGGAAAACTTACCAAGTGTTTAATTGCCATAATTCATCTCTTTGTAAAGTTCAATTCACTCCATTTTTAGTTCCATAAATCCCATTAAAACCTAGATCCTGCCCTAATTGCTGTTCCTTGGGGTGCAATGGGGTGGTTCTTTCCTGCCTTGGCACATTTGGATGTTCATCCAAAGTGAGCTTCCTGCTGAAATAGCATTTGTTTCCGAGCAAAACTGGGAATTGTCTAGAAAACCTTATTTTCTGGGAAGCACTGGGTTTGTTTTCCCTACCCCTGCATAATCCAGGATACTCCTGGAGCTGTGTTAGGCAATGGCATGAGGGGAGAGCTGCAGTTGTTTTATTTCGGGCTGTTTTTTTGGTTTTGTTTTGTTTTCTTTTTTTATTTTTTTTTATGCTATATTATTTATTTTATTGTGTTTTATTTTTTCATGTTATTTCATTTCTGGTTTTGTATTTTAAAAATGTTTTTATATTTTATTTCTTCTATTTTTATATTTTTATTTTAAATTTTTGTTTAATTTTTTTTTT
>VXBN01006969.1:3091-15629 GCA_013397395.1 Sinosuthora webbiana
TCTTCTGTCGCTTCTTCCTCTTCTGTTGCTTCTTTCTCTTCTTTTTTTCTCATCTGTCAATTCTTTTTCCTCCCTTCTCTTGTTTCTTTCTTCTGTCTTTTCTTTTTCTTCTCTTCCATGTCTTCTGTCTCTCCTGTCTCTCTTCTGTTTTCATTCAGCCCAACCTTAAACAAAGCCATGGCTGCTGGTTTTTTCAGTGGCGCAGGTCTGGGAATTACCCACGTGGGATCAGGGGATATGGAGAGGGGACTTGTGGTGCTGAAACATCATTTAATCTCAAGAAGAAGCTGTTAAAAATATTAAAGCTTAACTGGGTATAACATAGTGTTTTGCTGTGTCCCATTGGCTAGTAAAGAAGAAAAAAGTTCCCGAGATAGACTGAGATTTAAACCCAAGCTCCCAGAACGGGGTCTCCAGATAAAGCACTTTTGGTTTCCCCATGTGATCCCTGTGTGCAGAATGGGCAGCATAGAGCAGGTCATCTTGACCCAGGCTTGACCCTGCACTCAGTAGCAGCCTCCTCTCAAGCACACTTCTCAGCCTGTCTTTAATCACAATTTCTTTGCCAGCATTAAATCTTCTGAGACATTTTAACTATTGAAGAGAGGGATTTTTTTACTGCAAATAAGAGTGGAAACAAAAATTACTTTAAAACAAATATTAATAAATAAGCATTAAAAATATATAGTATAATAGATATTATTTCTATTATTATAGAAATATACTTGTCTTGGCGATGTTTTTTTTATCCCATACCATTTTTTGGTTTTGTTTTGTGTCCAGGGTGGTCACTGTTGTTCCCCTCCCAGATCCCGGCAAAACACAATGGGTGAGAGCCAGCCTGGGATTACCTGTGAGAGTTGGGGGGTAGGGATGGTTGTCTCTTCCTGTGGGGCGATTCGTCTCAGTGGTCACGCAGCGCAGTGTCTCTGATCAAAGATACTGTTGCCTGGTGGGTTTTGCCTGTTTCTTTTCGTTTCTTTTCCTTCGGCACTGTGACTGGGCTTACTGGCTTGCTTCTCTGCTTCTCTGCTGCTTGGGAGCCCAAAGCCAGTGCGTGCCACACTGTGACCTGGGACTGAGAGTACACCATCCCCTGCTGGAGGCTGTCCCCCTCTGCGCAGCCTGACCCAAGGACCACCCATTGTCAGTAAAATACCCAGGGGAGTGATTCCCCGCTCAGCCTCACTGTTCTCTGTTGCTGCTTCAGGACTTCTTGCTACACTGTAACCCCACACCTGGACACCCCATGGCTTCTCGCATGGCCCTGGAGTTTCTGCTAACTTTTGTTTGCCACTTTCAAGTGTGCCAGCCTCTGCTGTTTCCAGCTTGCTGCTTCTGAGGTTTCCTGCTGCCATCCATTCAGTTTCCAGAGTGGCATTGAGACTGGGTGCTTCCCATAAGTTTGCAAAGGAAAGTCTCTCTCGTCTACCAGCTGAGTTGCCATTAACTGTATGAAAAGGCAGCTGAACTCTCACCACAGTGTCCCCTGCAGCCATGGGAAAATCATTGCACCTGCCCTGCCTCATCAGGAGCCAACAGCTGTGACCATAACTACACCAAAGGGGAAAGTGCTCGACAGCCAAGAAAAGGGTCTTCTTGGGTTTCTGGTTTTGTTTGTGGTTCCTGCCATTGTTGTTTGTTTGCCTTGTTATACATATATATACATTAGTAAAGAACTGTTATTCCTTTTCCCATATCTTTGCCTGAAAGCACCATAGTTTCAAAGTTATAATAATTTGGAGGGAAGGATGATGCCATTTTTGGTTTTTGGGTTTTTTCTTTTATATGTTTTCTGCATTTTTCCCACATATATATTTGGATCTTTGTAGCTTTTTATTGTATTTAATTTTCTTAGGACTTTTCTATGTCTTTTACCCTAGGCAAGAAGACAAAAATTCCAGAGCTCCATGCCCTGGGGGGTACAAGGCCCCTATGCCATCTTGGTTCTTTCTGGCTACCAAGGTTGAGACCAACTCTTCAAGATAAAGAGAGTACATGTAGCAACGAGAAGGGGAACACTTAGAAGGGGCTTGACCTAGGGAGGAAATTGCCTCACCACTTGTGCTTCTAATTGGTGCTTTTTTTGTCAGTTATACTACTTTACTAAACCTACAAAACTGTATGCACTCCCGTGGAGGGATGAGCTTTTGTAGATATCTTTCCATAATTGCTCCTAAAGGCTTTCAATAAAGATCCACTTTAGTGTTGAATTTCATGCCTTATGTTTTAGGAGAGTATTTTAACTTTGCCTCACTTTTCCTATTTATGCCAATCTGTGTAGTGACTATGGCACATTCTGCAATGCACATGCTTCTTGGTTGTGGGTGCAGAATGTGATAAAGGAAATTTACCCTCTAAAATTCAAAAGAAGAAGCTACTCAGGATAATAAAACTAAGTTTGAAAGAAAATTAATTTCATTTTTAATCCCACCAATAATAAAGCCACAGTTTCTGTTTTGTGTCAAGATTAAATTACAACAGTGCTGTAATCTGTCTCCTGGAAAACAGAGCATAGCCCTGATGTAAGGATATGTTTGCATGAAAACATTTTGTATGAGAATGTTTTGTGTGTTAATTTTGTATAATAAAAACTAATTCTTCATAATGTATAGAATTATCCAGCAGAGTAGGAATATCCCCTATGAAACTGTTCTAACTATATGTGAATGCAGCCAAGAAGAAAACACACATCCCTGACAAATCCATTCACATTTATTCTAGGGTGCAAAGTTAATCAATTATACTATGAGAGCTGGGAATCCTCTTGAAATTTGGCTGATTGACTTACAAAATTAGAGTGACTGGGTGTGGTTTCTAGTTTTACATCCAAAAGATGCTTTATTTTGTCTGCCATTAGCTGAAAGCAGTCAGGAAATTTTTGCCTTTGAATGAGAAAACCCCAAAACAGGGAGAAAAAGACAACTTACATGGACTGTATTGCCACAAAGATTCAAAAATAGCCCCACGATATATGGAGATCAATTAGCTAAAGAACTAGAGGCCTGGATGTCGGAGTCCAGGGCATTCCTCTGGATGCCCTGGAAAGTCACAAACCTGAGCAAGAAAGTTTAAGGTCTGTACAGGGGGGTTTGAGATCTGTACAGGGGGGTTGGAGACCCTGGCACAGAGCTCAGGAGGACACTGCCTTTGACTTCAGTCCATGGGAACGGCTTCCAACATTAAGGGAAGAATTACAAACCACAGAAATGAGAAATTATGTAGTTTTGAGTTTTTAGAATATAGGTACATGGGGGACAAGATGGAGGATTTAGCGTGTTGCCCTTAGTTCTTCCTTCTTCTCCCCTGGCCTCCATCTTTTGGTGACGGTGGCACAAAGTAGTTTAAGGAGATTGGATTAGAGTTGACCATTTTAGTATAGGTGATAGGTATTGGAATTTAAGTGTAAACAGGTGATACGTAACTTTCTGTATAAAGGGACTGTAACGTCCCACTGCAGGAGGAGTCGCCTCGTGTCCGAGCTGCTGTTCAGATCTCGGCTGGGCACAGAGAACATTTTAAGATATGATATAATAAACAACACGAAATATCAAGAGAACAAGACCTTGAGGACTCCGCTTCTTTCTTGCGACCTGGCTTGGGGCTTTCAGAGGGAGAAAAAGACTTTTTACCACCTTTAAACTCGGGTGAGGAGACCCTAACCCGACACCTGGACACCACCACTTAGGGAAGGTACACTTCTGCAGTACATTGATGACCTACTAATAGCAACAAGAACCTGTGAAGACTGCAAGGACTGGACTGTAAGTCTTAAATTTTCTGAGACTGGGTGGATATAGGGTGTCCCCTGAAAAGACTCAGCTATTCCTCCAGAAAATTACATATCTGGGATATGAACTGGCAAGAGGAGAAAGAGCCTTGAAAAATAACAGGAAAGAGACAATTTGTCAAATGCCCTGGCCACCTACAACCAAGGAACTGAGAAGTTTTCTGGGAATGACAGGATGGTATAAGTTACAGATCTACAACTATGGACTAATTGTGATACCCCTGTACCAGGTCCTAAAAGAAACCGAGGTCACCCACCTATGCGGGACACCAGAGACTAATAATGCAAATGTAACTCTGAAACGTGAGTTAATGTGAGCCCTGGCATTGGGTATACCAGATGTCACTAAAACTTTTCTGTTGTTTTCACACAAGAGACAAGGACTGGCATTGGGACTTTTAGCACAGAAAGTCACTTACTTCTCCAAGCAACTGGATGTGATCAGTCAGGAATGGCTGGCCTGCTTGCCTGTGTGCAATGGCAGCTGTGATCCTGAACACAGAAGAAGCCTGCAAGTTCACAATGGGCCAACAGATAACTGTTTTTTGTCTCTCTTACAGTGTCAGCAGTGCTCACACAAAAAAGAAATCATTGGTTAACTCCATCTCACTTTCTCAAATATCAAGCTGTACTAGCAGAATCGGAAGATGTGAGTATCCAAGTAACTAACATCTTGAATCCAGCAGTTTACCTCCAAGGTAAAGTTACTGAGGAGCTTGTACAGCATGACTGCATTGAAACCATGTGTTGCTATAGGATGTGAAAAGAATGACGCACACAGTCAAGTCGTCAGGGCAAAAAGAGAGCAGTTTATTTTTTTTACTTCAATTTATATAGATTTTGGACAATGATTAGGGATTGGAGGATGAGGTTGCCACCTCTCCAATCTCACTGGTCAAACTAGAAGTCCATCAATGGTCCCTCCTCAAGAGAGGAATGAAAACAATCACTTTGTTTACATGAAAATTTGTGAGAAACTCTACTATAAAAATGCAAACATCAGAAGGCTGAAAAAGATTAGGGTGACAACAATGGAGGCAGTTTACTCCAGCCTCCCAGACCTAAAGGACTCCCCTCTAGAAAATGCGGAAAACTAGTTCACTGATGGAAGCAGCTATGTCAAGAATGGTAAGAAGCTTGCTGGGTATGGAATTATAACCACAAATGCAGTCATTGAAGCAAATCCATTACCTGTGAGGACATCAGCTCAAAAGGCTAAAATAATAGCCCTGACTCAAGCTTTGGCATTAGCGGAAGGAAAACTTATCAACATTTAGACTGATTCAAGGTATGCTTTTGGGATGGTACACGCTCATGGGGCTATTTGAAAAGAAAGGGGTTTATTAACCTCACAGAAGAAAGAAATCAAGCATGTTACTGAAATATTGCAGTTGCTGGAGGCAGTGTTAAAACCTTCAAAAGTGGCTATAATGCATTGTAAAAGACACTCCCAGGGTGACACCATTCCTGAACTGGAAAATGTTATGGCAGACAAAACAGCAAAAGCAGTGACTAGTGGAGTCCAAATTCAAGCCCTATCTCTAATCCTTTCTAGCATCCTTATGAGTGAAAATTCCCCACCATATGACACTGATGATTTAACTTAGATACAAGAAGAGACAAAACACAAACATTGCATCAGATTACCTTAGATAACACTTCTTGAGGGTTTAAAGAGATATGGGATAAGCTTACAGCATGGTTACCCAACTTATCCTGACTTAAACAATTGTTTATAATAGTTATTTGTGTTATTACATTGCTATTTGCACTTCGTATTAGTAGTTATTGTTGTATGATTTTATGAACTTAGAATCGCGACACTTATGCTCAATGTCAAAAGCACAAACTTAGAAACAAGACAGAGAAAGGTACTTTCAAGACATGCAAGATTTGTAAAGAATTACAAATCAACAGAAAAAGGGGGGGTTGAAAGGAGTTGATCAATAGTTAACTCATGGTTACATGAGTTAACTACTAAGAGTCAGCAAATACTAATCCCAAGCCTAAGAAGCAGGATGCGCCTTAGCCTTGTCAAGATAAGAGAAATAAAATGCCCCTTGTCAAGATAAAATGAACAAAACCCATTGTCAGAAGAAAACTCTGAACCAGCCAGCAAAGTGATGCCTTAAGTTTTAGCTTTTATATTTTCCAGATTCTGTACTGCATTGTTATATAACTCTGAACTTCATATAAAGGGTAGCAAGTTCTCTTCACAGTGTTTTTAGACAAAACAATCCTTTTCCAGCTCGAGAACCAAAGACACCTTTGCAGCTTCAGGCCCCAAAAGTATAATCAACAGCGAACTGAGGAGAGCAATCAAGGAGGATGGGACTTCATAACCTGAAGCTGTAATTGGACAATTAACCCCAATATGCAAATGGACCAAAACTTATAAAAGTGTGAAAACTCATGACCCATTGTCCAACTAAGGTGTAGCTACAGCCGGGCTCTTGTACTGCCCAAGGTGTATCTTTTGAAGGCCTTTTTAATAAATACCTACTTTATTCCTTTAACACTGTCTAGCCTCTGTTCTAGCTAGCCTCTAAAGGCATCAGAAGGACTGCACATGCTTCAGAAAGAAAGGTCAAAAGTGCAAAGTGTGGAAGACTGCCAGCCTTCACTGGAACGACCCCCGAGGAAGACTCAGAGCCTTCCTCAGTGCGACCACCAGAGTACACTGTGCTTGCACATCACGTATGCTGATAATATTAATGACTTCTGAGAAGTAATTTGTATAACCACTCCTATCCAAAGGAATGTAATGAATATGCATAAAATTTAACCATAAATTGTGCTGTGTAAAATGCTGGGTGTACGTGTTAGGAGGAGCAATCCCCTACGTACCCGGTGCCGAATAAAGCAAATACCCACCTCACTGAGTCAGTCTCTGGGGTGACTTTTACCTCAGCATTGTACCGAATCAATATCTTCCATTCCAAGGAAGGTTCCCACCTTCCTTGGCAGACACCTTTCTTTCAAACCAAGACACCTCCCTATTGGTGTGGTCATGTTGGCATATCAGGCCCTCTGTTCCCTTTAGAATGGAATCTCCTACAATTAAATCCCATCTTTTCTTCCTCTCAGAAGCAGTTATATTATAGTGGGTTGACCTTATTGACTGTGGTGATGCCTCTGATATGCCCAGACCTTCATCCACTTCATCCTTAGGCTAGCCTTCCACATAGAAAGCTTCACATCTATTGTGCAGAGGTACCTGGAGGGGGTGAGGTTGGTGTTATGAATAGAGACAAGAGCTTAGACAAGTCCTGCCTTTGACTCAGATTTCTGGCAGTAGCTCTGTTTGGGGCAGTGTGCACCCCAGATTGTTCTCGCTCACAAGATCTTAATAATGACTGATCAGGCCTATTACAACATGAATTATTTATTGAGTAGACCAAGGGAAACAGACATAAGACTTTAAACAGTTTACTTACTACACAGGATAAACAAAAGAAACACTACTAGTAGATAACATACAGTGCATGATTATAAAGGTACCTATGTTACAGCTAGCAAAGAAATTGTTGGAGTCCAGGGCATTCCTTTGGGCACCCTGGGAGGCCACAGACCTCGGCAGAGAGGTCTGGGACCCGAGCAAGAGGGTTTGAGATCTGTACAGGGGGGTCTGGAATCTGTACAGGGGGGTTGTAGACCCTGGCACAGAGCCCAGAGAGACACCGTCTTTGACTTCAGTCCATGGAAAAAGCTTCTAACACTGAGAGAAGAATTACAAGTCACAAAGATGTGACAGACAGTAGTGTAGTGTGTCACAGGGTGGAAAAATTTGTAGTTTTAGGATTCTTAGTATGTAGGTGCATGGGGAACAAGATGGAGGATTTAGGGTGTTGCCCTGAGTCCTTCCTTCTTCTCCCCTGGCCTCCATCTTCTGGTGACAGTGGCACAAAGTAGTTAAAGGAGATTGGGTCAGAGTAGAGTTGACCCCTTTAGTATAGGTAATAGGCATTGGCACGTAATTGTAAATAAGATGTACATAGTTATCTGTACAAAAGGCAGCGACCTCCCATCACGGGGGGAGTCGTCCTGTGTCCGAGCAGCGGTGGACATCTCGGCCGGGCACAGAGAAAACTGTAAGATAAAAAATAATAAACAACACAAGAAACCAAAGAGAAAAAGATCTTGAAGATTCTGCTTTTTTCTCGCGTCTGGCTCGGGGCCTTCAGAGGGCAAAAAGGCCCACTCGAACCACCACCTGAATCTCGGGAAAAGAAAACCAAACCCAAGAATTGGCATGACTGGGTGGGCATTCCAGTGGAGAATAAATCCAAGAATTGGCGTCCCTGGCTGGGCATTCCAGTGGAGAAGAAACCCGAGAGAAATAGTATAGATTAGGATTCAATGTATTTTAACATCAAATTGGTGATGGGGTACACATAGAATTCTTCCTCTCAATTCCCAGGGAAAGTATGCACAGAGTTTGCGTCTGAACTTCTGGGAGAAGTCCCCTCCACGTTTCCAGGGCTTCTACCACCATGGAATTATGTGTAGCTTTAATAGTTGTAAAAGTAGTGCCTTTTCAGTCAGAAATCTCTGTCTTATCTGCCCACATCTGTTCTCATGCCCAGTTGTTTATTGGGAGTTCTACTCCTGGCACCAGAGAGAGTAATAACTCCCTGGCTCGTGCCAACTTACTAGTCAGAGAGCTGGCCTGGATTATCTCATCACGTCAGGGGGAGAATGTCTGGACCTGTCACACCAGCTGGAGATAAGCTCTTCTGTGGTAGGGGGAATATCCTGCCACAGTTGGTGAAGGATTTTGCTTGCCTCCCCGGTATGGACTACCCTCCATTTGCTTCTTGTTTCACAACTGGTACATGCTCCTTGCTGTCATGTGGACAGAGGATCCCCTTGATCTTGAATCTTTTCTGGTGGCTGCTCCTGTCTTAGGGAGGCCAGAGATTGGTTCCACCAGTCTATCTCCCTTTCTGGTTCTCTAATATTTTTCAGCCTTTTTACTTCATCTTGTAACTCTGCTACCAGGCTGAGGAGGTCATCCACCTGGTCGCATCTGACACAATTGCTATCTCCACCACAAACTGCTGAGAGGCTTAGGCATTCCTTACAGCCTGAAGCCTAGACAGCTACATGGTTTTTTGCATGTTTTTGGGGGGAGCTCTGTCTGGATCGCCAAATGTTTTCTGGTGAGCTTGGACAACTTGGCTCCTCACTGAGAGGACACCATATTTGAGCTCCCTCAGTGAGTATAAAGACCAGCAACTGAGATAACTGCCTGTGCTGCAGTGCTTCAGTTCTCTTCCCACATGCCCTGCCTGCTCAAACTGCCACCCCATGTCCTGTTGTCTGCGCAAAATGCCACACCACATCCTTATGATGCACCATATCTTCTTGCCCAGCCTGTTCGCCATGCTCCTCAGCTGGAATTTCTATGTGCTGCCTCACTAGAACTACTTTAACAGCATCTCTGGAGTAAGTGTTAGAACAGACTTTGGGGCATCCATCAGAAAGGAGGCTAGCTACAGCCTCTATCACAATCCATCAGTGTCTGCTTCAATACTTAGTGCCCACCTGGAAGTGTCTCAAGTAGCCAAGGTGGCAAATTCTCAGATTGAAGTCTGGTAAGGAAGCAATTGGGGTTGCATTAGCACCAGGCTGCACAGTGGGGTTTTTTCAACACTGAAAACTAAAAAGAGAGACCAAATGTATTTTTTATCAACCAAGGAAACAGATATTTAAATTGCAATGATTTTAACTACTGAATTTTAAAGTAATTCTCCAATGAAAGTTCGTAGACAATAAACTTATTCTGAGTCATACAAAGGGAAAAAAGGAATAATTACTTAGCCAAGCTATAATTTCATTCAGTTATTAGATGGCTTGAGATTACTTGCTCACTTGATATTAAAAGAACACAAATTCTATTTCTAATCCAGAACTGCTAAATCCTAGAGTATTTCTCCATCATTCTTTGATTTGCATCTATGTTGATATTAGTCCATAATTTTAGTTCTCTGCCAAATATTTGTCCTTTTTTTCTTCCCTAAACATAGTCCCCTATTTTCCTGATAGCAACCACTGAAGACAAACCAATGGCACCAACTCCTCCAACGTTCCACAAGGCTCCTGACACTTCAGACCTCAGCAGGGTGCTGTAATTATAAACTTCAAAGCAAATAATAATTAATTTCATTGAAAAAAAAAGACCAACAACATTGAACCACTTGAAAAAGTGCTATTTAAAAAAAATGTAAATGAGATGTTTGGGTTGGAAGATACCTTAAAGACCATTGTATTGGTTTTGGTTCGCCAATTCGAGTTTCCCAGCCAATGCACCAATTAATGAGGTGGTTTGAGTGCTGACCCAATGCTAGTGCACTCACTAGAATTATTTATTCATTTTCTTCTGTGAGATAAGAATTAGGAGAAGGGCAAAAGCAGGCTCAAAACTTTAAAGAGTATAAAGAAAACTTTATTAACAGAACTAAAAAGAATAATAAACCTTCAGAACACTTCTCCTCCCCCCAACTCTTCTTTTTTTTCCCACTGACAATGTAAAGAGACAAAATTTGGTATTTTCAGTCAGCATACCACTTCTAAAATAAACTTTCTTCAGTTCACTTAGGAAGAGGAGTCTCTCCTGCCATGCCAGGGAGACTTTTTCACAAGAAACTGTTCTCTCGTGGTTTTAATTTTCACAAATAGCAGCTGCATGGAAATCTGTAATTGTGAAGTCCCTCCCACAGTTTGGTAGTCTTCCCACAACTACCACCATGGTTCATTTCAGCTTATTGGGGTGCAATTTTAAGGATGAGCTGTTCTAGGACACCTCCCACTATACCAGGTTGCTCAAAACCTCATTGAGCCTTACCTTGGTCACTTCCAGGGATGGGGCATTGCGGTGGTTTGACCTTGGCTGGATGCCAGGTACCCACCTGTCACGTGAAAAGGGGAGGCTTCCTCAACGCTTAGTGTGTGGAGATTTACTGATTTACTCGACCCTTAGTATTTAATTTGTCTGTCAGCACCCTAGGGAAAGCACCTTGTGCCCGACTGGTCTGTCAGTGTCTTCTTGTGGGGACCCTTCACTGAGCAGTCCTGCTGTACTGGAGGGTGGCTCAACTGACTTATTCAGGGACACATACCAACAGCATAAGGGAGACCCCTCAGCAGGTCTTCCCCTTTATTTATGTTACCCAATGCCAGTGACTGCCAGTGCCTATGAAGGACTCATACTAACAGTTCATGGAATAACACTATTTATTAATAGAAAATTGTGACAGNCACCCTAGGGAAAGCACCTTGTGCCCGACTGGTCTGTCAGTGTCTTCTTGTGGGGACCCTTCACTGAGCAGTCCTGCTGTACTGGAGGGTGGCTCAACTGACTTATTCAGGGACACATACCAACAGCATAAGGGAGACCCCTCAGCAGGTCTTCCCCTTTATTTATGTTACCCAATGCCAGTGACTGCCAGTGCCTATGAAGGACTCATACTAACAGTTCATGGAATAACACTATTTATTAATAGAAAATTGTGACAGGTTAAGGTTCGAGGATTGCCAGTGACAGCATCTGACTGCAAAAATGAATTCAAAGTAATCACAAACTCTAATCCCCAGTAAAAGTATTCAGTGCACATAGAGTATGGTTCTTACCCAACAGGCATGGGGGAGAAGTCACTCACAAAATACCATCATGGGTAAAATAGACTTGACTTGGGGATATTAATTGAATTTCTTACCAATCAAAATCAGAGCAGGTTAATGAGAAGTAAAACAAATCTTAAAAACACCTTCCTGTTGCATATTGGTAAAACCTTACAAAATAAGGGCATTGTTACCCTTGTAAAATCATGGCTCAGGCCTGTTACTTCAGCTAAGTAGAAAAGGATTCTGGGAATGACTCAGCTGAATTAGAGGTAGAAAAACAAGTTATATAACCATTACATGCTCACATCGTGGTTTATGGAGGTTGGTTGAATTACATTTGTGGTGCTTAAATGACATGTAACTGATAAAGGTCTAACTGCTTAAAAAGGTCTGTTTTTTGCAATAAAGGGCTCTTTTTTGCACCTGCCTGGGGAGTCTGCGTCTCTCTGCTTCATAACACCTTCCCACCCAACTATCCCTCCTTCCTGGGCTTTACCTCATACCCCAGCAGCACAGGGAGATGGGTGTTATGATCCACTCTAATCACAGAGGAGCGAAGTGAGCTTTCTGTGGATTACAGATAGAATCCTGAGGTTTGAAATATTTCCTGAAACAAGACTAAAACCGAACAAGGCTAAATGTGGATACCGAAATGTCGGGCAATTGAAGAGACGGGGTCCCCATGGTTTGCATCATGATGCCAATTTTATTGAACACACTGGCGGTTTATTTGGGGTATATTATTGCTTAGCTATGGGCTAGCGCAGACTTGTACAGGCCTGTACTGTCTTGCACACAAACATACATACATAGACCTTGATCTCTTCCTTCTTCAGGGTCTTGCCTCGACTTGCCAGGACCTGTAGCCCTCTAGCACATCTACTTTTTTAATGAGTTCAGCAGTACTTTGAGTCCTGTTTCCAAGCTGTATTCCTACATTTCCCCCTTCTCTTTCCACCATTAAGATCTTTTTCGTGGACTTATCGATCAGTCTCTGAACACATTGTAAAACACATGCAAACAAATCCTCATAAGCAACAGTACAGCTAAAACATAAATTCCTGTTTTAACTTAATGCTTAAGCCATCCAGTAATCCTTCATCTCCTAAGCACGTGTTCAAG
>VXBN01006970.1:0-83203 GCA_013397395.1 Sinosuthora webbiana
TTATATATTAGTTATATATTAATATATTAATGAAACTGTTCCCAGGTTTGCATATTGAAAACTGTGGGCCACCCACCCTCAGAGAAGCTGTAACATGCTTACTTTCTAAATATAAAGTGATACACTTGTCTGCATTTTTTGGGCCTTAAACCTAAAATTCAGCTTTTGTGAATTTTTTTCTGAAAATAAGTAAAATCACCAGTATTTTCTGCTATGCTGTACTGTCTAGAAGGATGTGGTCAGTCTGTTGTTGGGGTTGTTGTTTTGACCAGTACTCAGTNCAAAAATGTATTAGTTAATTTTTTTTTTTTTTTTTTTTTTTATCACTGGCTTTAACCTGTTAAAAATGTTACTGAGATTGGGATACGCACATACACACTGCTTAATGACTAATTCCTACCTATTGCAACTTTTGTCACTTAAAATTCTAGCTTATATCTGCAGATAGTTAGGACTCTTCAAATAGAAAAGTGTTGAAATTCTTACATTATTTTATTGTAATTTCTGATGCTTTCTGACACTTTAAGCTGAATGCATTTTAAGGCAGTTTTTCCGATTATATTTTTTTCCACCACAATAGACAAGAAATTTATTTTAAAATGCTGTTCTGTATATAAGAATTTTAAATAATCAAGAAGCTCTGATTTAACTCTCCTAATTTCTTGACTGCAGATAAATGCTTCCTGTTAAACATGGCCTTCTCTCTGCCTTGTCCTGTTTGGTTTGCTTTCTTTTGAAACAGAGGAGTACTTCAAAGGAAGTTAGAAAACACAGGTTCAACTTGTTCTTCTTTGACTGGAGGAAGACATTTTCTCACACATCATTTGCTTTAGTTTTTCAGAATAGAATCAAGATTAATTGTTGTGTCTTCCTTTTCTGAAGAAGACGCTGTGTTTTGTACTGAAAAGACTAAGTGTATGATTTTCCTGTAATGGACTTCTGATTCTTTTCCTTACTCTGCTGTGGATTTACACAATTTCTGTTAGGGATTTTTAATTTTACTTCCTTCTTAAATAAGGAATTTTGTCTCTCCAGTGTTCTTTAAAAACAGAATGCTCAAAAATTCAATATTAATGTCATAAAAATGGAAGTTTTCAACACCATCCCCATGCCTTCACCCCCATCCTGCCACCAGACATATCAAACTACTGAAACTGCCAATTTTGCCAATAAGAGGAATTTGTCCACAGATTTTCTTTGCAAGCTAACTGGAATTTGTTGAACTGATCCAAGCTCAATTCCATTTACATTGCTAATTATTCTGTTTCAGAATGTGCCTAACTCTTAATTAGACTAATGTTCAGTAAACTGTAAACTAGGATTTTAATAACATCTTTAGGACTGCAAGACTCTTTGAATCTAACCACTTCAGAAAATATGTATGTTACAAGAGGAACGGTTTTATACATATGTTTTTTGGGTTTTTTTTTAAACCCTCTATGAAGCATAGCATCTCATTTCTATCTCTGTTTGCAGTATGTTACCCATATAGTCTCAAATAAAAATTTGACACTACACTTAAACACAGTAGATGGATTTTATTTCATTCTTCTCTGCTTTGTTCCCTGATCTGTAAAGTGACTCTTACTACCTTTGTCCTTAGAAGAGTACTGTGAATATAAATTAATCAGCACTAAGGAGTGTTCATGAACAAGAGGATGAAGAATCTATAAATGGAAAGTGTGAAGGATGTGGATGACAGGAAAACTTCAGAAGTGATCAAATTAGTACTTGGTGTATAATAGCATCTTTCTAGAGAATGACCAGAACATACTCTCCAACTGGAAGGATAAACAGAGCAGGCAACTGTTTATATACAGTTATGATAATTTTGATTCTTTGTTTCATGTTGAGGGCATATCAAACAATTTTATCCCACAGGTAAGACAACATTTAAGTGTTAAATGCCTATAACATTAAAGCTTTAATGGGATTTGGCTTGATGCAGAACAGGAAGGTTACACAAGCTCAGCCATCCTCTTCTATGACTATTGTTATTAAAAAGAACACAGAATTTATAATAGAGTATTTTTTAGATTTTCCAGTTACCAGAGCAGAACAAACCATTTTCTGTGGGTTATAAATGAAAACTATTTATTTTCTTCCTTTTAGCTAAACCATATTTCACAGCTCATGAGACACAAATGGGGAGATGCTTTCGATAAAATATTCTTGGGATTTACTCTGTTTAAAAATAAAAAAATAAAACAAGAAAAGACCTTAGGAAAAGAAAAGAAGAAGGGGAGGCTATAAAAAAACACGTAACAGAAAAATATTTTCTTTTACAATTATCAAGAGTTATATAGAACAAAGGCAAACTGATAAAACACCAGTATGTTATATTTAATACAATAAAAATTAATTACAGGAGATCAGAACTAATATTTTAAAATGCAGTCTTTTTTTCTCTCCTATATTTTTTGGTGTATATTTGCTGGTAAAATATTACTTCATTTAAAGACAAATCTGTCATAGATATGAAGCAAGTGGTAAGTATAGACTACAAAGTGAGGTCTGGGTGAAATATATGAGTCTGGAAAATAAGAACATTTTAGAAGCTGCATAGCTCTGCAAGACGGGAGGAGATGAAATGTTTCTAATGAGAAAAACAAAGAAAAGGTGCAAGTAATGTAAAAAAGATAGAGAATAATATATGATAGGGAGGTAGAATTGCTTGAAGGTCCTGACCCACTTTGGTAACCAAAAAAAAGGTAAAATTTCCCAGATTATATCTCACTATCCAACAGAACCTAAATTAATATCTAGCTTTTACCACCTTCAGTACAACTGCAGTGCTCCTCACTGTGCCAGAGGCTCCATTTATATCAGGAGGTCTCTGAATGCCACAGTTCCACTTTCCCACTTTCATATTCTGTTCCAAATGCAGACATGCAGTTCTCATTTTCTAAATAAAATGCCCAACTGCTCCTCACAAAAGCTGATTAACATGATGATTGGCCTACAAGGCAAAGTTCAGATGCTCATTTCTGTACATTGAAGACATCAAGTGAAAAAGGAATTCCACAAGTTAATTGAGCAGAATTTGTATCCCCTCATAGTGCCTGGAAAAGGAATTACAGCAATAAAAGTGCTGGTAAAGGTTATTTTTAATTCATGTGCCAGAGGACTGAGTCTCTGAAACATATCGTAGTGGATATTTTCGTATTCTGTCTGAGTTCAGCTGTGTTTCAATGCAGACAGAATTTCTTTCAGGTAGTTTGGTGAAAAGAATTTAAAGAAATTCAGGGGACTAGGGAGAGGGAGAGCATAGTTGTTAAAAACACAGTTTGGAGTCAGGAGAGCTGACTTGTATGTCTAACTCCTAATTTATTTTCTATACATGATTTTCCTTGACCTCTGCTATCCTTCAATGCAAAAATTAAGAAGTGCCTTGTCTTGACACATACCTGTGTGATCAACAACCTGTGTTTGAGTTTCTTCATTATTATATGTGCACTTATCAGTGTGAACAATAATTTAATACTTGTGGAAATTCACGTATCCATAGCTGTATTTTGAAAAATGGTGGCAAACATATTTTGGGCCTGATTTTTAAGTCTAAGAATAGCCATATAAAAATCTACAGATAATTTTTAATAAGTGGAATTGTCAGATTTGCTTTTCTACATCCAACTGTCATTTGGTACATGTAAGTTAGTAATAATTATAATTATTCAGATATAAGCCTTTAAATAAATTCCATCCACCAACTATACTGATATGTCAGATACTTACTATTTCAGTGCTCTCCGACAGGATGAGAATGGTTCATATAGGCAGCTGATTGTTACAAACAAAAAGCACTTTTTCCCAGACTGCCTCCATTTATTCAATGTAGTTTTCAATAGTAAAAGCAAATAGAAACTAGATTTTTGAGATGGCAGGTTTTTGGGCATTCATGGGCATTACCAATGCTCAAAAGAAGGAGAAAAAAAATTCAGTAATCTCAAAGCAGAAAAGATAAGAAGCAGTAAAACAGTTGCCTGGAAGCTACGTAAGACTAGTCCCTTGATTATCTAAATAGGGTAAAAGACAAGTAATCCATACTTCTCTATGGCTTCATTGCAATTGTCTGTTTTCTAATACCTGATTAAAGAGAGTAACAACATTGTTTTCCATTCTCATTTTCTCTTGATTTTTCTCTAAATCTGTTGCCTGCAAGGCTATGATGGTAAACCTGCTAATCTTATTTTAATTCCCAACAGATCACTCTCCATATTAAATACCCCTTATTTATATGACATGCTAGGTATAGTTACAAAACCAGAGCAGATTGCATTGTCAATTATGGATGTCCCTTCAGTTATATCTTTAACTTTGGGTCTGCCTGGGGAGGGTGAGAAGTCCCTTGGTCTGCATTCAGCTCTAGTTTGTCTGTGAAACTCCAGACAAAATCCCTAAATTCTCCATCTTGTCCCCATGCACCTACATTTTTCTTTGCAGCTATGGGCTGATCTCTTGGAATCATTTGGGCTCAACATTTCCTGAAAATTAACCCTTTATGGTGCAGTGTAATGGCACCTACATCTGTGGATCTTATCCCGGAGTGGCTAATTGCACCTCTATATTTTTGAGCTTATATACATGAAGAAATTTTACTAGTTATGTTTACAAAGTGCTGGAAGTGCAGCTTTATTGGAAGACACTCCAATTTACCCATTAAAATGGTTTTAATTGAAGTTTAATTACAACAGCTTTTCCTGTAACATAAATTAACTGATAAATGCATTTCTGAAATAATCTGTGCAAGTGATGCAGTGCCAAAATGTTACATGTTAAGTAACATGTTAAGCTAAGTGTTTCAGTTCACAATCCCATTTTGGGATTCACTTAGCATTGCCCTACAGTACACAAGGCTTTTGGTATCTTTATGAATAAATATCATCAATAATACTCAAACATAAGTTTCTAATTTTGTATGATATTTTTATATTTCTACAGTTTGTAATATAAAATATGTTTAGTGTCCACAACTTAAAATAGCAAGTCTTTAGCTTATAATTTAACCTGTCAAATATGGTGTCAAAAACATTTTCCCCCTTCATGTTCAATGCCAAATACAGATAATATTTTTGAAGAAAATATATATGTAGCTACATCATAAGCAGCACCATGGTTATTAAGGAACTCGTCTCTCCATTAATAATGATTTCAAATTTACCAGGACAACTAAGCCTTTCTTAGTCCCTCTAGTCTTCATGGTTTTAGAGACAGTTTAGCCATAAATCTTTTCCCTTTGCAGTGCAGTGTTTTAGGCTTAATCTGATGAAAAATTCTCCTGCTATTCAGTCTGACAAAAGCCAAAACCCATACTGTTCTCAAGAGGGCAGTTACTTGAGTGAACAAATAGTTTGAAAATGTGGATCACATCCTAGAATCAGGTATGTCAATGAATTCCACAAAGGGAAAGTATTTGTAAGAAATTTAGCAATCATGTATGTAACTGTGCTATATTTCTGAGTCAAAGTTACAAAATTATACAAAGGGTACTTGAACAAAGCCATAACTTAAAATAAATGGTGAGGCTCTGGAATAGGTTTCCCAGAGAAGTTGTAGACCCTCCATCCCTGGAAATGCTCAAAGCAAGGCTGGATGGGGCTCTCTTGGGTTTGATTCTTCACCCGAGATTCAGGTGGTTGAGTCTTTTGCCCTCTAAAGGCCCTGAGCCACATGTGAGAATGAAACTGAGTCTTCAAGGTCTTGTTTTTCAAGATTTCTCACGTTGTTTATTATTTTCTTATCTTACAATGTTCTCTTTGCCCGGCTGAGGTCTGTTCTGCTGCTCAGACACAGGACGGCTCCCCCTGTGATGGGAGGTTGCTGCCTTCTTATACAGATAATTACGTGTCTATTATTTACAATTATGTGCCAATACCTATCACCTCTACTAAAGGGGTCATCTCTACTCTGACCCCATCTCCTTAAACTATTTTGTGCCACCGTCACCAGAAGATGGAGGCCAAAGAGAAGAAGAACAACTCAGGGCACCGCCCTAAATCCTCCATCTTGTCCCCATGCACCTACATTCTAAAAACCCCAAAACTACAAAATTTTCCACCCTGTGATACACTACACTACTGTCTGTCACACCTTTGTGACTTGCAATTCTTCTCTCAGTGTTGGAAGTTTTTTCCATGGGCTGAAGTCAAAGGCTCTTACTGGGCTCTGTGCCAGGGTCTATAATCCCCCTGTACAGATTCCAACCCCCCCTGTACAAATCTCAAACCCCCCTGCTTGGGTCCCAGACCTCTCTGCCGAGGTCTGTGGCTTTCCAGGGTGTCCAAAGGGATGCCCTGGACTCCCAAAAGGGCTCTGAGCAACCTTGTCTAGTGGACAGACATCCATGGCAGGAGGGTGGGAACTAGACCTTTAAAGTCCCTTTCAACCCAAGTCATTCTATGATTCTATGATTCTATGGCATAAAAGAGAAAATTAAGTAATCCTCTGTAAGCCAGTGAAAACCCTCTTTGTAAAACAATTTCATATTCAAATGTTTCCTCTCTCTTGCTGAGATTGTTAATAACAGAAACTTTGTTCAGTATGGTTGCTTCAGCACATGAGTTTCTGATTTTCACATTGAAGCAATTCTTGTGGGGAACCTTATGCATCTGGATAGACTTACTATCTCAAATAAATATGATAATTTTAGGTAAAGGCTTATGGAAGACATAATCAGCTGATGCACATATGCTGGTTTCCTCTGAGTTCTTAGTGCCTACTAGGAGACAGGAAGGCAATACTATAAGAAAAGAAGAAGTAAAATTTCATTGTTTTTGAGTTATGTAGTATGTTGAAAAATATATGTAATTTTTTTCTAATGATATTTGACTATTGAGAACACTTCAATTGTATTTCTGTCTATTATCTCTGTATGCTCGTACCTATTGCTGTTTTCAAAAATATTCCTGTGCTAGTACTGCATGTTTGTAAGGAGCCAATTTAATCTTGATTTCTGTCTTGCAAGCTCTGGGGCTTTTTTGCTTTGGTTTTTTTAGTCTTGTCTTTTGGGGGTTTTTTTGAGTTGGGCCTTTTTGGGTCTGGGCATCTTTTTTGCTTTGGTTCCAGCCTGCTGAGATCTGCTTCTTGCCCTAGCTTTTTTCTTGTCCTTTTTTGCCTTGGCTTTTTGGCTCTTCTGCCCTTGCTGGCCCTTTCTTGTCTTCACTCACTCCACTCTCACCCTTTCAATGGGCACTTGGTAGAACACTGGCTAATCTCCCAGTCTCATGTGTAGCCGGTGTCCTGCCCTACCCCCTTGCCCGTCCCAGCTGCTGCCTGTCCTGCCTCCCTGTGTTCCTGCCCAACGCCATGCCTGCTTCATCCCTGCATTCCTGCCTGAGCCACCTGCCTCTCAGATCCAGCCCATGATCGCAATCCCTGCCGTGTCCCTGTCCAAGGTTCTGGACCTCCTGCCTAAGTGCCCACTCATTCACCTGCCTCTCTGATCCAGGCCCTTAAGAAAAACCGAATATGCATATGAAAATGACCAGGATCGGGGCCCCCTTATAACAGCTAAAGAGGTGCCTGTTACAGTTATGGGGCTGGTTAAACTGAAAAGGGAATTCAGTTGCCACCCCACAAAACCAAAACTAAATATGTTTGCTGTGTTTCATTAAGTGGAAGAGACCAACTCTTGCTTAGTGAGGAGGCAGAGGGTTACTGGGGTCCTGGTGTTTTCCTCACCACTGGAGACTTCTGGGTACTGTGGTCTTTGACCCAGAGGACTGCTTATTGGACTCGTGGTCTAGACCCCTTGGAGAGAGGTGATACCTGTGGGACTACAGACCAGTTACTGGAGACTGTCCATAAGGCTGCTTGCCTACAATTTATGGACAATTGTAAACTAGTCCCCTTCCAAGAATCCCCCCAGGATGCTCACAGTAGATGCTGAGAGAATGACTCCTCTAGTTCGTGGGCTTCCTGACTCTCTACAATACCAGTCAGTATTCCCTTGTAGGGAATGCCCTGATCTAGGCAGGCAAGGTGTAGAAATGTAGCCCAAGAATTAATTAATTTTGGGAAAATTATGGTGCCTTAAAAGCTGCTGTGAGCAGATCGGAGACTCATGGTGTGAGGCATACCCATCTCAGCCCAAGGCTATCACCAAGAATTCCCCCACCAATCCAATCAAGGGGGATGGGATTGCTTGCCCACAAGACAGGCTAATCTGGGCACAGAGTGGGTGGAAGGTAATCCTGAAAAGGGTGATGGACTGTCTCTCCCCATTCGAAAAGGCCTCAGAGATATTTTATTAAAGGCAGCTGCTAGACTTAAAAAGCAATTACTAAGCAGGTTTAGTTGACACCAGGGCTCAGATATCAGCCCTGACTAAGCAGGATGCTGCTACTCGTGGTCATCCCATCTAAATGGCTCTTGCTTACAGTAAATGCATTGGGAGTGTCACAATCAGCAGACACTGCTGCAGTCAGTCTAATACTACCAGGTGACAAAACAGAGTTGCAGTTATCATGGCAGTAGGGAAGTTTCCCCTAAGATTACTGGGACTGGAAATCTTGAAGGGGAGAATATGGTATAACAATCTGGGACTACAGTGGTCCTTTGAATCCACTAACCACCAAATCTGAGTGCTACAGATGGCCCCAGATCTTCCTGCTTCAAAACTCAAAAGTGTTAAACCATACCCATTGCCTTTGGGAGCCCGAGAGGGAATTACCCCAGTCCTTAGAAGTATATACTTAAGGTTGGCTTGTTACCAGGGAAAATTGTAGGACATGCATTTCAGCCTGTGAATAATGTTGAGCCTTGCTTGAAAGACACCCCCTCAAGGAGTGTCCGCTGCATTTAGGAGGAGGACAAGGATCATGGGGGTCTTGGCATGTTGATTATATTGGATCTTTTAAGAGATCAGAAGGGAAACAGCATGTGTTAGTAGGGTGGAAATAATTTTGGGACTCACCCAAGCCAGGGCTTTTGCCCAAGCCACAGGGGAAGACACAATTAAGACCCTGAAAGAATGGTTTGGGATTTTCCCTGAACCCCAAACTATCCAATCTGACAACTGTACTTTCTTGGTTTAGATAGATAGGTATCTGCCAGGGAAGATTGCAGTCTCTCTTGGAATGNCTAGGAATATTAAAAATACAAATGCTGTAGTACAAAAGAAATAGCAAACAAACAAACAAGAAATCCTAGAAAAACCCTGACAAGAGTCTGAAATACAACCTGACACCCTGTTGTTCAGGGTATTGGAAACAGTCCAAAAGTAAGCCCTCCTGGAGTGGCAGATGTGGTCCTGTTGGAGTAGAGATGGTCCTGTAGAGAAAAAAGGGTCCAGAGATGGGTCTGGTCTTCCTTTGGGAGTTCCGTGGGAACATTGGATGACTGGTGACACTTGTGGCTCCTTTTATCTAGGTGGAAATGGTTTGGCTCCTCCTCCCTGGCTAGAGCATCTCACAATGGGATGATGTAATGTGTCATGTCATTGGTGAGCTTTAATGGCCCATTAACAAAAGATATGCCCACGGAGGGAATGGGAGGGTGAGCAGAGATAAGAAAAAATGCCCCACTTGGTTTTAACAGTTGGCTTGTTATCAGAAAGCCAGTTGCACCCTCCTTCCTGGAGTTACAACAGATAAAGAAAAAACACCTCTCCAAGTGGGTTTCAACAGATGGAATAGAATAAACATTTTTTTTTTCCTTTTTGTTTACAAAACCCAAGACAAGTACCCACTTTGCAGCAAAAGTGGTACAAGAGTGGGTCACTGAGGAGGGAATTGAGTGGATTTTTCATACACCCTACTATCTCAGGCAAATGGGATAGTTGAGAGGAGAAACAAACTACTGAAAAGGTACTTAAAACCTCAAAAACCAGAATGGGCAAAATGTCTAGGAGAAGTTGTGGTGCTTGTGAACAACAGATGGGGGGTGAATTGTTGTCCCAAGGTTACTGCTTTTTGCCTCCAGATGCCCACAACCCTGCTTGTTCATACTAGCCCAGAACACCCTAGTGACCCATCCTTCTCTCCTGGACAGCTCATGCTGATAGAACTCCTGACCACTGGAAAGGTACTATTAGTGCTCGAAACCCCTTTGGACAAATACACCTGGAGGGCAAGAGATGCCTATGGAAAAGAGGACAAAATTAACACCAGATGGATTTTTCCCACATTATGATGTTATAATTACTTTCACAGCTTTGGAAGGACCAAGAACCTGTTTGTGTTGCAGGGTGAAGACCAGAAGACACAAGATGAAGACATTGGTAATGTTTAATGTTCTTGTGCTTTGGAGATACTACCCAACAGCCATTGGGAGACCTCTCCCACACATATTGAGACCCATAGGAAACAAATGAGTTCCTAACTGGGGAAGACAAGTTGTAAAAGTATATAATTTAACCAATGACTGGGTTTGTGGGAGCCATCTTGGGTTACAAATCTATGCCATTAAGCCCATTCAGCCTTGTTGACCATGCCAGTGAGATAAAAAATAAGACCTAGGAATTGTTGGTAGATTCACCCTTGCCTATTGCCTTCCCTGGAAAGGGGGGTATTGCTTCAGTTGCAACCAGTCATCAGGGATTTTTATAGGAAAAAGTGAATGCCTCTGGACATGCTGTTTAGGATGTGGGGGATAGAAAAACTGCTTGCATAAATTTCCAAGACTAGATTGGTATTGGTACAATGACCAGGGCCATAAGATCAATGAAACAGGTGGCTGGCTGAGTTTTCTAGTTCTGGGCGGAAAATGTATGCACTATGTGCCCAGGCTACCAGGGCTGGTGGTGCAGAAAATCCGTGGGACAATACTGGTCAAAGTGGACCTATGGTAGCAAATACATTGCAAAATGGGCTGGTCTTTTCCCTGAGGGAAACCCTGCTTTGGAAGGACACTGCTGGGTTTGTGGCAACTGGGCTTATAAAATGCTACCTAAGAATTGGGCTGGGAGATGCTACGTTGGAGTTATCCATCCATTCTTTTTTGTCCTCCTCAGGGAAGAAGGAAACCAATTAGACATAAAAGTACATGGAGACTTACAGCATCAGAAAAGATCAATAGATGTCTCTATAACTGGAAACAGTGCCCAAAACTGGAAAGGAAAATGAGTGGACCCCACAGCATATCATACAGCACTATGGCCCAGCCAGCTGGAACCCAAACAAAATTATTTATGGAGCCAGAGAGCCTATTTACAATCTCAACCACATAATCGGCCTACACGCTATCCTGGAAATCATCACTAATGAAATAACCCATGCCCTGGATGTGCTGGCAGACCAGGCCGCACAAATGAGTAGGGCTATATTCCACCATGGTTTTAGACTTCTTACTGGCAGAGGAAGGTGGAATATGTGGAAAATCGGATGATTCCAATTGTATTTCAATAATGGGAAAGTAATAAAGGAAATAACTAAAGGACTACACAAGCTGGCCAATGTTCCAGTCCAAAACTGGGATGCCTGGAACTGGGACCCATTCTTTTGGCTACTGAGAGAACCCTGATTTAAGTGCATTTTGTTCTTCTTTTCTGCGGTTTGGCTATGTTGATATTTTTACCCTGCATTGTTCCATGTATAATCCACTTATTCAGCATGCTGTTGGAAAAATGAGTGCCATGATTGTGACATCGACTGACAGTGTTAAATATGTAGGGCTGGTATCCCTGTCAGGAAATCAGCCAACCAAGGTTCAAGTTGTTAAAACACTTTCCTCTCTTTTCCTGCTCTTTGCCTCTGTATCATTATGACCAGACAATCAGTGTTGAGCCACAGGGTGGGGTGAGGAGCCATTTTAATCTTGATTTCTGTCTTGATACTCGTTGTCAGAGGCATGTAGAGGAGGGGGTGTACATGTGACCCTTGCCAGAGGCAACTAGGAGAAGATGGGTGAAAGCTTTGTCTCTGGGTAGACTTTGCCTGGCAACCATTTCACACCTCATACAGGATAGGCAGTCAGCAGGAGAACACAAGAGAGGTTTCTCCAATCAGATGGTGAAAGGTCTCCGGCCATAGACTGCAGTAGAAGGTTGGACTGGGCCAATGGCCTCCTGTCAGCAGGCAGACTTTGGAAGGGGCCAGGGGGTATAAAAGCTGCATGAGTTTTTGTGCTTCATGCCCTGGCCCTAACCTGTTGTGGTGGTTTGAAATAGCTTGGTTTTTAGTGAAGGGAAAAGTCATCAGGCATGGAAATAATTCTTTCTGTAAAGAGCATTACAGCTTCCTGTGCCTGGCAAAACCAATTGCTGGCTGGCTTTGAGAACTGATACACCAACTAGCCAATTAGAGAAGCTAGAACTGCCCTTATGAATACCATATTTAAGAAAGGAGGAACTTCCAAAAGCTGTCTCTTACTTCCTGCTTTCTACAGAAGAGAGAAGGCTGGGCTGGGCTGGGCCAAGCCAGGATGTGGCCACCGAGATTTCTGTTGTTGGGAAGCCACTCTGGTGCCAAGAGACACCATGTGGCTAGGACCAGGGGCAGCCCCAGAGCGGAACCAGCAGCCAGAGAGGCTCGCATGGTGCCGGCAGAGACCACATGATCAGCAGCAAGAAGCAGAGTGAGCGATTTCCCCAATGCAGGGTCCTGACGAGATTAACTCTTCCAGTGCTGCCACGAGTAACTATGCAGCCAAGATCAACACTGAGAGCAGCTCCGTGGCTACTGCCTGGCAGGGATCACATGACCAGCAGCAAGAGGCAGAGCACTCAAGATGCAGGGCCTGGGCAAGATTAACCTTTTTCAGCACTGCAGAATTCCATTTGAGAACAAATAAATCTGTGAACGCCAATCTTCTCATGAGCCAGAGAAAATAAAAGGTGAAGGTACATGAAGAAAACAACAGGGTGACACCAAGGTCAGTGCAGAAGGAGGGGCCANGAGGAGAGGAGAGGAGAGGAGAGGAGAGACTCTGGTTTCATAGCTAAAAACCTTTTGCAAGCTAAGGTGACAATATAATACAGCAGACTATTTCCCTGTAATTCATAAAGCACATGGGGGGATGTAGCATTCATCCGCAGCTCAGAAGAGAACTATAGAGAATACAGATGTTGAAAGAAGTTGTGATCTGACTTGAACAGGGAGAACCTTTGCTTTCAAAGATAGGGGAAGACAACCTTTGCTTCTATACTAAAATAGCTAATCATTAAAAATTTGCACTCCATAAGCCAGTGATGCATGGAAGCAGTTGTGGGAAGACTGCCAAAACATGGGAGGGACTTCACAATTGCAGATTTCTGGGCGGGCTGCTATTTGTGAAAATTAAAACCATGAGAAACTGTTTCCTCTGGTATGGCAGGAGACACTCCTTTCCCTAAGTGAACTGAAGAAAGATTTATTTCTTGGAAGTGGTAAACTGCCTCAAAATTCCAGGTTTTGTCTCTTTATGCTGTTGTTGGGAAGGAGAAAGACTGGGGCAGGAAAGGTGTTCTGGAGGTTTATTTTAGTTCTTATCATTCTCCTTTTAATTCTGTTAATAATGTTTTCTTTATTCCCCATTAAGTTTTGAACCTGTTTTGCCCCTAAAGCATTTTCTCCTAACCCTTATCTCAACTCCATGAGCTTTAGTTTAACTGTTTTTTTCTCCTCCTCCAATTATAGCAGAGGAAGATGAGTAGATTTTTTTGTGAGTGCACTGGTGTTTGGCCAGAGATCAACCCACTACACCTGTTTTTTGTCCTGGCTCCAGCCTGCCTTTTGGCTCTCCTGCCCTCGCTGGCTGTTGCTTGCCCTTGCACACTCCTCAGTCACCCTCTTGCTGGGTGCTTGGTAGGACACCAGCTGACCTCTGAGCCTCGTGTGCAGCCTGTGTCCTGCCCTACCCCCTTGCCTGCCCCAGCTGCTGCCTGTCCTGATTCCCTGTCTTCCTGCCCAATGCCCTGCCTGCTTCATCCCTGTGTTCCTGCCTGAGCCACTTGCCTCTAATGATGCTGCACTGATCCAGCCCATTACCACAATCCCGTGTCCAAGGTTCTGTACCTCCTGCCCGAGTGCCCACTCATTCACTTCAAGTCCAGCCACCCATCACCACGGGAGCTGTGCTTGTGGAGCTGCACCTCTCTGAGAGCTGCACAGACTCCCCAGCAGGCAGCGTGCACATTCTCCCCACCGTGTGGATGTCAACAGCACTCCGCAGCCCTCTGGTGTTAATGCCTGCTTTTTCTGTGTCCCCTCTCTCTCTCTCTCCCCATCCTTTTCCACTTTCCTTCCTCCTTTTTTGTCTTTTCTAGTGCTCTTTAGTAGAGAAAGCCCTTTTTTTTTTTTTTTTTTTTTTTTTTCATTACCAATAAATGGTTCTCAGATACAATGTTGTCTCATTTGACTTCATTTCATCCTAGACCATCTATTTTTAGAAGAACCCCTCACAGTTCCCCACAGTGGAGCACAACAATGGGCTTTGTTTTCCTATTATGGTCCTCCCTGCTTGGAGTTTATACGGACAGGAAGAAATTTACGTTGACTAGTTATTCACAGGTGTCACATTTAAATTGACTCTCTCATTTAATTTATGATCATTTATTTAATGTTGCTGATGAGTCTCGTAGTGTAGTCTCACTCAAAAGACATAAGCAATAATATGTTTTTTTGAGGTACAATAATAATTTGGCAGAGTTCAGTAATTTTTATGGAATTTAACCAAGTTTAACAGTGATTTACAATGGTTCAGTAAGTTTGATATCAAGGCTCACCTTACTAATTAATTAATGTATGGCAGAAGATATGAGGAGAAATGAGTTTAGGGTGGTTGACTCAGAGATTTGAGATGCAAAATATAAGGAAAACCCACCCATTGAGTAGTGAAGAACAGAATGGACCCCCCTTATTTTCTAAACTTCTTGTGGATCCTAGGTGCAGCCCAGTTCTGTCTTAGTCTCAGACAATATTTTATGTCTAAAGGAATGATCTATACAAAGTTTATTAATATGAGCAGCTACATGAATTAGTAATGTTTCATTAGTTTTAATTCACACGTGATCAATTACTTACTGAAGATTTGTCATGAATAAAGGATCTCTCCACCTCAGGCAAGAAAGGATTTCATTGTCTCAGACAAGTGCTCTCAGACCTTGACAGGAGTCTCTTCTCCAGGAAAGAGTTGCTTGGCAAGCAGTCCAGCTTCAGTTCAGGGAGATTTTAAACTGGGACCATCCCGATCAGAACATTTACAGAGTGAAGTAGCTGGCTGCCTGTCAGTATCATAGACAAGATAGATTTCTTTGTTTTAGCTCTGGTGTCTTGTTCTGTAGTTTGTTTTACTTTGAACTAACATTTCAAAATATTTTTCTGAGGCACTTTCAGTATCATGTGCATGAGTAATGAGCTTTTCTGGTCACAGGGCCATCACAGGACATGAGACCTGTTGCTCCTTAGTCAGAGTCAACCCAACTACAGCTTTGGATCAAGTGTACCCATCACATTTACCTATCATTTCATACCTCTTCAAAACTGGTGGATTTTTTTTTTTTTTTTAATTTGATCATCACACTTTCAATTGGAATCAGTTAATTATCAGTTTTTAATACATCCATTAGTCTAGTTTCCAAATGACTAAAAGCATTTGACATGTGGTATCTGATGACCCTCTTGCATTCCCATCATGTTTTATTGCAGTCTGAAATGGTTGCATATTACAGCTATTTCTTGCAACAAAAATCTGATCAGTTGTAGCACTTGTATTTAAAGTCCTGTCTAACATGTCTAATATGTATAATTTTCTATGTCTAATGTATAATTTAATTACTAACATAATGTATTGTGGTGTAAAGAACAGGATTTTTGTAGTGGGAAGGGATTTCATTAATTCAAAACACTGATTTGGTGTTTAGATAAAACTGAAGTGTTTGGTTCATGCAATCAAGTGATATACAACATTGTTGGAAGTTAAGATTTTTTTTTCCTTTTGTTTCTTACTCTCATGGAATTTTGTTCCATTTGTTTCTAGTAAGCAATAACTACTAATACTTAAGAGAACAAAGATGTATCTGGGTGTCACAACATTCCATTGAAATGGCCCTTGCTGGGTGTGGGTTGCAGGTGATAATGCTAGAAAAAAGGGTGAGAGGGCTACCCTAGAGGCTTGGCTGGGTTTCTGGTCAGTCTGGTTTCTGGCTTCAGGGCAGGAAGGAGCTGTTTGCTGCTTTTTCCCTGCCACCTGACTGCTTGGACCTCAGAACCAGTGCGTGTGGTACCGAAACATATTTTCATTGATTAAACTTTCATAGGAAAGCTGCATGTGGTAAGCTTAAGCGTCAAACACAGATCAATACATTCTAATCAGTTCTACTGGCCCCTTTTGAAAAGCTGTTCATGATGACTGTAAATACCAAGTGCCTGAAAATAAATTACAGCTCTGCTATCTCACCAAAATAAAACACAGAACAGAGAAGTCTTAAATGCAAAAGCAAAAGTAAAAGTGAAATTTAGATTGCTATGTGAGTTGTTTATAATGTATTTTTGTCTTAAAGATCTTACAGAAATTTAAGATCAGAGAAAAGAAATCAATTTTCTTTCAAGGACCTGCATGAAATTGTTTAAGTTACACATTTACATTTACAATTACACATTTACAGTGGTACAGATTTTCTGTTCATGGTGCCAAAGAATTCATCTGTTTTTACTTCAGGTCAAAGATGTAGTAGATATAGTGAATAAATTCGTGTATAAATAATATTGTATGTCATAAACTTGAAATTGTCATTGTAAGTTTGGATTCCCGAAGCTGCTCAATGTGTCTCCAAATTCTGAGGCCCATTGTGCAACTGTAAAATAGCAGAATTTGCAATAGAAATGGCAAGGCTGAACAGGAGATGGCCCATTCATCAAGGGTGGACCTCCACTTCACGGTTGATCAACATCTGATATCAATCTAGGTGGATGGCATCCGGAAATTGAATAGATCAGCACCCCAATGCACGGCTCCCGGAACACCTTTCATATTGCCAGGAAATTATTTCAAAACGCAACTCTGAAATAAAGAAATATGAATATGAATATGAACATATGAATATGCGGACTGGACAAAGACTCACAATAGACATTGCCTCTGGGCTGTATAAAATCTGTGCACCGAAAACCAGCATTTGCGGACAAGGTGGGACAGCACCGTTGCTGCTGCTCCTCTGTCCACCCAGCATTCAATCGATGTTGTTCAATTTAATTGTGGCTGTCTCAGACTGATTTTGGAAATTGCTAAATAAATTCTCTGATCTTGGATTGGCTATTGATCATTTATAACAACTTGCTATTTCATGTCCCTAAGGAAGATAGGCAAAGTTGGGTGGATCACTTATCTTTCAAAAGATCAGGTGATTTCAGATAACTATGGGATTATCAATAACTTCATTTTTTAAATAGATACATAGATTTTCATTTTGCTTCCATTTTGGATAACAAAGGCAATCAAATAAAACCAAACTTTCTGTTTTAGACCTCCAAGAAATTAGGCTAATGTATGTGCTTAGCAAAGAATTGGTGTGAAATCCTTTACCTTGTTATAATTCTCTTTTCATTATGCATTAACACTAGCTGTTATTCCCTGTATTGTCACTTACTTGCAGAATCATAAAAATACTGCATAACATAATAGCAAGCTTATCTTAAACTCATTTAAACAGATGAAACATATAATGAAATTGAAGGCAAATTTTTTAATGTTATTGCCCTATAACTGAGGAGAAAAAAAAAATAATAGTCAATTATACCTAGAGCATTCAGGATATGTTTCTACTTTTATTTATTTTCTACTTTTATTTAGTTGTTAATTGTATAGTGCTGGGCAGAAAATTCACAGAATGTAAACCCTTTCAAAGCCAAATCAGGACTATGGCTTTTGTGGAATACTGATGGCAATGACAGTGCAGAAAGAGTAGAATAAGAAAGTAAAAAGAGTTATTACCTGTATTTTTGTCCTGCTTGGTTAATGAGTTACCAACTTTGCATAAAGAAGCATTAGAGCTTTGACCATGATTATTGCACAAAAAATAAGTGGAAAGGTTCCTAGCTTTGCTTATGCTTTGTTTCCTTACTGTGAACTGAGAGGAATAAAGATTTCTTAGCATTTCCAGTCACAGAAAACATGTAAAACAGCTTTTGTTGAAAGGTTGTGCCTGATCTCCTGAATTGCACATATAAGCCCATTTGCACTGAAAAAAACATGTTTAGTTCTTGTCCTGGGTTGAAGTATATTCTATCACCATCTTCATGAACTGTTGAAACCATGTGAGGCAGTGGTCCCTGCCTCCCCCACTCTGGATTACCTTCCGTTAATGGGCCCATCAGCACCTTTGCCACATGACTCACAGATAACCCCCTCCTGGACTATCTCCTGTTAATGGGCCCATCAGGCCTTATCACATGACTCACCATCCCATTTGTGAGATGCTCTGCCCAGAAGGAGGAACCAAGCATTCCAGCCTGGATATAAGCTGAGACTCTGAACACCAGAGCAGCCCTTATCCACTGGATTCCCAGAGGACCCGAGCTACCAGACCTTTCTACGGGATCACTGCTTCAGGAAGACCACCTCATCTGGACTGCTTCCATCACCGTGATCAGTTGTATTCTGACTCTGTCAGTGGTCTTTTGTATTATTGCATCTATTTTTATTTTACCTTTTTTCCTTTCTTCCTATTTAATTGTTTCTCTGACTTGGAGTCTCTCATTTGTTTTGCTTTCAAAACCACTACAGTTCTGTATTTTACAGGCATTATTTTAGGGATGTGTAACTAATCAAAAGCTTTACAGAACCTGAAGATCGTCGTCTATTCTCTTTGCATTCTGTGATTTTTATAAATAAGTTGAATAACATAATCAGGCAACAAATAAATACAAGAAAGTTTATTTTCACTGAAGTCAGTCATCGGAATTAGGGCAAATCCATCTTTATTTCATATAAAAATACTTTTTCCTTCACTTGTAGGTCACATTTGTGATGAAAAATGAGTGGCCTTTAAGAGTGGAATTATGCATTTGAGAATATGAGTATAATTTGAGGTTAGTTATGTTCGATTTCTTTCTAATGCAAATGGCAGAAGACACGAGTTTGTTGTTCTTAAGGAAAATGATGAAGAAAAAGATGCTGTTTAGAAAAATTTCCTGTTTAGACAGCAAAATTTTTCCTCATTAGGCTTATCTATTCAAAAGAAATAGAACCAAATATACAAATGTATTACATTTTTCCATCTTTGAGGACATCTGTTGCAGATATTATTAAATTGTAGCATACATGGAAGTGTATCATTTTATGCAATACATGCTACTTAATTCCAAATGACCTCAAAATAATCTTCTGTAACCATTCATTAAAAGTTCATGTCTATCAAAGCTGAAATTGGTAGGTTCCTTTCTACGCTGTTGCTTCTGTTCTCTGACTGGGGGAGTCTGCAAATTCTATTAGAGACACTACAATATGAGGGAAACTTTGGTTACCATAGTTACTAATAAATGTTTCTTCTAATTTCTCTTCTTCCAAACATTTTTGTCCATAAAGCAGAAGCAGTCCCATGTTTATGAAGAGTGATTTCAGGAAGAATGTGGTCAAATTTTCTGTAATCAGTGTTATAAAAATTCGTGAAATATATTTTTTTCCATGTCATTTGATCATACATGGCATTAGTGAGATATGGTGCCAAATATTCTAAAGATCTAATTATTTTATTGTGTACATCACACTAAAACTATAAGCCATAAGGAAAATATAAGAATTAGGCTCAGAGTCATTCTTACGGCATGAACAACAATTGTTTTAATATTTTTCAGGGGAAACTGAATATGCAAATTTAATTATTTCCCGTTATTTTATATGTAATGTTAAATTGCTGATATATACCATTTCACCAATTGCTTATATATACCATAAAATTGCCCAATATATTATATGTAAAATAATGGAAAATTATTAAAATTAATTGAATTAATAAATGTATTTTAATACTAATATATAAAACAGGATGATATGCAGAATTTGGAGTGGATTCAAACTTTTATTATAGTATTTTTCTGAGTAATTATTATGAAAGATTCATTACATATCGAAATACATAAGTGTATGTAATCTATATCCCCCTATGGAGCCCAATATACTTGGGTTTTCAGTTCCTGTGTAAGATTTCCCCATTGATGGCTCCTCAGTGTCATTTTTATCTTCTAGAGTATTTTTAGAGGACATTTTGACAGGTTTGGGTGAGAGTCAGCAACATATGACAGGTACAGCTGCTCAGAATGTTTCATGCTCCACAGGTTGCTTTAGGCAATAAAGGCCCATCATCTCCCACATACTTACCTTTCATATATATAAGTATACAAAAAACATGTGTTTTCACAGTTCTTATCTAAATACGCACATCTATACATAGAGGTATAGTTTTTCATGCATCAAATACTAGATTTGGACAGCTGTCATCTTCCATATGAACAGAAGATAAATAAAGAAAGGAGATCCTTGTGTGAAATTGAGATGAAAAGTGAGTGTGGCCTTTGAAAAATCAGCCCAAAATATGTATCACCCAGTTCTAGTTTTGAAGTTATTTGTACATGTTCTGACATTTTAATCACAGTTGATTGTTTCTATGGCTTTTTTTCTATGCCTTTCATGAATCTTTAAGACAAACACTTAGGAACTGAACTTTAGATAAAATATCTCCTTCTGAACAACTTTCCATCCCTGATATGCACTTCTCTCTCAGGCTTCCCAAGACTCAAGAAAGCAAGTTACTAAAAAAAGAGGAATTCTGAACTTTCATAACTCCTGTTTTTAATGATAAAGAGTGGCACTACATGACCATTTACCCATGAGAAGATCAGTGTCACTGATTGGATTAAAACAGGAGAGACTAATGCAGTTATGTTCTTAAGGGTTAGGTGAAAAATGCATCTTTTACCTCTGCAAGTGAGCACCACCAGTAATTCAAGTGTATTATATGTGTGAGGTAGTTTGCAGGATCTGTTCTATTTGTCACTAGAATTGGTTGCACAGCATTTGACAAAGTCTGAGTTGTTTCAACCCTGGAACATTTTCCCAAAATCCTCTTCTGTGCTTGTATTTTAAAAGTAGTTCGGGGGCATCTAAAAAAGAAGGGAAATCATAACACATTCCTAATATTTACAGCAATACCATTACTTAATACTTCTGAAAACAACTGCTTATACTAGCACAGGACTTCAGTACTCTGAGATTTGCCGTTCCATGTATGAAAAATGTCCCAACATAAAGGAAAAGATTTTCCAAGTCCTAAGTGAACAAGCTGCCCAAGCCTGTTGTTGGCATCAGACCTCAGGGAGGCAACCAATTTTTTTTTCTTAACTTGATAAATGATGAATTTATTGCTGTATGAGTGCTTTTTCCTCTCAGAATGTTGCTAGCTGTCTGGAGAATCACTTGATAGATTTAATTTTTGATATTTTTAAACACAGCGATAAAAAGAAAATTCACCCCTAAACCCATAATCCTCTGAGAGATTATTATTTTAGACAATGGTAGCCAATGTTACTTTCTGCACTGCAAACTGCTGACTAATAAAAGCTGATCTTTTAAATACTGTTGTTTTTTGTTTTCAAGGATGTCCTGTTTGAGTATATCTCAGTTGTTTTGCGGACAACTGTGTTTTGGTTTTCATCTATAAAAAGTTCATTGGCTATCACTAGTCATGTATGCTAAGCAAAAACCCTGACCACTTCCGTGAATTTCTAGCATCTATTTTTGTACATTCTCAATACATTATTTTCAATCACAGAGTAATTGCATCACAGAGTAATGCATAACAGTAAAAAAGTGGCTTTTTTCAGCACAGTGTGGGTTTTCACAGAAGGGATGTCTTTAGCAGGGGTACATAGAATCACAAAATAAACTGAGGGACCCATCAGTATCACACAGTTCAGCTCCTGGCCCTGCACTGGACATCCCCAACAATCCACCTGAAAAATGCACCTGAAAGCACTGTACAAATGTTTCTTGAACTGTGTCAGCCTTGGTGCTGCGACCACCTCCTTGGGGAGCCTGTTCTAGCATGCAAACACACAATGGGTGAAGAACCTTTTCCTAATATTCCATCTAAACCTCCCCTGACTCAGCTTCAGGCTGTTCCCACTGGTCCTGTCACTGGCCAGGAGACTGAAGAGATCAGTGTCTGCCACTCCTTTCCCACCTGAGGAAATTGTAACTGCAATGAGGTCCCCCCTCAGACTCCCCCAGGCTGCACAGAGCAAGTGACATCAGCTGCTCCTCATACGTCTTGCCCTCCAGACCCTTCATGATCCTTGTGTTCCTCTAGATGCTCTCTAATATCATATTTTTTCTTTATACTGTGATGCCTAAAACTCCACACAGGACTGAAGGTGAAGATGCATTTTTACATTTTCACACAGTTAAGGTGACTCACTAAATTCAGGAGAAACACCAAAATATTCTATGGCTTGCTCTAGTCAGAAATGTGCAAATATATACAGTCTCAATAATTTTGTCTACTATGACATAAATAACATAAATATCCAGTGCCAGATAGATCACTTGCTCATCTTTGTACTGACGCTAGTCCTGACACTAAAGTTTTAGAAAGACAGTTTTTACCATTTGCCTGTACTAGGAAAACACTCTTTCAGGACTGTTGTCTGAGATTACAGCCAAATGGTATGGATTAGTCAGTGCTCATACTGCTAAATTCCTTAATCCTCAAAACCAGCCTGACCACACCCAAACACCTTAATGGAAAGAGCTGTGGTGCTCAGCCTGTACTACCTCCAGGGCTGGGAGTGTGTGGGTGAGTTCAGCATTACTTTTGTAATGACTTACTGTCTAGGAAACCTGCAGTGTGCCATATCTGTGATAGAAAGGAATTTATTTCAGCTATTTCAATGTAATTATTTGACCTATTATTTTTGCAGGAGTTAAAGACGCAACCACAGAAAATGTACCATCCATTCAGAAAAAATATTTTATCTGATCTACTGCTGAATTTTTTGGAGCTCTTTGGTAATATAAACAATTTTATTATAAAAGTATGAAAATCAAAATACTGTCCAAGGTCAGCCTGACTTTCCATAGCATATATAAAAAATTGGTAAATATACCTTTCAACATTAGGCCCTAGATCTAAATCATGCATTGCTGTTATGTGTTGTTTATTGCTTTCATACATGTCCCCAAAAATTAACCAACACTGTGCTCACTTAATACTGGGGATGTGTATTTATAATTACTTCATAAACATAAACCCTTAAAATTACCAAGCAAAGGATATGAAAAAGAAGTTTGAATGTAATTTTTAATAGATAGATTGTGGTCTAAGTATCTAGCAAGTCCAACCCTGCCAAGAGGAGGTGTTAAGGCTGTGGCTGTAAAGCCCTTGAACAAGATGATTGTTTCCCCTGAAAAGAAGTCTTGGTGAAAACAGTCCTGTTTTGGCAATTGTAATGTGCTAATAGAAAATTTTCCCCTACATCTTTCCATTCCAAGGAAGAGTTGTTTTATTCTGTAAAATACAAACACTTTTTTTTTTTTTTGAAGGAGCAAACCCTCTAGATTTCAAGAAACCTGATCAGTCTTGATTGCAGTATCACCAAAGCAAAATATTGTATATTTTGTTTCTTATCTAAACAATTTTTAAAATTATTTACTCCATGCGGAAAACTCACATTTTTGATTAGATGTACTGAGGGGTACGGGAAAGATGGGGACTGCTCTAGGTTAGATGTCATATGCTCTGGGATGACCCTGCTTGAGCAGGGAGGTTGGACCAGATAACACCCTGTGGTCCCTTCCAACCTGACCCATTCTGTGATTCTGTGTGATTCCGTGAAATTGTGCCACACAAACTTGTACCCCTTGAAAGAAAATAGAATTAAGATTGCTTTGTTCGGATTTTTTTTTCTACAGAATATGACTATTTTATAGCATAACTGTGCATGAAACAATAAAACAGATAATTTCTAACTTCCTAGTACTAGCACAGTCTAGCAATTTTTAGCTTCCTTTTCCATTACACAAATGACCTGTAACACTGTTTCACGGAAGCTGACTGAAGTCATAGTAATGACTTAATCCCTTTTTTGTCAGTTTGTATTTTCTTTACAAATGAGCAACAAGATGATGACAAGAGCCTTTGAATGTCTTTTGACATCTAATTATAGTTTAATTGGATTTTTCAGTCTTAGATTTGCTTTAAATGTTGTTCTTCTTGGAAATAATACCTTTAACAGTTAAAATCTGTTCTTTCTTTAAAAGAGATTGGGTGACATGCATGACTCAAATGATTAGGAGTAATATTTGTCATACTTTCACTATAAATCACGCACCATTTTTTCCATCAAAGGAAAAAGGATAACAAAAAAGTAAAGCTTTTTGTCATTACTTTGTCTAGAAATGACAATGCGTCTGCAATAGCAAAATTAACAAGAAGCAGAGAATTAATTATTTCTGTTTGGGGTTTTGAGTGTATTTTGTATGTATTGGATTTTTCACATAATCAGTTTAACATGTGCTAATCAGACTTTGTCATTGGAGAGTACCAAGTAACACAAGACTGCTTGCGCACAAGACTGAGAACTAAGCAGTCACTTAAACTCTAGTTCTTCTCCTCGTACATGCACATTTACCCTACTGTTGCTTTTGAACTCTCTAAGATCTGGTTCCATGTCAAAACAATGGTATGAGACCTGATTATTTCAGCAATAAAAATTAATTTCCAATATAAATGGTAGGATGTCTGCACAGAAACCCAGTGCTACACTGTCTGCTATAGGGTACCAGCTCTCTTGAAAGGGAGAGAGGTTACTGTCTGAAACAAACCTGGGATACCTTCTGTGCCAGCTCCACTCTTGACATCTCCTAGTGCAGGATATGACATCCCTACCAAGTAACGATGTTCCCTGCAAATGTTTGCTAGGCAAGGTGCTTTCTGATCACTTCCTTAATTCAGGTGTACTTTTGAAATCTCATTTGGAAGTAACAAACCTGGAGAGAGGTCTCCATCCATCCCAGTTTTATTCTGCTTACAGGTTTCTCCTGGTTTTGTCTTGTACAATACCAGTTCTGTCAGCTGCATCACGAGATAGGACAACTGAGCTGTAGAGCACCATCTAGTCCATGGGTCATTGAAAACCAAATTAAAAGAATGCCTCCTGTTGCTTTGTGCATACGTTAGTTCAGCTCTAACACGACACATAATTAGCTGGTTTCTTCTCACTTGCCCAAATCATAATTAAATTTGTCTTTTCACTATTGTGGTAAGTGTGAATAAGGACGAACATATATTTTGAATGTAAAAGATACATATTAATTTACAAAAAGAAGTTATACAAAATGTGAATATTCCTGAGCATGGAATATATTTTTAATTTACATGCAATTTTTTTTATTAAAATATCCTTGATATTTTTATTGACTATACGACAAGCAAAAATTCTGTTCCTAATATCCTGCTGGTATTAGACTTCAGTACCTCCAACAGCCTAGAAACTCTTCCTCAAATGGAAATTTCTGTTTAGCATGTATCGGCATTTGGCTTCCTGCTTACATTTTATTAAAGAACCAAGAAAATGAGCTGTTAAATATTCTGAAATTAAGATTGAATTCCCCTCCCTCTCCATTTCCTCCCCAGCCTTGCAACAGCTCCCCTTTTCCTGGAGAGGCATTTTCACCAAAGAAAATATCAAAGTGACCTGCTTGTCCCTCCTGCTTTAGAAAGCACTCAGGCAATATAGATGGAGAACTCCTGCAAGCTGAAATTACTCCCTGTGTTTTTCATGACTAATTTATTTGCTTGTTTGTTTAATTTGGGCCTGTTACCCGAGCAAGCCTGTCATGTGCTCTAGTAGCCAATTGAGCTGGCACAACTGACTGGCATTCTGAGACTGTTTGCTCTGTACTGCAGCCTGAACTCTGCTGAGAGCAACCAGGAAGAAAAGCAGTAGTGAATCCCAGCTGATTCCCTGCCTTGATCCAGCCATGCTCATCACTCAAAATCAAAGCAAACCTAGTGGAGCATACACTTTACTTCACTGAACAGGCCCTCCTGTAGTTTTACAAAAAGAAGGAGCATTACATCCAAGGGTTTTGGTATTTTTTAATAATGATTACCTTGTAGTATATTTGCTCCAGAGCCTGAAGGAAATGTTTTTGTCTCTAACATGCTGCACTGATGAGTGTCGATACTTAAATGTAAACTTCGAGATCAGCTGTGCTGAGCAAAGACTCAGCAGTGGAGAGTGATTGAAAGAAGTGATTAAGAACAAAGCATGTCCAAAGAGTTGGTGTTTTAGCAGCTGTGAAAGAACTGGGAATCAGGTCTGTCTCAGTCAGCTGAGGATACTAAAAGCAGGAATCAGCCTGGTAACCTAAGGGCGTGACAAACAATGTTCGGATTTTTAGGTGAGCCACCACCTTGTTTAAAGTCCCATTGCTATGAATGCAGGTTTAGATTTTTGTCCTTGCTTATTTATGAACGGAAAAGAAAATTTATTGCCAAAGACTGTCAGCCTGTAGATACTTTTATTAACTGGTGATACAGATAGCTAAATGTAGTTAAAGCAATTTAATTTACTTCTTTACCACAACACACTAAATTTTAGATGCCAGGTAACAGATTGTCCATAAACATTATTTTTTAAATACAATTATTACAAAAGACAATAAGGCTGTTTAAATATCTGCAACAACATCACTGATTCCTAGATGATTACTGATAACATGATTAGACTACTTAGTGTATTTTTCTAGGGACCATTCAGTAGTTCTTAACAAATCTTAAATATTTGCTTGTTTAGTATATAAAAGTCTTCATAAGAAACAAAGACCTTACTGGAGAAATGAAAATTGCAGAATTGCACCAGTATAATGGTCCATTTCTACAGCTTCTAAGGATATATGTCTGGACGTATGAAGGAAGAAAGAGAGAGAGGAGAGAGTTACATTTATAGTTTCCTTAAATGATTTAGGAATCATATTTCAATTTGTGGTTCCTGTACAGACTGATCTGGCAAAGCTCTCTCAGATTTAATTTGAAGTTTTGTTGGTGTAAAGATTATCTTTACATCTCCTAAATCCCTCTGTTTTCATTTTTTTGTATTTATGTCTTACAAAAACTGAATTACATTCAGGCAAACTCCTCTTCTTTAACATCTTATATGAAGTCTTTTGTTCTCTCATACTAAAACAAATGACACTAAACTAAACTATTTCATTGGGTTTGTGTGGCCACATTTTGGTAGCAGAGATGCCCCTGCAGCCTGTGGAGGAGCCCACACCAGAGATGGTAGATATCCAAAAGAGGATGTGTCCCTATGGGAAGCCTACACTAGAGCAGGCTCCTGGCAGGACCTGTGATCCTGCAGGGGACCCACACTGGAAGAGTTCATAAAGCTCATGGGAAGGACCCACTGTGAAGTTTGTTGGGGACTGTCCCTGTGTGAGGGACACCAAAGACTGTAAGAGGACCTCCCCCTGAGGACGAAGGAACAGCAGGGACAACTTGGGATGCACCAACTGCATCGTCTTACAATGCAGGGAAGAGGTAGAGAAAATGGGAAGTGAAGTTGAACTTGGGAAAAAGGGAGGGGTAGGAGAAAGGTGATTTTAAAATTTGATTTTATTTCTCCTTACCTTACACTGATTTGATTTATAATAAATTAAATTCCCCAAGTTGAGTCTGTTTTTCCCATGACAGTGACTGCTGAGTGATCTCTCCTTGCCCTTATCTTGACATATGAGCCTTTCATTACATTGTCTCTCTCCTATCCAGCTGACCAGGGGAGGGATAGAGTTGCTCTGATGATACCTGGCTTGAACCCACCAGAACTATATTCATATATATTGATTAATTCCCTTACTGCATAAAGGCAAATTCTTTTTGCTGTCACCTAGGTGAAACAGTAGTGCTCATGACTGTTCAGTTAAACAAAGTTACTTCAATAACTTTGAGGCAGAGAAAGCATTCTGATGACTTTGTCTAGTGACATAGGAACAGCAGAACCAGTTTCTTTTTAAACAGTGGGTTCCTCTTCTTCATTTATGACTCTCAAGATCTTCTCATTACAGACCTATCCTGTTTTGCCTGCTGCTCCATACCAGAGACTCTTTGTTTTCCAGAACAGGCATGTTTACAGTTCCATCAGTTACTCATGGGCCATCATATTATCATGGCCTTGTGCCCAATTTCATCTGCTTTCACCATTCTCTCTAAGCACACTGTCACTGCAGATAGAGTAAAGAAAGAAACTTGAAACAGGCAAGACTTTTATATGCTGTGTGTCCTAATAAAAAACAGCAGCCTATACTGTTTGACAGCTGTATTGAATGTGAAACTAATAAAGGCATGGTGATTGACAAATTTTGAGGAAGATGAAAGGAAATTAAATGTCATTAAATAAACCAGCTGGAGCTCTCTGTTCTTGTCATGACACTGTAGCATTGTCGTTCAGCACAGTCCTAACTGTGATAACAGAGATGTAAAGTTCTGATAAAGAACTTCTATGAAAATACTCTTCTGGCTAACCAGAAAAACAGAAGTCTGCAACAAACCGTATTAGAAATTGGTTAATTGAAGAAATTAATAAAATCTACACTAAAGTAATCACATCTCAATAATTCCACTGGGTCCCACATTTCAGTTATTTCAAATTGGTTTGGCAATGTTGACTTTTTACATGGTAGCAAGAAGACACACATGGTAGCAAGAAGACACACAGCTTGGAGAGTTGTATAAGCAGCTGTGTCTTTTATATCTGTACATTTTCTCAAAGAAGCAGATTTTCACTGTCCTGGTGGAGACAATGTGTCTTGCATAAGTCCTCTAGAACTGTGACACATTACATTGGAGAAATAGTCTCTGTAGTTCTTAAGGGCTCGGTTTGATTGCCAGTCTTCAGTTCCTATGAGTTGTGGGTTTTTAAAATGTGCCCGTATGAGTTTGCTTTCTTGTTGTGCACAGGTGAAGCTATTATAAAATAGAGGCCTTATAAAATATGGTTTAGGCCCGGCTGCTCTAGTTAAGATAGAAGCAGCTTGTTAGTTCCCATAAAGAAAAATTATAAGAATGAACGCAACCTATTCTTAGAGAGAAAAATAAGTTTGCACCTGCATAAACAATGAATCTGTCCCATGAAAATCAGTGAAGAAAATATGTAAACTTATCTAGAGAAAGAAAATTTGATAGACACATACAATAGCCTTTACCAACCAATGAACTGAGTTCCACTGTATTGCTGACCAGTTAGGTTTAACACAGTGCCTTTTGATATTTCCTATAAATATGAGCTTTGTGAATAAAGAATTAGCTTTTCTGCATGACAAAACTGAGTTCAGTCTGCTTATTTATTACTACAGTTTCTTACATTCAGAATGCAGATGCTAAAAGAGTTTGATGGCTACTTTTGTTCAACACAATGATGAAATAAACAATACTGCAATACATATGATGTGTTTATTCTTCAAGTCCAACTTGACAAATATAAATTCTTTTAAAATTTTATCACTAGTTTTCATATGAAGTAAAAGGTATAAGTGAGCTTTTTTTCTGTTTAATTCAAATTCTGTAAACTCAATGACTTTCTGTAAACTCAAAATCATTTATAGTCCTTCTTTTGTTACTTTTAATATGCTTGTGCATCAAATGTAAATATATGTGAGGACAGTCATTCACAGTAACAAGGTGTGTAAAGTAGTATCAATAGCTGTTCTGGTTTAGGGCAAATTTGGGAGGAAACCTCCAAATGGGGTTCCTCTGGGAAGCAAGCCTAAACGGCCCCTCCCCCAGTTGGTTCGGGAAAAAAAATCTCCTTAGAGAAAAGTGGAAAAACCTATTTATTTAACAAACAAAGTGCCCACAAGCACAAAAATGAATAATAAAAAACAATAAAACCTCTCCTTCTGAAGTGAGATGGCAAATTGAGAATGTTCTTGCTGTGGGTGTAGCTTGGCTCTCTAAGTCTCTCCTCAGCCTCAGTCTCACCCACGCTGCTGGAAAATGGCGAGGTCCAGGCCCCAGTGGGCCACATGTGTGAGCTCCTGATGCTCTTCTAGGTTTTTCAGTCCAGGACAGGTTTAAATAGTCCCAAGAAAAAAAAGAAAAAAAAACAGTCCAGAGAGCTTGTCTGCCTCAGCTAGCTAGAACTACCTAAAAGCCAAAGGAGATCTTTGTCTCACTGTTTGTCCGTTTCTCAGATGAACACAGTCCAGGAGCAGAATGCGGAGGAGTGAACGCCGTCTCTGAAAACAAACTGCACGCTTCTTCTTTTCCCCGCTTTGCTCTCAGAACCAGTCTGAAAGGTGCAGAACCCAATATACAGTATTAACAGAACAGACAATTGGGGATACAAACATCATAAAGTCACCCTAGGACAATAGCTAACATCCTATCCATAACTACAATGAGAAATAAGAGAGGGGGAAAAAGAACAAATAATTCCTTTAAATCTTTAGAAAAGAGCTGTTCACTGACTCAAGCCTTCGTCCGAAATGATTATTGGATAACAGCTTTATATTCACTTTAGTCTTCTTTTTAATTTTTCTTAGGACTCAATTCTGTGATATCACACTGCTTTTATTACAAAATATAAACACAGACATCAGAGTGTGTAATTTAAACAATACTGAAATAACCTTAAGTTTATATTACTTTTTACAATCTTTCACATAAATGGAAAATAATTCAATCTTATTCTTCAGAGCTGTGATCTTAAAAAGGAAAGTAGTTCACTGAAGATGTCTAAACAATTAATAATACTTTGTTATAGTTGACATGATGTTCAAGGAATGACTTGCTAATAAAAGCCTGAAAAACATTGCTTCTAGTTACTTTACTATCACAGTGCTACCTGTTTAAATTGCAGTGTCATGACGCAGAACTGATGAATTGTTAGTAAAAAGTATATTAGCTCCTCTCTTTAAGGGAAAGACAGAATTGTATTTACTACAGAGTAGAAAGGTATTGAAATGTTTTCCTGAATTGTGTTCTCCAAAGATGAGACAACTTTAAAATGTGTTTCTGTTTCCCATTTACTCATTTAGTAGAATTTCTATTCATGGATTATGTTCTGAATATAGTCTGTAAAGAACAAAGATCTTTTGGTTTAAGAACTCATGCCATGAAAATGACATTAACACCTGGTAGGTAATTCAGATATTCACAAGTTGCTGACTTCTGAACCTGATGTAACCCACATAGAAGCCTGGTTTCAGTGATGATTTAGAGGATATTTTGAATTCAAAACACATAGATGCTCCTGTCCCAATTTTTCTATGTGGGAAGAACTGGAACATAAAGGAAACTTGGGGGTTTGCATAGAGGCAGCTTAGTATTTCCTTTGACATAGTTGAGCAGACTGCTGAGATGCAAAGAAATTACCATATTAGGTTTATCTAAGTACCGGCTATTTGGGGACTGTTAGTAATCAGTCATTATTTTCCCTTTTACAAGAAAATTTCTCCATGTTTGCAATGTTTTTAATATTGAAGGTATAATCAGGTCTAGTTTAAAATTTATTTTAATTTAATAATTTAGAAAAAATATAAGACCAGGGGAAAAAAAAAACAAAAAACAACCAAAACATTTTCCTAATGCTTGTTCTATCTTAATAAATTTTCTATTTAATTATGTGATTTTCATACAAAGTTAATGTTAAGAAAGTTCATCTTCTCTGAAAGATTGAGATTTTCTTCTTTTTTCTTGGAGATGATGATAAAATGGGAAAAAACCCAAATTTGGTGTTTATAAGAAAGAAGTCACAGAAAGACTGTAAGTCTTCCTTGGACTGAGAGTTCCAAATGACTATGGACCAAATCTTCTTCTCATTGGTTTTAAAGCCTTTCTGAATGTCTCCAAGATAAATTATTTAGTCTGTCTGAGAAATGTAAAGAGGAAAGGAGTTGGTAGGCATATTTAATGAGATATTTACCCCTTTGTACGTAATTGTTTTCAGGTTACAGGGAAGTTAAAGGAAAAGCATATGTGGCACAAAGTTGAACATTTTCCACCCCATCAATTGGGTTTGTAGGTGAGTAATTACATCTGTACGCAGAACCTTTTGAAACATTTGACTGATGTTCTTTATGAAAAGTTCACACAACTATTTAGTAGAAGATTTGGTGTCTGTATGGCATAACACCATGTCTTGGTTTGGGAAGACAGGTATCTGCCAGATAAAAAAGCTGGAATTTCCTTTGGAATGGAGAGTGTAAGCCACCCCCCTTTTTTTTCCAATTATAAATTTACAATCAGAGGCTCTTAGGCAAAGATTTTTTGGAATAGGAATAGCAGTTCTTTACATGTATGTCTTACAAAGCAACCAGACAAAAAAACAAACAAACAAACAACAACAACAAAAAAACCAAACCCAACCAACTACAGAATTAATAACCAAAGACAACAGTACCAAGAACCTTGAGGGGTTTTGCTTCACAAAACCCAGGGCAGTTCGGTCTCAGTGTCCCTGCAAGATCCGCAGGGCACCGAGCTGGAACGGTGGAAAGTCCCGGGCTGATAGCTGAGATGGCAGGGTGTCGAACAGGCAGAGGCAGAATGTCCCAGCAGGCAGGGGGGTGCAGGGTCACACTGTAGCAAGGGAAGCAGCGCCAAAGAAGCCAAAGGCGAGGCAGGGCTGGCCCAGCTCCGGCGGGTGACTGAGAAGGCTCAGGATTCAGGCCGAACCGATGGTAGCAGATATCCCAGGACTGGATCCCTTCGGCCACACCGAAAAACTCCTCCAGCGAAACCGCAGTCCAGCAGCTCTCCCTCTCTCTGAACGCCGAAGAAAAAAATAAGAACCTCCCCACCTCAAGCTCTGTCCCCACCTTTGTTTCGGTTAAGTATCCTTAAGTATCCAATACTTGGTCTCCTTGGTAACTTATGGGTGAAAAAATTCTTTAGAGAAAAGAAGAAACAAACCTAACCCCCAACACACCAGTTCAAATGCAGTCAAGTAATCTCAGAAGAACTGGAAAAATCCTCCAGTATGTTACCTTTATTGGAAGTGAGATTGGCATGTGCTAATGTGTGTGCCAGCATACTCTGTATGAGTCACTGAACTAGGCTCAGTCTAGGCTGCCAGTCTATTATTGAGGATTTTGGTTTTTATGTGGAAAATACTTGAGCTTGGCTCCAAGATAGAATTATGCACATAAAAAACAGTACTAAGTTCTTTGTTTGGAAAAACAGTACAGATTTTGTAGGTAGGCTAGACAGAGTACTAGAGTAAAACAAGAATGTATAATTGAATTCCAATTTAAATTCATATATGAAATTAACAGGGAAGGAAACAAATGCAATAAATGTGCATATGATTTCAACTTTCTAGCAATAATTGATCACATAATATTTATATCCCATAAAGCTTTAAAGTGTTGCACAATGAGAAAATTCACACTTTTATCTTTACAGGGGAGAAGAACAGAGCTGTCAGTAATTTGCTCTAAATTATACACGCAATTAAAAGCACAGATATTAACAGAGCTAAGATGTTCAGAGGAGTAATCCATGGTCAAGATAGTATTAACACACTTGATCATCTACCTGGAGACATCAGCTGATAAATCTTTCCAATGACAGAGTAATAAATGGGAATCCAGATGGTAGTAGCCTTTTTCATTCTCATCACTTCTATTCCTTTTATCACTTTTATCACTTTAAGGCTGCTTTCCTCTAGGGTGAGAGTCATCAGAATCCAAAGTCCTGAGAACCTAAGAAACAAGGGGGAGTTGTGGGGAGGGATACTGCACTGGACTCTTTTTTTATTGTAATGAAAAGCCACTGTTAGTGGCGCCGGGCTCCTGGGCTTTTTTTGGATTTTGAGGGGTGGGGGTTATGTCCACATGTTCATATCAAGGAACTTCTGTTGTGTCTCATCTGTCTCCTTCAATTTGCAAGTCTTTGCACACTGTCCCTCAAAGAAAGGGAATAAACTAAAAGTTGAATTCTCTGGAGCAGATAGAAAATAGATAGAGAATCAAATACGGGGAAATAGAGGGACAGTTCAAGAATACAAGTTGTTCACTTTAAGTATTCTGCTTTCCTAAACATTTTAGCTACTAAGAATATTGCAGAAGATTTTACAGAACCTGAAATAATACTTCTAGCTCATCAGACAGAAAACAAGTAAGATATTTGGCACAAAAAAGCATACTGCTAATTACTAAACCAAGTTGCTACTTGATATTTTTACCATTCAGATTTTTTTTTTGGTTTATAAGTTACTGAGCCAAACATAATTTTAATGTACACTTCTGATTCTGTGATGCAAGATCCAGCCTCCTCATTTGGAGCTGTGATAATTTTGAGTTTGACTTAGGAGATAATACGTATCACACACAGAAAACATTTTTTGAAACAAATATGCCTGAAGAGCAAGAAGTAATCATCAAAAAAGCATTTAGATTCTTCCAGGATGGTACTGAGACGTCTAATGATCTAATGCTACTTAACTTATAATTTGTTCTAATTTCTACCAAATTAAAATAGTTTGTAACCTCTCCTGCTACTGAATATATATTTCTTCTGGTAAAAGACAGATGGTGATAATTGATAGAGTGTATTGAATAGAACAAAAAACATAAGTAGTTCTAAGTAGACATAAGTTCTGCCTGTATTAAAATAGAAATGGATAGTACTTTAAAAAATGTAATGATCAAAAAAAACCCCACATTGATGGTTCTATTTAGAGTGCTGAGCACTAAATGTTCCTGCTCATTTTATTCCCTTTCTAATAAATAAAATCTACTGAACAAAGAGATTTCCACTAGAAGAAGTGAAGTTACCAAAACCCAAAAAGTGTTCACTTGACTTTTCTAGCTTTCCTTTAAAGGATAAACTTGCACTTTAAATTAGGCATATTATAAAAAAAAAAAAACAGACTAAATTACTAGAAATGGTCATTTGATAAACATTGATACAGTCATTTAAATCAAAGATTTATTGTTTTGTCTCTCCAAGCTGATGGGAGTTAAAAAATGACTGCGTCTCTCAGTGATTGCTAATAACATAAAAAATTGCAAAAATTAGGATCAATTTGTGAACCTTTTTTTTTTTTTTTTTTTTTTATGCATTAGCTCATGAAGCATGAAGTGTAAGGAATGAGATGCACTCACCAAATGGTTGAATTACAGTATTAGGTCTGTGATCTGTGTCTAAACTCACAGGATCAGAAATGCTCACACCCTTGCCAGTCGTAACTAATGCATTACTTCTGAGAATGCATTGCCAAGTCCAAGCCCACACTGGTTTTGTGCAATTTACTTACTAGGAAACAATTTACTTACTGGGAATTGCTCTTAGAGAAGCATTTTAGTTAAGGAACATCACTGAATGCTTTCACTTTGGTTTTTTGTTTGTTTGTTTGGGTATTTTTGCTTTGTTTCTCTCCATCCTTTCTCTCAGTTTCTCCTGATTTTCTTCTTCAAGTTGCAAGCCTAATAAGTGCAAAACCAAACAAACCTTGGATCATGTTTTTCCATCTTATAACAAGCTTGCTAAAGTCATTTTGTAGCTCTGTAGTAAACAAAAATTCAGTGGTTCCCAGTTATTGAAAAAGTAAGATTTAGACTATTTAAACAGAACCCTGTGGATTTATCGTTTTTCATGGGGTGCATTAGATATCCCTTTGCTAATGCATTAATCATATCCCTAGCTGCTAGCATGATTAAATTCTTCTCCATTATCCCTTATTACTCAAATTTTCTGTGGGCAGGTACACATTATAAAATTTACACCAAGACAAAGACAAGGCATCTGCTTTTAAGCCACTCTATATATACTCTGAGATATATCAGCAATTAAACATGGATGATAAGACTGTCTCACTGAGACAGAGATTACTTTTTTAAAAGAGGGCACTCACAGAATCCAAGGCTTTTGACAAGTACCTGTGGAGCAGAAAACTCCACTTACCCACAACAGATATATAATATCTTCTGTATGATGCTTGGTGTTTTCCTGAAGAAACCTGAGACCTGGAATTCCGTTTTTTTTTTTTTTTTTCCTGACAGGCTATGTCCCAAGTTTATTCCAAAGAATCTCTGTGGCTCAGTCTTGTTCCCTAAAACCTACCACTATTCAGCCCTTAAAAATGTTCAGGGCTGATTTTGACTTTTCACTTTTGTCTGTGTTTTGAATTTGACTGTATTCTGGAAATGTTTTGAAAGGTGTGGACTGACATCTAGGGAATGGAAAGGGGGTGAGGTTCTCACAGTCATGGCAGGACTGGTCTGTGACTTGGGTAGATCTTTTTGTAATTTCCATTTAAAGGAATAAATAGAGTTACATGTGTCTGATTTCCATTTCTATAGCTGGAAATATTTTCTCCATCAGTCTGCAGAGCAACAGAGATACTTGGGAATCCAATTTAAAAATTCTGGATTTGGTAACTCCATTTCCAGCAATCTGATGGTTACAGATGATAAAATGATGGGGTTCATTGCCTCTTTAGAGGAGTTCAATACAGAGTACAACTTTGATGCCTAAAGACTAGAAGTCTTACAAAATAATGTTAGATTTCATATTAACTCAGTAGAAGGTTTGAAAATATTGTCGAAGCTTTGCCAAGTTACAAGGATCTAATCTAGCATATGCAATTGCCTAAAATTCTGTTTCATTTTGGTTTTGTTTTTGTTTTGTTTTGTTTTTTTTTTAGATCCAGAAAGATAGAGAACAGAGATGCGGAGAGGAGACAAGTAAAATAAAGAAGTAAAGTTAGACAATACAGAATAGAAGCTAAAAGGAGACATTTGAATATATATAGATCCATCAGTGACAAAGTACCCTGGAGTTTCAGTTCTATCTTTTCTTCAGATTTTCTGAGAGGTTTTGCAGTGATTTTTTGACTGTTTTGCTCCTCTTTCCCTTAGGGGGTTATTGAAGGATTGGTGGCACCTAATTGATAAATGCAGAAAAGCTGTGTTTGAGGGAAGCTGGTACAAGGGGAAAGTAACCATTCAGAGAATGGATGTTAAGGGAAGAAGTCATTGCAGAGAAGATATGACAGAGGCTATATATCATGGGCAAAAAGTTGAGAAATGAGAAAGGATTGAAGAAATAGATACCGAATTAGGTAATTATTTAAGCAAAATAGCAGAGTAATTAACTTTAAATCGGTGATTAAAAAATCAATAAAATATCATGTAATCCAAGACAAGGTAAAAAATAGGCAATTCAGAGTGTATAAATCACAGAATATATTAGCTAATTAGTTTGGTAGTAGACACATCAGGTGAATGATCAATAAATTAATCTATTCATTAAGCAATTAGAGAACTATGTAATTAAATAAACAGAAAATGTTGAGTTCAAAGAAAAATATCTCAAGAAGTCAGACAGCTAGAAGCAGGTGAAAAAAAGGGAGAGCTGGAATGCCAAGAGCAGACCAAACCATGGAGGAGAGGAAGGGCAATGGTGAAGAGGCACAGCAATGGTAGGAGGCTTGGACAGGATGGCATCTCCAGCAAACATCCAGGTGAGCTATTTCTTCTTGGAAAGCATTGCTGCTGCTGCAGTTGCTGACAGTAACAGGCCACATTTAGAAATAAGAAAGCATATCCTTATTTTTAGGATAATTGTGTGTGCTTATAGCATTTTCCAAACTTTTGATCCATAGTAATGCTATTCACTTGGGGGGGGGCAGTTTGTTTAATAATACATGGTATTGCCAGAGAGGAGAGAGAACTTGCTATGAAAGGATAAAAATTGACTTCATAACTGTGATATGATGCTCTGTAACATTTCATTTTAAATGTGGAAGAAATTTCTAGGGTTTTCTTCCAGCATTAATATCTTTGCAAAGCTACGTATTTTACTTTGTATTTCAATCAAGTAAGGAGAAGTTGATACGTCTTGGCATTTCTTGAACTCATAAATTTCATGCAACACTGCTTTTCGCATTATGCCTTTAAAATTTCTTCAAATGTACACAGAGGTCTAATTCCAAACACTGAAGGTATGTGCTGATTGACTTATGATTTAACTACTCTAAATCATGTTATTTGGAATAAGCAATTGTTGGGGGTTAGGTTTGTTCCCTTTTTTTTTTTTTTTTTAAATCTAAAGATTTTTTTTTCCTGTTGTGGGTTTTGTAAAGAATATGTTATTCTGTTCCATCTGGGTGGAGCAGAATTGTTTATCTTTGCCCAAATGGGTCAGTGTCGCTTATCAGATGGTGGAGTGCTACTTATCTCTCTTCATTGTTTCACTAATCCCATGGGGATATCTTCTGCTAATGGACCATTAAGATGCTCCACACACAGAGGAGGAGCCAAACCATCTTAACCTAGATAAAAAAGGAGCCACAGTGCCACTAGGTATTCCAGTTTTCTACCGCATCCCTGGAGGAAGACCGAACCCATCTCACCATTACTNCTACAACATCTGTATTTTTATATCCCTAGTAAAGAACTGCTATACATATTCCCAAAATCTTTGCCTGACAGTCTTTTAATTGCAAATTTATAATAATTTGGAAAAGGGAGCTTACATTTCAAGGGAGACTCCAACCCTCCCTGGCAGATACCTGTCTATATAAAACGAGACAGATTTTGGTGCCCAACGGTGGGGCACGAGACCGAGGGGTGGATTTAACCATGGATAGTGTTTCTCAGGTCATCCATGACTGTGAGACATGTGCTGCAATCAAACCAAACTGCCCAGGGTTTTGTGAAGCAAAGCCCTCAAGGTTCTTGGTACTGTTTTATTATTAATGCTGTAGTTGTTGTTTTTGTTTGCTTTCCTACACACACTAGTAAAGAACTGCTATTCCTATCCCCAAATCTTTGCCTGAAAGCCTCTAACTGCAAATTTATAATTGGAAAAGGTGGGGTGGGGGGATGGTTTACATTCTCCATTCCAAGGGAAACTCCAGCTTTCCCTGGCAGATACCTGTCTTCCCAAACCAAGACAACAATTTTTTTTCTGAAGAGAAACAAAATTCAAATATTTTTGCTTTTACAATGTTTTGATTATACTAAGCAACAAAAAGCCTGGTAAACTGCTCAATAATCTCTGTAGGGATAGTAGCAGTTTTAAAAACAAAGTATTCAGAATAGTCCTTTGTCTTTCAGATTTTGGTTTTGTTTGGTGGTTTTTTGATTGTTTGTTTTGGTTTGGTTTGGTTTTGTTGTTGTTGTTATTATTTTTGGTTTTTTTTGTTTTAATTTAATTTGTTATTTTTGTTTTAATTTTTTAAAATTAATTCTTAACATCAAATAAAGATGCAGCTTTAAAAGAATGAAGAACCTGATACTTTGGAAAAGCTTCAGTAGTGAATAATGGGGACTTTCTCAGTAAAGATAACTATATTTCATCATACAAATTTGTACTGGTAGGTCTCTTAAGAACACTGAAAGGCAAAGTTTGTAGCAGGAATTAAGGAGTTAATGGCAAAGTCCCTCAGCTTTGAGACATTCTGCCATAGGGCCTCTTATACCCCATCTGTCTACTCTGTTCCTTCTAAAAAAGGACCCCTCTAATTTCTCTACAGATAAGGGAGTTTGAATAACCACTGTGCACTTCTTTGGGGGTGTGGGTTTTGTTTTTTTTTTGGCTTTTTTTTTTTTTTTGTCTACTCTGTATAAATCTCTTACTGGTAGTTTATTTTGTGAAGCAGAACAGCTGAAGGGGCTGAATGGTTTTTTTTGAAAGAGAGTAACATATACATGCTATATAATCTTCAAAATAAAAATGTACACTTTTATGGTATTATCTTGACAAGTCTATTATTTTGTTCAATGGCTTAAGAGGATTAAAGAGTTATTCAATGCATTCTCAAGAAATACAATGTTTTGGTCTTCTGGACAGATGACCATAGGATAGGCAGTTCAAATTTATAGTACAATAAAATGTAGGTGTAGAAGATACCAATAAATGGCCTTTTTACTTAGTGTGACTCCATATGACCACGAGGAATCTCATCTGTTTGTATGCAATAAATGAAATGCTTGTCAGTCGCTGTGCATGTTGCCTTTGACTGAGAAAAAGTAGGACATTTTTCTGAATGAGCTAAAAAGTACACTTTTTTTTCTTTTTGCTATTGCTTGTCACTTCTCTTTTTATGAGATTAAAAAAATTATAACTTTGGTCACAGAAACAGCTTACTAGGAGAAGATATGGGTTTATGATCAGGAAGTTTCATGGTTAGTGTAATATATGTTACAAAATAATGTGTGCAAAGGAATGAAAAACTACAGCATTCATATAACCAAAGCCAGTGACAGAGAAAAAAAGCGGTTTGCATCAAGTGAAAAGGGAAGACAAATGCAGATACCATGTAAGGATAAGCTGTCTCCAAAAAATGCTGATTCCAAAGGATTTCTTCATCTGACAAGATCCCAGTGATATGCATTTGATATGCACCAACGATAATATCCGTCGCCAAAGATGTTTATTCCCAAACAGAATTCCAGTAAGGAAATTAATTATTCACCCATTCTGGGAAACTTTTCGTCAGACCAGCAGCAAGAAAAGAAAAATACATGAATATGCTAAAAAGATAAGATCAACAAGGATCTTATCAAAGGAAGCAAGAAGACCCCCCCGCTCAGCCGAAAAAGAAGTATAAAAGAGGACCCTGCAGAAACAGGAGAGGTGAACCACGGGGATTTGAAGCGGTAGAGTTCAAATCTGGTTCACCCAGTGTCAATCGCCTGGCTTGACACTGCATTGCTTGTGGCTTTTCCAAAACTTATACTTTGATTATTTAATAAATTATCTTTAATAATTAAATTGGCTAATTTGTTTATAACAGTTAGCATAGTAAACTCTCTAATTGCAATAGAATAGTAATTTGTAAAAGGACTTCACCACTGTAGATCTAGTAAAAGCACTAATAATTTAATCTGTAAAGCTTCTTATTTACTTAGCTATGGTTGCTGGGATGGCTTGCCCCTACTGTTAAGGGCAAGAAGTGGTGACAACTCTGGTAATGATAGCATAGGGTTGAAATGTTTCTAAAATCATGGGACTTGTATACAATAGATTTGGGGGGGGGGGGGGAAAGAAAGGTTGGGCCTGGGTAGGCCTGAGAAAGGGAACCAGGGCTGGGTAGGCCCTGGGAACGAGGGTTAGGCTTTGTCTTTACTAGATCATGTGAAACTGCACCTGCATAATCATCATATGAAAAATGATATGATTGTTAAATGTAATGATTGTTTGGTAATTGAATATGATTATTGTTTAATCATCATAATAATGAGAAACGATGTTTAGGGGCCTGATGAAAGCTACAAGAATTCATACTTGGATAAGATTGATGTATACAATAGAACAATATGGGTTTAATAATTAATATATAGTTATATAACGAAAGGGTATAAAAACATGCCCATCTTGAATCCATGTCAGAGTCAGATTTGGGTCTGCACCCTGTATCCCTGGTTCCCAGAGCTCTTCAATAAAAGCACCTGCATATAATCATTCTGTGATTATGTGTTTCAACGCTAACAGTAACACTTCACAAACAAACCCCAAACAAACCCTTTTGTGAATAGTTAATTCAAAAGGCATTTAATTTAAGAGGAAAAAATATCAAAAACCTAATCACCAGTCAGTGAAACTGTATCTGTTTTGGTGTCAGAGACAGAAGAAAGTTATAAATAACTATGGTAGAAGTGCACATTTTGTCCATTATATTCAAAAAGTTTGTATCTAATTTTTTTGACCAATAAGATGCCAGCAGTGTATAAACATGTGGGTTTTGGTTTAGTTAAAAACAAACAAACTAATAACACAATGTTGTTTTAGAAATAAATCTATGCTTCTACCATTCACTCTGATCTTTCTTTCTGGAGCAAAGCTTCTGTGAGATTTGCAGGTAAGCATCTGTAGATTCCTTTCATTTTGCTTTAAATGTAAATATGAAATGAAGTTTAGTTAGCTCATGCTGATTGAAGGTTTCCTGTTTTATAATAGATGCCTGATGACCATGCTGATTCTCCTATGTCTGTCAACAGCTTTTTGGAGTTCATTGACCAGGAGCTTTTATTGAGCTAATGTTCATCTCTGAAGGGGGTGAACTGACGCTGTCTAGCATGTCACAGCTTTTTCTTCTACAGAGCTGCAGGTGGCAAAGATATTCAGTTATACTCTCACACTCAAGGATTTCAGCTCCTTATCTTCCATGCCTTCTATGAGAGAGGATAGGGTTTAGACCACAGTTAAAGACCACTCATCAGCCCACAAATTGTGAATCAGAAATGTCTGGAGAGCGCACTTGTATACAGTGGATGCTTTAAAATGGAGAATGTTTGCATTCTACCTGTGTGTCACAAACATGTGGGGGAAGGAGAGCACAGACCCAGCATGAAAATATCACTTTTCCAGGGCAGGATAAATGATGCCTTTGAGTTTGTTTGAGCTGTAACCACTTTGCTGAGAACTGCTAAATGAAATGTTGAAAGTGACAACTCCCTCCAAATTCTCCTTGGTATAACCACCTTGTTCAGTCTTTGTACCATCACGCATTTCCAAGGGCAACATTTGTTTCTGTTCTTGTCTGTGATGTTTATCAACTCAGTTAATCTTATTTTTTATGACTGTAGAAGTGACCGCTGCTCGACCTTATCTGCATGAGAAAGCACATACCAAAGGATCATGACCAAGCCAAGACATAAATACTTATGTGAGAATCCTTATGAGGGATGTGTGAGAGTGTTTGTGATAAGAGCAAGAAACATCCTGCTCTGCCACTTGTTTGCATGTTGGTTAGTGGTTAGTGTCCTGCCTGTCTGCATAGTTATGATCCTAATTTGTGAACAGCAAAACATATAAAAAACTCAATGAAGTGATTCTGTTGCACTATAACAGGGTCTGTGTTTTCACTCGCTACAACTGCTTGTAGATCTTCACTAGAGGTATCCGGGCTTGCCATTGGTTATATAAAATTTGTTTTGTCTTTAGGCACTTTCAAAGACAGTTTGAGATATCCTTTTTCTACAGGTGTTTTCTTTTTCTTCAAATATTTTTATGGGGGGGAAAAAAAAAAAAGCATTGACGAATCTGGAAATAATTTTATGCTGAAACAAAGCACCTATTCAGACATAGATTCTGTCATGCATTGCTCCCAAATGAACTAGGATAATTAGCTAACCTTGCTGGAAATCTGTCTTTATCTTTTTTAGCCACTGAGTTTATAAAATCCTCCCATACGTGTAGATTCTTTAGGAATTTGTTACCTAATTATTTATTTGTAAAATATGGACACATTTCCATACAATTATTTCTTTGTCTTTAGTTTTAATTCCACATTTAGTGAATGATGATGAATGCCATGAGACACATTTCAGAAAATTCAAAGCTAGAATTACAGATTTTAAGCTGTAGGACTGTAAAGCATGGAGAAACAAAAATCACCACATAAAGCGAATCATCCTTGGTTTATATCAACAAGACCTGGCAGATGCAATATGTATACTACCTTATGAAAATGTATGAGTGTGTTGCAGGTGCTCCCTTGGGAATATTATAGTTTGTTTGTTTTTTGTTTGTTTGTTTTGTTTTTGTTTTTGTTTTTGTTTTTGTTTTTTTAATAACATTCTGCTGAAAGATATAATGGACATTGACACAGTATCTCGTATTTCTTCCATTCCAGCAGGTATTGAGGGAATGTGAAGACCATAGGCAAACTGTTCCACATACTCCTTTTCTTTCTTTCAGAACTGTTTTCCTCTAAACTTCATAAATACAAATGAAATCAGTGCAAAGGTTTCATGTGGAAATCAGCTAAAATCTTTGCACATTTGAAAAGTGAGAGAGAAATGCAAAAAGTTATTTTTCATAGATTGTGGGATCAATGCACTGTCATTAAAAAAACCCATATATTTCTGTGGAAGAACATTTTTTCCAAAATTATATTTACTAGGAAGTTCTATTTCAAATATTGCATGGTCTGAAGATGCTGTTCCATTTTCGTTTTGGTTAAGTTCAGGGCAGCTGGATTTTATATTTCTGAGGATAGTTTTGGTTGTTATTTTTTTGCCAGCAAGTATAAGACAAGTTGATCTTCTCTGTGGATATAAACCTCCCATCTTCCATGCATGAATCATTGCATACAGTCAGCAACACAAACTTACATAAAACCTGTGTTATGTAAATTACTGCCATTCAAGATTCTCTCTCAATTTAACAAGAAAACAGTTAGCTTTGGTGTATTTTCTGTCTATATTATAGTAAAGAAGAAACTTTTCTTCGATGATGCCACAACCAATGAGCAATTGCCTTAAAATAAGAAAAAGTCTAAATGGTTACTAAAATTGGTGTCATCTTATGTAGTACAGAGAGAGCTTCAAAAGATTGTAAGAAAATAATCAATAGTCACTACTGATTAAGGACTATTGCAAAAGAACTTCATTACAATGTAATTTTTGGTTTTGTTAATCTTTTTTTGTTTTTCTTTCTTGCATGCAAAATAAATGTTTTAGAAATAGGAAGAAAACCTGTATTTATGTAAGAGGGTATTCCTGTTTTTGTCACTCCCATTTAAAGGATATTAAAATCCTTTAAAGAATTTTTGAAAATATAAATGCTTATTACCCTTTGCAGTACTGATATTTCTATTACAGGTAGAACTGTATTACTAATAATATGTAAAGTAGAGATTAATTTCCATTCAAAATATAGAGTAACTGAATTACAGAATCACAGAATGATTTGAGTTTGAGATGATAAAGATAATCTAAATCCCTGCCATGGACATGGACAGCTTTCAGGTTTCTCGGAGCTCCATCCAACCTGGCCTTGAGCATTTCCAGGAATGGGGCATGCACAACTTCCCTGGGCAGCCTGTTCCAGGGCCTCACCACCCACACCAGAAAGAATTTCTTCCTACATCCAAACTAAACTTACTCTTTCAGTTTGAAGCCCATCTCCCCTGTTCTGTCACTCCAGGCCCTTATAGTCCCTCTCCATCTTTCCGGTGGGCTCCCTTCAGGTACTGCAAGGCACTATCACATCATCCCAAAGTCTTCTTTCCTCCAGGCCGAACAATCCCAATTCTCTCAGCCTTTCCTCACAGCAGAGGTTCTCCATCCCTCTGATCACCTCGTTGGCCTCCTCTGGCCTGGCTCCAACAGGTCCCTGTCCTTCCTGTGCTGGGAGCCCAGAGCTGGATGCAGGTGGGGTCTCAGCAGAGCAGGGCAGAGGGGCAGAATCCCCTCCCTGCCCTGCTGCCCACAGGGCTTTGGATGCAGCCCAGGATGTGACTGGCTTTCATAAATGATTTGTTATCTATCACAAGAAAAAGGAATTTAGGCTGAAATACTACATCCATTTAGTTTCAAGGAATATCATAAAATGATTGGCATGAATGGGAGCAGACAAACTAACTTGCCTTGTCTGACAGAAGAAAAAAAGGCTGAATGGAATATTACTGATCTATACGGATGTGTCTTTATGGCAAATGTTTGAAGAAAAGATTTGGAGACACAACTGCAAATGAGAGAAGTTTTTTAGCAAATAAATATAGTTTGGAAAGCAAAGAAAATTTCTAGAAATCAGTGAACTTAGGATCTGGAACAGCCTAGAGAAACTCAAACAAGGATCAGCAGCCAGAAATCTACCTGATTTATGACAGAGCTCTGTATATTCTGTAGGTGGCTATGTGAGTCATTTACACATAATAAGCAGGGTGTTAGATTCAGTGACACAAAACATTTTGTCTCATATGGGCGTTATTAGTCATGTAACAGCTGATCTTTTTTTCCAAAGACCCCCTACAAATGCATTAGCTAAGTCCCCAATTCACTGGAAAGCAGAGAGGATTTAAGACTGAAATGAAGCAGCAAAACTGGATAGAATTCTGGATGGCTTTTATACAAGGTACCATCTTTAATGCATGGATTTTTTTGAAGAACACTTTTCTAGTCTTGCAGAACATGTACTTTTTAAGTCATAGAGGTCACTTTCAAAATCTGTTTAGGATTGTTAATTTGCATTTCAAATCTGCTGCATTTTTTATCAATGTATGACACTTTTACTTTCAAGGGTTTACAAAAAAACAAACTAGGTACTATATTATCTTAAAATAAAAATGACATTTAATTATAGAATGGAAAGGTGTGCATTTTTCAAACTTATTTCCTTTCTTGATATGTAATAATGTTGAGATTAATTTTATCTAAACTTTACACTGGCAGATTTTCAAAATGTTGTTTTCTAATGACCTTTCACTATCATGAAGGAAGTTAATCTGAATCACAGAGACAAACTAATTGCAATGAAACTTGCAGATACCTTCAATCTGATATGTAGTGTATTATTAATAATAATCTTTTCCCACTCATTTAAAGAATAAAGATGAGCATATTGCATATAATTTATTTTTAGGACCAATATTATATTTTTCCTCTTTGATTCAAGCTTGCTTGTTTTCTTTTTGACCCATTGAGCAAACAAACAAACAAACCAAAGAAGTTAAAAAGATAATTTTCTTTAAATTATGAGACAAGATATAACTGGTCCCAACTAAGTGTTCACAGCAGGGAGCTTTGTAACTTAAACTTCCAGTAGTGAAGAAACATTTTAAATATTTGGACTAGTAAGGTAAGAAGCCAAGACTCCAGAGACAGTTTTAGAATGGTGCTTTATATCAATAACCTGAATCTCAGCAGTAATTTACTCTCTTCAGAGTACAAGGGACACCCTTCCCTCTTTATTTTCCTGTAATGTGAGCACAAAAAAATTATATTTATCAAAAATGTCTTAATATTAAGACTTAATTTTTCTGTTTCTCTATATGTCTGTAAAAAAAAAATAAATCTATATTTCAGTTATTCTTGTTTTGCTTTGAATGAGTTGATAACTAAGTTTTTGGAGCAATTCGTATTTTCGTCCTTTCAAAACTGATGGCAGTGACCTGAAGTCTTCATAAACCTCAGAAAGAAAAAAGATTTTAGTTTCTGATAAGTCTCTGCTCAAATCCCACAAATATTATTTGTGCATATCTTATAACAGGCGTTCTTTATGTATATTTCATATTTCCACTTTGTGTATGAGCCACAATGACCCCTGTGGCAAAGTATTAGGCTTAGAGTGCTTTACATCAGTCCTCTTTTGTTACCTTCAATAAGGGTCCAGCACGACACAGTCATTCAGTTTTTGTTTTCTAAATTGGTCAATTGACTTTTATTGATGTAACAACCCACTCAAAGAAAAACTAGAAAGCTTTCCCCTCCTAAGTTTTCTTATTTGTGTCTTTCTCCACACTAACTTATCCTCAGTTTTTTACAATTCAGGCATTGTCAATCAATTGAATAATTATGAACCTTTTCTCATGGTCCACAGAATTAATAGATTTATTCTGGGGCTACTGTAGCTCCAGTATGACCGTCCTTTGGGCATTTGAATGAGTTTGATCAGCTCTTGTAATTAGTTATAGAAAGGAAACCCTGCTCTATAGAGAAGATAGACAGCTTTTGACCTTGAAAATCAACTTGCAGGTCTTTTTTATGGCTTGCAGACTTGTACTTCTTCAGAGGAATCAAAATGGTAGTGATAATTTCCTTAAATTCTTGCCATGCTCTTTCCACCTTATTTCTAGCTAATTTGTGTTAGGGTAAAGGTTTCTTTTGTTTAGTTTTATTTTCTTTATTAGAGACATAATGCAGGTTTTAAAAAGACTTATTCAAAGTGTATTTTAACAGAACATATGCTTTAAATACACAAATAAACTCAATACTTGAAATATAAATATTTGCCATCTTCACTGATATGCTTTTAATACTTTGTGCTACTCTTGAGAAACACAAGCAACAACCTAAGTTATTTTAATAATTGCACGTACTTATAGAACAATACAAAACTTTTGCAAATTTGAGTTCCTGATAACTGCAATTAATGATATTTAAATTGAGTAAATTGGTGCAACGGATTATTTTTGAAAATCAATTGTTGGTGTCCAAGGGTTGTTTTTCTCCTCCCTCTAATTTTCATAATCATCTCTTGCTGGAGGTTGATGCAGCTTCATTTTTGGTTTGCTGCTCTCTCCAGCTGTGCTTAATGGTTGCATTACACTAATCTGCATAGAAATACTGTGTTATCCCACTTCTGCAGTTTAAGTTAGGACACTCTGTATCTAACAAACCCAGCCAACACCACCAAAGAGACAGTGTCTCTGTCATTGGTCTTCATGTCACTTTCAGGTGTCCACTTTGTCTGAGGTGAATCTGATAGTTTTCTCACAGAATTTATTGAAAAGAAAATTTGGCATTAGCTTAATCTCAAACCCTCCCAGACCCTCCATGACTCTCCTTTAACACAGAAACATCATCTCTGGAAATCCTCCATCTGCAAGGAATGTTGTCTCAGCATTTTGTGTGACAACTAAGCAATCTGGAGCTCATTACTTCCTCCTTTGCTCTATACACTTATGCAGTGAACATGATCCATCAAGCACACAAAGCTTCTTCATTTTCATTAATATAGTTCTTTATGCACAGTTTACTGGAAAAACTAATCCCACAGTAGTTTTTCATCATCCAGTCCTGTTTTCCTTAGCTTTAATTACTAATTGTCTACCAGGATTTGTTCTTGGAGGATAAGGGTTTTAACAGAGCTCTGTCCATCTAATTAAATACAATAAAGCATTAAATTTTATGGAGAACTCAGGGATACAGAACAGAAGGATAAAACACATATTCTATAAAAGGTGGGTTAAAAGTTTTGCTCCCACCAAAGATTGTTTCCGTAAAAAGTCTCTACAGTCATGTCTGGTGGAAAAAAAAAAAAAAAAGGAGAATAATATTGATTTCAACTGCAGTTACTATTTTAAAAGTACACAACAGGCATGTCCTGAATTCTCAGAAATGTAATTTCATTCTCTTGTATCTGAAAATACCTCTGTGAGGCCATGTCTGTTTAGGCTGCATCTTCTATGAAGCAAACCAAAGTTTCCTGAAAGTGATACGTCTAATGGTAGAATTTAAAAAAACTAGACTAGAGTAGAATTGAATGGAAATTTTCAGTTGGAAGGGACCTTAATCATCTTGAAGGGAAAACGGTCATCTATTCTAGCTGCCAATTTACCATCCATTCCATCTTACTTAGTAGCAAGCTGGGAGGGTTTTTATGCATTTATCTATCGAAAATTATTTATTATATGTATATATTATGGAATGGTGTCCTTGTTGGTTTAAACATCTAGGCTTGTGCTCAAATTTGGTTGACTTTGAATTAAGAATATGGGATGAAAATGTAAAAAGGAAGTCAAATACTTGTTTTTCATGCATGGATGAATGAACTACATATGACCATGGTGGATGGGGGGTAGATATGAAAAAATAGACAGCAGTGCTCGTAAGTCTTATTTAATAACTCAAGTGAGAAAACCCATATCCAGACTCTTTCAGAAATGTATGAATCCCTGAGACATCCCCTGCACCCATGCAAGGTTGTGGTTTCCCATACATGGTTCCCAGAATGCAGAAATCAGGTGGTACCTACAAGAACATTGATTTGGGCTCTACATGTCTTATGTGCATAATGGTCATGTTATTAAATTCTATTTTCTCTTACTTGCAGAAGTTGGTTGGATCTTTTCCTGTCACCAGTCTTGATCCAATCTTCTTGTAATCTTCAAAGCTCTGTTTGTTCTTGCCAAGGCATCTTGATTATCAAATTGACTATGCTAATTAAATTCACAGTACCCTGTCCTGTGTATACCCCAATATATCCTACATGTCCCCCCTTTCTGTTAAGTTTATTAATTTTTTACACACTGTAAAATACAAGAAATAATTATAACAACACATAATATAATGCCTAATACATACAAATCTATTTGTAATACATAAAAATTCTAACAAAATTTCTAATCTACCCATTGAGTCCCCAGTCTCGCTGATTCAGCCAATCAAGCCCATCATCTGCTTGCAGTTTGTTTACACTGTCTTTCAGGGCTCATGCTTCAGCTTTCACCATGATTCCTGCAACATAAGCTGAATCTGTTACTAGATTAAAAAGAAGAGAAAATTTTTAAAAAAACTCTGACAACAGTAGCAAGTTCAACAATTTGGGGGCATCCCTCTAGTGTGGATACATTTGATCTTTTGGCACTAGAAGAAGGGTCTCTCTACACTGTTACTGATTTATGAGAGTGACCAGAACCATCTGTGAATACTGTTAAGGCTTGAAGTGGAACCTCACTTCTCTTTGATTTTTCTATTAATTGAAATAAAGGTGTTAAAAGTTTATGTTTTGAAGGATGTATTGAGATTTGTCCACTGAATTCAGCAAAGGCCATTTGAATAACCTCAGATTTCTGAAATATCCAATTCAAATAAAGGGTGATGAGGGCAGGAAAACAATGGAAAATTCCACTCCCGCAGGAGAAATCAGTCTCTGTCGGGCTTTAACAACCAGCTGGGCCATCATTTCATGTTGGTGGTTTTGGTAGCTTGGTGTGGTAAAAAAATCCATTCAATGATAAGCAAAGGGTCTGGTGCCTTGGAGTCCCATTGAAATATCAAAGCATGGGGCTGTTTTGTTGGATGTAAAATTATTAAAAGGAAAGGTAGCTCAGGTGCCCAGCATGCATCTTTCCAGCTAAGGCATCAGATACACCTTGCAGCGCCTGCTGAGCTTGTAAACTGAGTTGTCTGGATGATAAAAGGTCTGAATCTCCCTTTAGCAGTTCAAACAAAGTACTTAGCTCTGCATTTGGGATTCCTAATAAGCAGCGCACCCAGTTAATTGCTCTCAAAAGTTTTTGTGCAAATGTTTGCCTGAATTTGCAGATTTGGGGAAGAAATTGAATGGACTCCAATGTGCCACCCCAAATACCTCGAAGGACAGTTTAGTTGTACCTTTTCAGAAGTTATGCAAAGTCCTGCCTGACTTGCAGCTTCAGTGACAAGGGCTAAGGCTTTCCCAAACATTTGTTTTTGGTTGGTTAACAGGCTATATGTGAGCACTAGAAACAGTTCTCGGTAAATGCCATAATATTCAGAAAATCATCATTCATCTTTATTCTCAGTAGCAGTAAGCCACTGCTCCAGAGTAATTTCCAATTGTTCAGGTAGACCAAATTTATACCCACACATTAATCATTGAATTTGTGCATTATTTCTGCTGCATCCTGATGGATCACATTGACAGCAAGTACCCTGTCTTTAATGACGTGCACAATACCACAGTATCTCGCTTTAAACACATTTGCATTCAACCAAGGCTTGATGATGGCCAGTATGACAAACTAAACAAGAGAAGGAGAGAAGCAGTCCTGCATTAAGTTCTCGCTCAAAGGCAGCAACTATTTTGCTAGATTCCATCAAAGAACAATTAAAAAAATTGAAAACATAAAAGGCTTTCTGCAGTCCCTCAGCAGAGGTGCCATCGCTGGCTCCCCTCCTCCTACTAAGAACTTAAGAGACATTAATCTATCCAAACAGGTTTTTATGCATTCTAGGTTAGTTTTAAAGTGTTGCGTGCTTCAATGACCCCAACTAAATGACTGAGTTCTAAAACTCCACTGTGTCAAGAGATTCCTCCCTAACAAAATCAGAGGGACAAAAGTGCAAAAGGTTTGACTGTAGCAATTTGCACCAAGTGTTGGCTCTGCAGGCTTTGATTATTCCCATCCACATCCCAGAGCATCTGAGGCAGAGTGGTTAATGGCTGATCACTGGGGTGATGGCTTTTTGAGATAACAGTCACATATGCACCAATATCAATAGGACCTATTAAAATTAATTCTTTGCATTGCAGAGTCACTTTTCATTGGCATGTGGGATGCTGAGATGTAATATGTTGTGTCCAGAAAATTTGTGGGGCCCCTGTGGAACCAAACTTGCCTCCTTTCTGTTCAGCTATTGGGATACTGCCTTATCTGCAATCCCGATACTGGGAAAGGTATGAATTGAGCTATATTGCTCCCTGCCAAGACCACACAGGACAGCTGGGAGGTCCAAGCCATGATCTTTATCTCCCCAGCCGCGTCAGAGTCGCGTCGCGACTCCTGGCAGGACAGTCCTGTTACTGAGGTAGATGATCTGCCTATGAGCAAGGCGTGATAACCGGGTTCCATGGGTCCATAAATTCCTGTAGGGAGATAAAAAGCTGAGCGATCAGTCAACGTTATTATGTTATTGGTTGATATGTCCAGTCCTGCACTGCCTAGAGTTGCTGTACATTGGTTGGCAATGGTCCAGTGGGTGGGGGCTGGGCCGGTTGGAAGCTGAGAGTTGGTCCTGGTTACTGTGTCAGCTGCTGTGTTGGCTGTGGGATTTGTGTCTTCGCGTGTTGCAGTCCCACGCTGTGAGATGAGTTTCCCTGTAAAGGCTGGACATTCTGGTGAATCTTAGAGTGGCATTGATTAGCAAAATAAAGGTAAAGTCTCTGTCCTTAAGGGCTTTCTTTTTGTATCTGTAACTAATTATTATGTGCATCCAAAGGGAATAAGTCCAGATCTTTTTTGGGTCCGGGGTGGAAAGACTCTCCTTCAGTGCTGTAAGTGATAAGGATTTGACAGCACTAGGTCACTGGTGGTATAGTGGTGGGACTGTAGGTGGGATGGGGGATCCATGCTTGCTTAGAAAGGCTAGCATGGTTTCATTAACAGCTCTCTTGTCAGACATGTGCTGTCCCATACTTCAGTTCCCCTGGCTCACCTGCCATGTTGCAGCGTTTAGGTGATTGTGGGCCCAAACATGGTTCTCTCACTGTCATGATCAGTTCCAGAGGCTTGTCGTCTGCCATCATCCAGCCAGTCCTTCTCCTGTCACATGGAGCACCAATTATTGATGACTGAGAGAGAGATGGGAAGACTGGTGGTCATCATTCATTTTTTACTTTGTGCTACAAATGTTTATATATCATTCTAGGAAGGCTAGTAATTTTTTACTACCATGATTAGATTAAACATCACGCAAACTTATACATTTTACAACATTTCTTGCTTGCAGAAATTGATTCCATCTTTTTTTCCTGTTGCCAGTCTTGAGCCAATCTTCTTGTAACCTTCAAAGCTCTGTCTGTTCTTGCCATGGTATCAAACTGACTATGCTAATTAAATTCACAGTACCCTGTCCTGTGAACCCCAATATCTCCTACACTATTTCATTATCTCAAAATTGGTTAAAGACATACCTTATGAGTACACTTGTATTATTTGGTACAATTCCTTGCATAAAAATAGATTCTCAATAATATTTGAAGAATTTTTTCCCCTCAACACCCATATTCAGAAGAAAACACTGTAAACCTGTAAGTCATCAATCAAAAGTCATTAATATAGATTTTCTTTGGAGGGATACAAGTGTCTTAATAAATTGCAAGTGCATGTATTAAGTTAAATAAAATATTTCCAGTGTGCAGTAATTTGGCTGTAAACAGAACCACATTCTTATAAATCAGCCCTAATATTCATGGCATTTTCATTAATGTGCTTATAATAAATATGGTAAGGGAGACATAAACACATTAATAATACACATTGCACTTAATAGCTTTTGCCCTTGGAAATTCTCATCTAGCTCCTACAAAACTCAATGGAAAAATTGTGCCTGCATGCATTTAAAGAAAACTTGAGTCAATGTATGAAAAAGGACATTCAACATAAAAGAGCTTAACTACTGAACTATTGCTCTTCCTTCTCTTCACTGTCTTTTGTTTCAACACCATGATAGATTTGTTCTTGTTGCAGGGGCTTAAAAACAATAACCGGAGTAATACAGTTTATATCTCAGATGTGATACCTAATGATGAATTCTTTTTAAAAATACATAAATACCAAGTTTCTTCTCTTAGGTATAAGTAAAGAGATACAGAGTATATCTCTAGATAGAGTTCTATATAGAGCTTCAAAGATATAGAGTAATACCTGATGGAAAATGCCTATATCAAATGATTTGACCAACTAAAAGCAGCTACATTTGGTGTCTGTCCAATTTTTACTTTAGCACAAGCTCTGAATAAATTTTTACTTTGTTTTCTATGTAGGCTTAAAAATTTCTTTTTGCAGGTATGGTCTGTACAAGAGCACACTCCCCCTCCCCCCACCTCTCCATAAATTCGCAGTTTTCCTAATGGTATTTCATAGGCTCCAGCCTATTTATTTCAATAACATTCTGCTCTTTGTAGAAGTTGTTAAGAACATTTCTTGATAGGAATGCGTACAATTAGAAAGGGTGGATTAAAAGTTCCAGTAGTTAAGAACTACATAGGTGTTCAGTAAGTGCTCATTTATTTTATGGAAATTGCTGCCATTATCATGTCTTCACCAAGCCCACTAAGGGACATTTTAATCATACCTGTTTTTCCTCTTCATAAAGGGTTACTGCGACCAACAGCAATGTGACAAAGAGAAATTTCAAAAAGAATTTGTGTTACTTTTCAAAAGAAAATGAGACCTGGAAACCTGAATAAAAGGTAACCTGATTTTTTTTTTCCCTGGAGGAAAATAAGGACTCAAGCCCCAACTTTAAACCCTTGTGAACTCTAAATGAATTTCCTTTTGAACTACATTTATGTTTACCCTTGCCTGCTGAATGCAGACAAAAAGATGATCTTACTCTCAGTGATAACTGCCTGAAGTAAGGAAAAACTATAATAAGATTCATTTCATACCTCATTGACCTTGAATAAGACAGGACACTACATAAATAAAATGTAAATTTATTCCAGTGTTTGACACCTACTAACTCAAGTTTACTGGAGGGCAGGGGAATCATATACAAGAATATCCTTTGCTATCACAAGGCAAGAAATATAAACAAGTCGAGGAAGTACATCTGAGGAGTTTTGGTGTCAAGTATCAAATGACAACACCAACAACAGAGCTGGAAGATGACATAACATAGATTTAATATAGAACAACAGAAATGTGAACAGCTTATACTGATTGTTTGCATATGATTTCAAAGCACACTAAATAGCTTTTCCTGCAGAAAGGAATATATTTGTTTATTTTTACTATGTGTAATTGTTTTAGTAAAAACAAGCCCTATCAGAAATTAGCTTTGCAGCAAAATCATGCTAGATTTATGTTTGACCATACTAATAACTCTCTTGCCTAACTAGAAACCAAACACAAAATAGAGGCTTTTTTTTTGAGAAATCACACTCATTTTTAGTTAGAGAGGACAAGGGTCTAAAGAGACTACGAATATTGGCAAAAGAAACAACAAATAAAGAAGCTGTGTGAAAATATGGACTCACTTGCAAAGAATATACTTTTAAGTTTCTTAACCCACGACCTGAAATGTAGGAAAGCAGGAACCTTGCAAGAAGCCAGGCAAGTGCAGCAGTGACCAAATGTGAGCTGATTTTGGCATCCAATAACTCAAAATAACACACCATCTCTCCTGTCCTGAGCATCTGCCATAAGAGATGGAACCAGAATCAGGCTGAATGGGCTCTGGACATTTTATGGATATTTTTCAGGGGTGACCCATAGACTGAGGGATTGATATCTGTGTGTATATCAAAAGATGAGGAGGGAGAAGGTGTTTCATGAGGGTGTATTGGGTAGTGTAAGACCCACTAGTGAGCACAATGTAAATGTATAGAATAAGGGGTAGGGATACCAGCAGGTTCGTCTGTGATGGAGTTAATTTTCTTAATGGTGGCTGTGTTTTTGGTTTGTGACTAAAACACCAATGGTTGATAACACACTGGTGTTGACTGTTGAACAGCCCCCACAGCAAGTAGGGTGGTGGTGTGGAAGAGTCAGGGTGGTGATGTGAAAGAGTCAAAGGGATACAGGCAGGACAACACACTCAAACTGATCACATGGATGGATGGTGCGCTTTACGGTTTATTTATTTTGAGGAAATATTCCCAGTATTGTTGGGTGGGGGGTTTTGGCGGGGGAGGGAGAGGCGTTGGCTATTCAGAGATGTGAAATCTCTTTCAGAAGTGCTACTTGTTACAGAAAGAAAATATATTTCCATGCTGTTAGCCTTATTGTTTTAATAAATCTTATTTTCCCCCTTAATTTCTGCAGTTGTTAAACTATGTTGAAAGTAATTTTCCAGTCTTTTTACAGGTGATCTAGGATTATAATAGAAAATTGTCAAAATATCGATTATCACTTTTTAATATGAACTGTGTGAGGAGACAGTTGAATTTGAATGCTGACATTGAAAAGAGACTGCTGCTGAAGCAAGTTTGAGCTTAAATTAGGTCAACTGTCATACATGAATATTGACACTTTCTGAAAGAGCTTTTTTGACCCTAAAATTAACAGACAAGACAAACCAAAGCAATCTGCATAATTAAAAGCATAAGAGAAAATAGAGGGAAGCAGACAGAACTATGATAGAACTTAGAGAGAAAAATTAAATAATAAATGTGACATTAATATCAGATATTAATGTTTGATCTCTGTTCTTACTATGAATTTACATATGGGTTTTACCGTTCTACTGTTTTTCATGTGGCATCATTTTTTATTGAACTAATTTTAAAGGTAAAAATGTGAAAATCTTGAGCGATGTGTAAATAACAGAGAAATGACTAAAAGTATTAAATTGCAATTTTCCAGTTGATTTTTTTAATTTATATGTTCTTTAAGCAGAAATAGTACAAAAGGCTTTGCTAGGAGAAATAAAGATTATGTGAAAGTGTAGGTCAAAATATTACATTCAATCCAGGAAACATATATTCTCTTGAAAAGTTCTTCTATTTGTAAAAATATCCAACTGTGTAAAACTGTATGATGACCTACTCAGACATATCATTTTTTTTCCTCCATATGGTGAATTGCTATGCTTATCACCTCACTATATAAAAGTTCAACTAAAAAGGAAAACAATTCTGTTTTCTGAATTTGTGCAAAATGTGGTGATTTAGCTTTTTAGATTTAATTTGTAAAATAGCTTATTCATCATTGATCTAGATTTATATCCTGCAAATAGGAAAAATCAAATACACCAAAATCAAACCTAAAGACTGAATTACTTTGCTAAACTGCAACTCTCTTTCTATCAACATATCTGTAACAGAGTACCTAATTTTAATACAATATAGTCATACTGTGTAAATGGTGTTTATGGAAAATGGAAATGTAAATGTATAATGTTAGTGGTTTTTGTTGAAAAAATATCAGTTAACTTGTTTTTAATGTTACTGCATAATATTAAAAGTGAAAAATGGGAAAATAGCACATAACAAGTAAAAGGTGTTCCAAATTTAATTAAATATTCTTATATATCTAAATCTGCACACATTTCCCTTATAGTGAAAAATTTTAAATTAAAAGAGTGGTCTAATGTAATATCTGCTAGGCAGCAATGAAAAGTAAAGGAATAGAAGTGTTTATCAATACTTCCACAGAAGTGTCTGTCTTTAATCCCAAATGGATTAATCTGTACAAGTTTGTTCAGCCAAATAAAAATTTCTGATTCCTGAGCCAAATAAATTATTTTAATTTTTATATCTCCTTGAGGATAGAAGTTGCACACCCTCTGGAAATACTGCTACTTTTGTTGGAAATTCCTGCCTGTTAGTTTCATTTGTTTCATTTGAGATTCTGTATAAGGAGAAAAAACCAAAACCATTCTTCATACCCTCCAAGATTTAGGAGAGCAAAACTATGCTCTGCTAATGTTTGCTTGCCTCTGAGGAAAAAAAGAGTTTTCATTTTTTACCTACTCTTTTCCACATTAGAACATTCCTTCTTCTGTCAAGTTTCTTTTGGTGAGGGATGCTGCCGAGAGCTTACAGCAATCTCCCACAGCAGGTCCCCTTCTGATTTGCACATTTGCTGGCAGAAGCCTACAAAGATCATGTCTCCCTGAATTTCGTGGCCTCCCTACCCTTTGCTAAGCCTGTTTTTACTTTCCCCTAGTCCTATTTAGCCAAGTGATTGTTACTCCCTTTCTTTATAACATCTACCACCAATTTACCAATATTGGTGAGTCATTCACAATTCTGTCATGTATCCTTGGGCTCATTTTAAATAATGATGTGATTATATGAAAATAATAATGGTGTTTTCCTCATTAAACCTGCCCTTTCAGTCCATAGGGCATCTAAGTTATGTGTTGACATGATGGCTATGTTATTGTTACATATAATGATATACTACAATAAAAATTAAAACATAAAATATGCACAGTATATAAATCCATAAATGTATTATTGAATATGTATTATCTCTAATAGCAAAATATATTTTAATGTTCAGGGTAAGTTTGTACTCTGCTATATCTGTATCACAGTCATTGCAAAATCTTGGTAGGGGAGTATTCCTCCCCTATACTTCTTAGACTTCCAGTTTGTGTGTAAAAGAATTTGACTAGAACCATATTATTTTGAGCATGTGTTACCGTATTTTTCCCTCTTGAACCAAAGAAATGCTAATCTGACTCAGAGAGGGGGAATGTGCTCCAACCTGAACTTTTTCTATGTGAGCAAATCCTTTCAGTGTAGCAACAGTCCAACAAGACTCCGTAGTGTATGTGGTCTTCAACAGGTGGGTAACAGCAAGTGGACTTACATATTTTCTGAAGCAGAGTATGTATTTTGCTGTACATGGACAGTAGTAATTTGTTCCCTACTTTAAAATGAGAGCAATAATATTTCCATCTCACCAAGCTTTTATGTCACAGTAAATGAATGAATGAATGTTTAATTTATTCAGATGCTATAGTAAAATATTCTCATATCCTGGCTGCAAATAACCTGACTTGGAAAATACAATTTGCTAATTAGGTGAAATTATACTTCCCCTAGGAAATTTGTATAATAAATCTTCCTTGATGCCATTGTGTGGCAAAAAGTGCTGATCTCCTGCCCATGACTTTTTACTTAATCAAAAGAAAGAATCATAAAGTACATGGTCAGATTGAGTACTCTGAGAGGGATTTCTGGATGTAAATGTCTCCAGCACTGACAGTTTTAAATCTCTGTACTGGTTTTAACTGTGGTAAAGTTAATTTTCTTCAGAGTAGCTTATATGGTGCTGTGTTTTGGATCTCTGACTAAAACAGTGTTGATAACACAAGGGGTGTTAGATATTGCTGAGCAGAGCTAATATGGAATCAAGGGCTTTTCTGCTTTTCACTGAAAGCAAGTAGGCTGAGTGGTATGCAGGAACTTGGGAGGGGACACAGCCAGGACAGCTGCCCCAAGTGATCAAAGGGATATTCCATAGCATATGACATCATGCTCAGTATATAAAGCAGGTGGAAGGAGGAGGAAGGGAGGTGTTCGGAGTCCTGGCGTTTGTCTTTCCAAGTCACAGTTATATGTGATGGGGCCCTGCTCTTCCAGGGATGCTGAACACCTGCCTGCCCATGGGAAACAGTGAATTAATTCCTTGCTTCACTTTGCTTGTGTGCACAGCTTTTGATTTCCCTATTAAACTGTCTTTTTCTCAATCCACTAGTTTTCACACTCCTGCCCTTCTGATTCTCTCCTTGATCCCACTTCTGCAGCTGTGGTGGTGAATGAGCTTAGGGCTGAGATGTCTGCATGGGTTAAACAAAGATGGTCTATCTAAAAGAAAGTGAGGAACAGAAAAACTAACTTTCACTACATCTTTGATATCACAGTGCTCCTATAGAATATGCAAAACTCAGCAAGTGATGAATTTATAGGTTTTTTTTTTTTGCCAGCAGTTATCCTGTTGAAATACTGAGAAAACAATCTGTCATATTTTTTAAGACGTATTTTATTTGTCATTCACAACTACATGGCTTAGGAAATTCACACAGGATTTTTGTACATCAACTTTGTATGGAAAGCCATTCTTACAAATGTCATGGGAAATGTAGCAAATATTGGTGGAATCAAATGTCAGAGGTTAGTCCTGAGCCCATTTTTAGTCTGTACTCAGGGATAATCAAAAGCCCAGATCTGTTCCAGTGACACATAAACTGAAAGTAAAATTGTGAATAAGGAATCTGAAATGTAATTTCAACTTCTTTAAATCTTATAGTTTACAATAAAGCCTCTTCAGATACTCAGTATTTTGGATTCTGAGATCTTTTTAATGCTACAGCTTTGAAATTTAGATAAAAGATTCAAAAGAACAGGCCTATTTCATGAACTGTATAGCATTGGACACTGTACAAAGCATAGCTTCTCTATAAATAACAGCAATGAAAGCTAGAGTCCTCTTCTGCTGAAAAATAATAATTCACATCCATGATAAAAGCAAACATGAATTGTATCATTTGAGTTGTATTCAGCAGACAGAGGGAATGTTTAATTCTATTTTATAAAGCACAGACTGACCTAATTTTAAACCCTACAGAGTTTTGACTGGCTGTTTTCAAGAATAATTATCTCTTGATGAAACAAGAAATTGCTTCAAGGATCACCAAGAGAAAGAAGAGCATATAGAATAAAAGAAAAACAGGCTGGCATTCTTAAATTAATCCAATATGTTGGAGAGAATCTTGGTTACTTTGTATATGTCCAACAGGGCATGGTAGGAATGTGATGCATACTGCAGAATGGAAGATCAAAGACATGCTGGCAGAATAAAAGATGGATAGAAATTGGTGGCAACTAAGTTCTGTTTGGGCACTAAAAGGGAACATGTAGAAAGTAGAGCTGCAGGTTTCTGCAGATGCAGTGAAATTAAAAGGTCATGGAGAAGTATAACAGAAAAATTCAAAATTACTTTCAAAGCAGAGGCTTTAACATTTATAAAAGTAGTCTTATAACACAACACACCAACCACACAGATCTGGAGGCCTCCCATTCCTGTGTTTCCATGCATTTTTACAGATCTTCTTTCTTTGTTTTTGTGCAATTCATATACATGCATACAGAAGAATATTAATCTATAAAGAGGCTTGTATGTCAAATATTATTATTTTTAAAAAATAATGTTTGTTTAGACTAGTGAAATAGAGAATTCCTCTGTAGAAGATGACCTCAATTTGGGAAAGTGTTGAAACACAAATATCACCTAAATCTTATAAATAAGACTTGCATATTCCATTGTTACCTTGTTTCCATACAGAAAGGGTGTGCATTTGCATTTTTTTCTGTGAGACCAGCATAGCACAGAAATTTTCTAAGTGTATAACAGAAGCTTATTGCAGCAGGAGGAAAAACCAGAAACTGTTTGTCTTTTTGTCTGTAATTTTCCTTTTTTTTTTTTTTTTTAATATATTTTCTTCCATTCACTGTTAAAAGTTTTCCATAGACAGGATCAAAAGTTTTAAATTTNTTTTTAATATATATATATATATATATACCTAGGCTTATGGTGATGGTTTTATTTTCGTAAGTGTATGGTGATTTTTGTTGTTTGTTTTTAATTATACATCCTTAGAAAGACCGTTTTCTTGAATTATCAGAATTTATTCTTCTACCTTTAACTTCAGGAAAATAAATACAATTTCTTCTTGTGGGACAACAATTACTATGTTTTTTTAATGTAGAAACATTTTTTTAGGGTCTTATTGACTTGACTTTATGGTGTAGGGAAAACAATGCAGATATAAATACTCTACAGGTTCTCAGGCTTGGAAGAGCTTTAAACACTTCAGACACTGTAGGACTGTAGGAATGTTCCACTTGTCAAAAAAAAAAAAAAATTAATATTACTGTACAGAAAGATGTTGCATCTCTTTTTAAGCAGTTTTCTCTATACAATAAAGAAATCATCATACCTAAATATTCTCTGCATGGGCTGAGTTCATGACAAAAATTATCCCAAGACAGGGTGGGCACTTACCAGTTGCCACCATGGGCAAACAGGACTCATTTTGGGAAACTGAGTTTAGTTTATTGCCCCTGTGGCAGTTTAGCACGGGTGTGAGGGGTTTGTGGGGTTGCAGGATTTACTTTTAAAACATATTATTAGTGTAGTGTAAGTTTTAGCTGTTTCAGATGGGCCCCTTTGCCTTGAAATTTTTCTTATCTTAAGTTGATAAAAGTTTCTGTGCCGTCTCGAGTTTTGCCCAGAGGCTGTTTCTCATTGGCTCCTTCCCCGGGATGATTCATGCCCATCTTTTGAAGGTACCCCCTTCTCTCTCTGTCCATCACTGAATTTGTTATCTCTACGGCCCAGAAACCTCGAGGGAATCTGTCCAGTGGTTGGCAGACGTGCTGAGATCCCCTCCCCAAATTATCTTGGATTTGTTAGTAGTGTTGTAATCTAGTTGGCATTTAGTATGTTACACTGTTTTATTGGTTTAAGATCTTTGTGTCCTCCCATCTTTGTTTGTCCTGGATAAAACCCCTCACTGCCTGGGGTGCGAGGGCTCTCCTGGGGCACTGCGCTGAGGTGAGGGGTTCACCTGTGTCCCCCAAATAAACCTTTGTCCCTTTCCGTGCCTTCGAGAGTCCCGTCTTTCAGTTACACCACTGCCATGACAATGAAGGTCGAAGTGCTGCAGAGCCAAAAACCCACACATCAGTTCTGTTGAGGTGTATCGAGCTGCCGGGGGGTCCAGCCGAAGGTCGGGCGGACCCAGGAGGGTACGAACCCTAACAGGGTTTTTATATGAGGAAGTTGTGGCAGATATTGGCAGTTTGACTGACCAACTGAAGAGTTGGTCACGCCTCTGGAGAGCCCAGGCTTAAATCAGAGGATCTCAGGTGGCTCGCCCCTTTTTCTCTCTTCTGGCTGGCAAGGAGTTAACATCGCTTTGTAAGTTAGAGGCCTGAGGCCAGGCCCTGCCACCCCCCCCAGTGCTTGGGTTCGGGCCTGGCCAGGACTCCAGGGGCTGCTGCCCCACAGGAGAGAGGCCTGGGCCAGCAATGTCTCCTTTTCCCTCCTTGGCTGCCAACTGGGGAGGAGGAGGCTGGCCCTGTGCCAGGGGCTGCGGCAGCCAGCAGGGCAGGCAGCCATGGCTGGGCCTTGCTCTTGGCTTGGCTGCCAGCGCTGCTGGCCCAAGGGAGGAGACAATCCAAATTTGAGTTGCTTTGGATCTGACCAGGGGTAGGGGAGGGTCACCTATCAGCACTCCTGAGCATGCTTCCCCCCCGCCTCCTCCTCCATCACCTGCAGCCTTGAAGTTCCAGGAGCCAGCTCAAGGGGAAAGAAAGACTCTGGGCAAAGACATTAACCTTTTTCCCTCAACCATGGAAGACAGAGTGATTTAAAATGTAAAGAGACAGCATGAGAGAAAGTCAGCGAACTAACTGATAAAGACTTGGAAGAAAGGATGGAGGAAGTGGACATTTTTGACTGGACTTCTCTAGATGTAAATCATGGAGAAATGGACTATTCTCGTAATATCATAATGCTGTTTGGGAGAATGGAAGTTCTAGCCAAAGGGCTGTGTGTACTAATATAATTGAGATTTAACTGAGAATTTTGAACAGAGTAAGCCCCCTGGCTCCTGCAGTAAAAATAAGGAGGTCTCAGCTTTTGAGATGAAGGTGATTCTAGAGAGAAGTAATTTGAAGCCCTGGCTCCTGGGCTAATGGTAGGTCTCTACTTCCTTCGAGATAGACACAATTTTAGAGATAGAAGAAGAAAATCCTTGTTTTGTACCAGAAGAAGCATTCTTAAAATGGTACCCCAAATATGCTGAGGCCCATGAGTAGCCAGGGGAGAGGTTGCTAGTAGGTGGGACTACACAGTCTGCAAAATTCCGGGTGGTTGCAGATTTGTGACACTGACAGCCACCAGACTCTTTTTCTTGTGGAAAGTGTCTCCATGAAACTCTAGAGAGACTCCTCTCCCAAAGTGATGCAAGATTATGTCTAGATGGTTGCAACTGATTAAAAATCATAGTTTTCTTTCTATGATGTGTGGGAAAGTGAACAGTTTTTCATAGGGGGAAAGGTGTTTGAAAGTTTCNGGAGAGGTTGCTAGTAGGTGGGACTACACAGTCTGCAAAATTCCGGGTGGTTGCAGATTTGTGACACTGACAGCCACCAGACTCTTTTTCTTGTGGAAAGTGTCTCCATGAAACTCTAGAGAGACTCCTCTCCCAAAGTGATGCAAGATTATGTCTAGATGGTTGCAACTGATTAAAAATCATAGTTTTCTTTCTATGATGTGTGGGAAAGTGAACAGTTTTTCGTAGGGGGAAAGGTGTTTGAAAGTTTCATTTTTTTTCCGTTTCTTTTTCCTTAGTGTGTGTTAATAAACTATCTGTTTACTTTTAAGTTGGGCCTGTTTTGCCTTTTTCTCCCAAAACCCTATCTCCCAGAGGTAAAAAAGAGTAGACACTCAAACCACTACACTGAATTTGGCAAAACAGAAATTTGGTGAACATGAAACCACTATAGACCCTTAAATCTAGAGTTGGATGGTGAGAAACAAAGACAAAAGCTAAAGTTACCTTGCCCCACAACCCTCTTCTCAGGCTGAACGTCATTCCTTCACGCACGACCCCTCCATTTTCTTCCATTCAAATGGAGCGGGAGAACTGGGAACAGGGGGATCTGATCAGTCAGCAACAGTTGCTCTTTGCTGTCCTTCCTGCCTACAGTTTTTCCCAGCTCAAATGCAGGCCCTTTCCACAAGATACAATTTGGAAAAAGAGTCCTAGCATAGGCCCTTCATGGGCCACAGTTCCTGCCAGAAAAGCTGCTCCTGCCTGAGATCCTCTTCATAAGCTGAGGTTGCTGTCAGGGGACTGAAATTACAGTCAGGAGCAGGTTCTGCACATGCCTCAGCTTCCTTCAGGAAGTATCCACCTCCTCCTGTGCAGGGTTCCTAGAGGGCTGGAGCACATACATCTGCTGCTCCTGTGCTGGAAGCACCTCTGCCATATCTTCTTCTTCCACCTTGGTGTCCACTCAGCTGTTTTCCCATCCTTTTTGTCCTCATTGCTAGGCAGTCTTTTGCTTTTTCTTGTATGTCTTCTCAGAGGTAACACCATTCAATCCCGACAGGCTCAGCTATGTCCTGCAGTGGGTTTGCTGTAGATGACTGGCATGGATCAGCCCTTGGACTCTTCTCATGGAAGCTAATTCTGCCACCCTCTGCTGCCAGCCAGCTCTTTGAAACCTACATCCAACACATAAGTGTATTTATGGTTTAGTTTTCTAAACAATCTTGATGGTTTATTCTTAAAAAAAAAAAAAAAAAAAAAAAGTATTTCTTACTGATGAATTCATATCATAGTATAGATAAAGCTAAATTACTTCTGTGGGGAAACTCCTATTCCTAAAGCATGGATGCAGGTGTTGATTAGATATGGCCCCACTATTGATGTGAAGAAAATAAAACAATTTGGTTTGAACAACATGGAAATTCTTTTGAGAAAGTAACTCTGAGATGTAAATTTGACACAGAATTAATTCTAAATTCTGTCAAACTGATTATGATTACTACCTGTCTGAGTAAGTTCATCTTTGGACAAATTTATATCAAACAATAACACTGATGGATTTTTTTAAAAATGAATTTGTGTGTGATTTTGAAAAGAATTATATGTTCATTTTAAAAGGAAATCCCACCACTGAGGATGATTTGTTCTCAACAAGGTGGAATTTAAACAAATGCAATTTATATGACACAATTTCAATAAGAATTAGTATTGATTTTTAAAAATTAGTGGATTCTGGTTTGAGCAAGCAATCTTTACTTTGTAGAGTATACGTTTTATCATGTTACCTGTTGATAGCACACAGTCAGCTACTGCAGAAATTAACCCTGCATTACCACAACAAATAACAGTAATGATCAAAGGACACTGTAACTGGAAGGTCCTACTAATGTTGGGATGTGTCTTGCAGGCTGACACTGCCACCTTTCCATTCATGAGCTCACAATGTGACCAGTTTTTCAACAGACCAAAGAAGTATTGAGAACTGCTTTACATCAGTAGCATCTCCTCTTCTCCAAGGCCAGTGATGTTACTGACCCACAGTGGCTGCTTATTTACATGATAATGAGCTCATCTTGAAAAGCCAAGAGTAGCTAATCTCAAACAAGTAATTTGGATCTTCTGACTCCAATCCTTATCCCTAGCTATTAGGTCCAAGTATTAACTTCACATGAACAGGAAGAACAGCTTGAGTCCAGGTTTCCTTATTCAAACAATGCAAAGTTAACCACAGTCCTAGAATTCAATAATTCCATGGCATTGCTCTATTCCAAACGGCTAAAATTTTTGCACTGCATTCTGGCATTTAGTGGTATATGAAAGTGAAAATCCCTGTTATCTCCCACTGGAGAAGAACCTGCTCTCAGAAAATGTGCAAATACTAACGCTGGGAAAAATTTGTTAAACAATTCAAATACTTCTAGGTTGCAGTGTTGAAACAGTTATATGGTTCAGGTACAGGATGCATTTCTACAGTTTCTTTTCCTGAGTACCTTCTAAAGCATTGTAGAGGTTTAAGGCAGATTTGGGAGGAAACCTCCTAAGGGGCCCTCCTTTCCCTCCCCCAACCGGTTCAGAAAAAAAACTTCTCAGAGAGAAGTGGAAAGAACCCTGTTTATTAAACAGGCAAAGCACTCCCCAGCACAATAAATTGGACAATACCCGATGATGAGAACTTTGTGCCTCTCTGGAGAGATGACAGATTTGGAAAAGAATTCCTTCCTGGAGGTGGTTGCTCTCAGTCCCTCTGGTGCCAGGAAATGTTGCTGCGCAGGATGGATCTTGGGTTCCAGGTGCGAACCCCCCACGGCACTCCCCCAGGTCTTCAGTCCAGAAAGATTGTATCAGTTCCAAGGGAAGGCGAAAAAAAGGAGGAAAAATAAAAAAAAGGGGAAAGAAAAAAGGAAAAATAAAACCAGGAGAAGAAGAAAAAAAAGTGAAGCTTCCTCCCCTCTGCTAGCTACTCACTAAGTAACTAACTAACTATTGAGAGAAAAAAAAAAAAACACGAGGAAAAAAAAAGATCTCTCCATCCCTCACCGTGTGTTGCTGAATCTGACTCTCAAGGCCAGCCGGCAGAGGAAAGTTTCTGAAAACAAACCGCCTGCGTCTCCCTTCCCCCTGCTCCCAGACCCAGCAGTCGACTGGGGATACAAACCTCACAACGTCACCCCAGGACAAGCATTTTCATGCTGTGAGTTCAGCAGAAAAGGTGAATGTTTCATAAATGCAGTATGTAGAGAAGGATAGTTAATATTTTGAGACTTTTTCTTTGAGTAAAGACTAATTATGGTGCTGCTCATATCCTTCACATATTCTCTATTTAAAATTAGTTTATGAAATTCAAGAATGTAAAATGAATGGTAATGTTTATAAAATATGATAAATACATCAGACCATGTATTCAGATCATCTAAGTTGACAGAGCTGCCCTAAGCTCTAGGTAGAACAGTAGTTTAAAATCAGCTAGTTTATAAAAGACAAAAGTATTCACTCACATTGTCTTTGCCTTTTGTCTACAAATAAGTTCTTTTCTGCAATAAGGATACCAACCCATTGCAGTGGTTTGAAAGCAAAACAAGTAAGAGGCTCCAAGTCAGAAATACAATTTAATATGAAGAAAAAAAAAGAAAAGGTAAAATAAAATAAAATAAATGCAAAGAAATACAAAAGACCACTGACAGAGTCAGAGTACAACCTGATCAAGGTGATGGAAGCAGTCCAGATGAGGTGGTCTTGCTGAAAAAGTGATCCCGTAGAAAGGTTTGGTAGCTTGAGTCCTCTGGGAATCCAGTGGGTAAGCCCCCACTGTACTGTCCCAAACCCCAGTTTATATCCAGGTGAGAATGCTTGGTTCCTCCCTCTGGGCGGAGCGTCTCACAATGGGATGATGAGTCATGCAGGGAGTCCTTGATGGCCCATTAAACAGAGATAACTCCAGAGGGTGTTATCTATGAGTTATGGGCAAGGAATTTGATGGGCCATTAGCAGATGATAGCCCTGAGGGAAGGGGTCTGGGAAGAGCACTGCTCCAACAATTGGATTCAACAGTTCATTAAGATGGTGATAGAATACTCTGTGCACATCCTACACTACAACCCAGGACACCCATCCAGACCATTTGAATTTTTCAAGAGCTGGATCCCATTGACATTTCATTTTATAGATCACTGACTAAGCACCTTTGCTCCTGTAGTGTATAGATTATATTGTAATGGTTAAAAAAATTACAGGCTTAGGAAAGTCCTTGGTAAAACCTAGAATAAAGTATCAATGAAAATGACTGTTGTTCACTTTAGCTCCACACAGTCATGACCATATAAGCTCCTTTGGTCCAGTCATCATTACCTTTGTTTGAGTGCACAGATGTATCTAAATGATGTTAATCAGAGGTGTGAAGTCACCATTTGGGTGTACTCCCATTATTTGTCTTTTACATGTTTGTCTTCAGCTTTCAGGGCCTAAAGGGCACAAGCAGACATGAGCTGACCACCCAGTCCTGCTGCCCTCTCCCAGGCTCTGCTTCAGCTCAGCCTTCAGAGCCTGGTCCTTTCAAATGCTGTCTTGAGACAGTACTTATTCTCATCCCTAGCACTAGCCTTGCTTTCTATGGGGGTTTGGTCTCCAAATATCTCTTTATCCCTGTCCCCTGTGCAACATCCAAGCCCCAACTTCAACTCTCTGGACTTGCTTTTCCAAGATTTTTATTCACTGATGTAAGCCAGAGGCAAATCACCTGCAGTCCACACTTATCTGGTGTCTGTGGTGTGTGATCAATGAATTTGAGCTTGGTATTGATATTAAAAGGCAGACATACTGAATATGTTAGAATGAAATATTTTTAAATTTTTTGCTGTGTGTATGTCTTCATTGTTTTCCTTCCAGTGTTTCTTGTACATAATTGTCTTTCCATTTTAATGCACTTCTAAGTAGTGATTTGCCCTTGTGAAGAAGTTGCACTTGTGTAAGTTTTTTTGACCTTATGGCTTGATGGTCTTAATTTTGGGAGTGCTAAGCTATTTTTCTTTTGATATCTTTAAAAGCATATATTAAAAAGAAGAAAAAGGTATGTATTTTTTAATGTTGCAATTATTGTCTGAAAATTACAAAAGACCACAGAAGACTTTTCCTCAATTTACTGTACTTTCATCCTTTGTGAGGTAAGACTATGATATCAACTCATATTGATTTGAAGAAAAGCAGTAGAATGATTAAAAAAACACTACTTTCTGGAAGTATCACTGAAACTCTAGGCTAAAGAGAAGTCAGATTATTACATTTTCTATAGTACAATGTAGTTTCAGAAAAGGCAAACAACAATTTATGGTAGCCACTTTCAAGACAGGAAATCATAGGATGAGATTACTTTTTGGGTTAGACTTTCAAGTTTTTTCTGGATGTACTCAAGGAAAAAGCACAAATCATGCCTAAGACTGGTTGCATGGACCCGCAGCTAGTAAAAACACGTAAATCCAATTAGGATTTGTAATTCCTTATGAAGTCAAATATTGTTTCATAATTGAACCCCTGGTACACTTTGAGAACTTATTTGTTTGGAAAATTTTCAAAGCAAATTTTAAATCCATGGTGGCCCTAAAGTCAATCATCCCATTTCTTGTGAAAAATAAGGTTTTAAAAAGTCAGGCAAGGTAAGAAAATTACTGTATAAATAAAAAGTTCAAAACAGTCTAGAAAAAAAAATAGCATCTCTTGTAAATATTGGATGTGAAATAGTGTAAGGAACATATAGTCAGAAGCCATGATAAAGTTAAGAAGATCTAATGTTCTTACATAGTCATGATATACTGTATAAAATAAGTATTAGCACTTCAGATTGTAAAAACTTTTACTCTTTTGCATGTTTTTATTGGCATCAGAATAATATCCATTTTTATTTCTTCAAGAAGAAATGCACAGTATTTTAGAAGGGCTTTATATGGACACTTTATATGGAAAATTTTTAATGAAAATGGTTAAATTTAACCATGTAAACATGCTACTTGATTATATTCAACATATTTATATGTGGAAATGCCAAGTTCGGAAAATCTCTTAGGACATCTTCTGTTTTAATGAAACATCACAAGCTAAACAGAGCCAGAGATGATGATTTCTTGTGCTAGATATAACACCGGGCTTCAACCAGTGCATCAATAATCTTCCTTTCAAAGAAAGAATCTCCATCAGGTTTGCTTTGTTTCTCTTCCAGCCACTGAAGCACTATTTGGTGACAGATTTTTTTTTGTATGTTTCCCTCATTACAGAAGCTGTGAACACAGTTGTTAAGAAAAACAACAAGACAAAATATTTGATAAACTATTTCAGAAATCAACTGCAATTTGATACAATTGATGTCTTTGTAGGATAAACTAACAATCCCAACTGATACTGAGGAGATCTGAGAAACAAAAGAAACTAAGAACTTACTGAAAAGCGGTCTGCCCACAAAACTGTATAGTTTATTTATTGATGTTTGACTTGTGTGAACAGATACAGGCTGTAAAAGATGCATAGAGGCAGGTGTTGAGCTTGTCCTGTTTCCTGTGTCCAGGGCCAGGCTGTTATCAGAACAAGAATTAGCTTCTCAGAATTCACTTGTAGTTTGTCTGTATCACACATGAGCAAACATAACCCTTTGTAAAGTGTGTTGCTATGCTCTGCAAGCATGGGCATAATGAGTACAGAACCAATCAAAAATGTTTTGGCTTCTTCTTCTTCTTCTTTTTTTTTCCCCCCCCAGAAAAAGATTTTTTATAAACTTTCAAGATCAATTTTTCATACTAATCTTTTAAAACTTATGATTGTGACTGGTTACTTTAATTGCAAGTTTGTGATTACCCTTGCTGGTATTAGCTTTTAGAAGTGATTATCACTACAGGTGAAAATACACACATTTATTTAAAATTAGAAGCATTTAAAAATACTATATAAATAAATTTGCATACACTGAGTGTCTAAAATTTTTAATATTAAAATGTAAATGAGGGGAATTAAACCAGAATCATCTTACTGATAGAGGAGTGTTCAAGAATTTCAATCATTCATATCCTTTGTGTAAACTTTGTAAAATGTTTTGATAATGCACAAAGCTGTAAAATAACAAAGGCTCATTTTGCAACTATTTAATGTTATTAAAAATGTTTCACTATAGCAAAATCAGGGCATGAAGCATGATAGAAAGGAGAAATCACAATGTAATGATTCAGTTTGCATATGCAAACTCAACTCATGCTGGGATTATTTAAAAGGCTGGGGTACTGTGAATCTATTCATCGCTCAGTAATCACCCACAAAGGTGTAGCTCTTCTTTGGAACTGCTTTCATTGTAGCCAGAAATCTTTTCCTGGACTGTAGGATTTTCAGACATACCGTGGAAACAAAGAAATCTGTCTTTTCTGTTTGGTGTTACATACAATACTGTAAAATGTAAAATGACAAAGCACGCCACATTCATAAGGCTTGCTGTATTTTTTTTTCACATTCAGAGAAGACTTTTATTGATGATCTCATGAAATATCAGTTTGCAATCATCCTGTTATATCCAAGCATTGAAATTTCATCAAAGTCACATAAATGTTAGGTTTTTATGAAGTTAGTTTTGTCACTAGTGTAGCACTGAACAGGTAATCCATTTTAAAAGCCATTTAAACACTGGGGAAAATGAAAAGGATTTTTGCAATTCAACCTAGCAATTCATATTTTGTATTTCTGCATGGTCCAGCACAGACACGGATCTTACTTTTGTAAGACAGTGCTGCTCTCGGAAGACACAAAAAACCACTTAGTACAAGAGAATCCAACAAAAATTCCTTATACATTTCTTTTCACAATATACTAGAAACACTGTAGAAAAACACTAGAAAAACTGTACTCCATTGTTTTCAAATTATCTTCTGCAATAATAAGCAGAATAAAAATTATTAGGAATATTAAAAGATCTTTAAACCTATTCAAAAACAGTAATAAATTCTGCCATGGTAGCATGCATTTGATAAAGGTCTACATAGGAAGACAACAATTAATTTGCATTAATAAAATTTTAATTTCATCACAGATTTTATGTGCCATTCACATCTTTTTCTGTAGTGTTTCCACATACATTTTTAAGAACTGAACTGATAAACCTATAGCTATAGCAGTTTATCTTTGTGCACATTTTCAGATAGATCAGTAAGCAAAAATTGCATATGGTTAGTGTCTGTTTAATACATTATTATTGATGTGTGTGTGAGAGCAAAAGAAAGAGGGAAAGGAGCAAGATGTTTCAGGCACAAAACAATTTTAGCACATACTTGTATTACCAGCTAACAAATTTACATAAAGCTTTCATGAATGTTAAATTGACAGAATATATCTATAACAGGTAAGTGGGAAAGGAGGCCATCACCAATGACTACTGGTGAATAAGAATATATTAATCTTTATCATCAGGCTTTTACTGGGAGACAGTGATTAACACCTCGCTGGGACACCCAAGTCCTTTGTCATAGCCTGTCTCTGGCAGACTGGGCAGCACTAGCCGATTCGGTCCCAACATTTTAGTGAAAAGTTTAGAACTTTTATACAGCAAGTTGAAGAGATGTATGAGTTCTACACCAGGTGCAGGGATCTGGGTGCAGGTTTGGAAATATTGATTTGATAGCATCGTACAAAAAGAAGGGAGTTGTGCAGCTGTGATGTACACAGAGCAAGTGATGGAGTAAGATTTTAATGATGTCATGACAGGCAGTGTCCTGCCTTTTCTAGGGTGTCTTGTGTTGCAATATGTAACCAAAAATGTGTATTCTATTTTTCATCTGTTGAAACTGGTTGGGGAGGTATTTTCTTTATCTCTTGAAGAACCCATTCCTCATAACTCTGGGGAAGAGGGAGGGGGGTGTCTTAACATCTGTTAATGGGCCAGCTGTTAAAAACCAGGTGGAACAATGTTCCTTATCTCTTCCACGGCCCATCCTCCCTCCGGGGGATATCTTCTGTTAGTGGGCCATTAAGGCTCACCACATGACTGATACAATTACATCATCTCATTGTGAGATGCTCCATCCAATGGGAAGAACCAACCATTCCTACCTAGATAAAAATGGAAAGTCAGAAACACCAAGACAGCCTGTTTTTCCACTGGATTTCCTGAAGGAAGACCAGACCCTTCTTGCCACCACTGGACCCTTCTACAGGATCACCTCTACTCCAACAGAACCTCATCTGTTACTCCAGGAGGACTTCTTTGGACTGCTACCAACACCCTGACCAGCAGGATATCAGGTCGTATTCTGACTCTCAGTGTTTCTATGATTTTCCTTGTTTGTTTGCTTGTTTTTTTGTACTACTGCATTTGTATTTTTAATATTCCTAGTAAAGAACTGTTATTCCTATTCCCATATCTTTGTCTGAAAGCCCCTAATTGCTAAATTATAATAATTTGGAGGGAGGGGGTTTACATTCTCCATTCCAAAGGAAGCTCCAGCTTTCCTTGGAGGACACCTGTCTTTCTAAACCAAGACACAGGGGTAATGCAAGTGGAGGGCAGGAAAGCCAGGTAGGTTGTCTCTATACAGCATGAAAACTCTATAGCACTAACATGCTTGTTTTCAGTCCTCTCCAATATCACAGATCTTCTTTTAAGGGGAGGTGAGTCCACTGGGTCTCACTGAAGGAATATATGTAATAAATCTAGGATAGATTGAAGATGTCATTCAAGACTGATAAAGGTCAAAAGTTGAGGTACTTTTCTCTCCCCTTAATCCCACTTTTTTACGGCACACCTTTCCATTACATGCATTCAGACATGTGGTGTAAAACAGTAGAAAGTTTTCCTCCAGACATTGCATATTCTTGATTATTTTTCCCCCTTTCTTCAGAATATGCATAATACCTTGTGGGTGGAAAAACATGGTTTCGCTCTTCAATTTCCTAGACAGAAGACAGTTGAGACTAGGGATGAGAAAGCAGTCAAATATGTATATACTACTTTTGCTGGAGGGGATCAACTGTCATCCTCACTTGCCTGCACTTCATGCAACTGGAACAATAGAGTATTACTCTCTAAGCAAATTCAGGGATGCTTTTTTTGACTTCAGAAGAATACAGAATATGAGATAATTTTCATAGTTTGGAGCCTCTCAGCAGTTTCCACTGATTCTCAGGGCCACCTAGAATTCCACTTTCAGTAAAACTGAGCTCAAATTTGAAGAATTATTTGTATCAAAGAATAAAAAAAAAAAAAAACAAAAACAAAAACAAAACAACACAAAAAAACCCCAAACACCCCCCCTCCCCCCAAAAAACCCCAAGCAATGCCATGGTTTGAAGATTCGTAGAAATCCAGAATATGTCACCAAAATAATGACTGAGAAATAACTGTGTCTTCTCTTGGGATGTGAATTAATTTGGGAGTCCTTGGTGAATTAGTTTAATATAGTAAATCTGCCTTGTTGTTGAGTCCTTAATAGGACTGTGCATATAGTACTTCAGCATAGTTGTTGTTTGTATATGTTCATCCATAGGTAGTATATGCTCTCCTTAAGATATATGATCTACCTGAAATATTAGGCAATAACAATACTCAAAAGTTAAAGTTTGACAGGTTATTAACAGTAAAGATACTTTTGCTTTCTCTGTTATATTTTCCCTAATATCTAATTTCTAAGCAATAACACATTACATATTTCACATGACACATTTTATACATTCAATGCAAATACTATCACTTAAGAAAAATATTAAAGGAGAATACAAATACAAATACAAAAAAAAAAAAAAGTGACACTTTTCTCTTTATTACGTAGCTTTACATAGCTAATTATTTACTCAAAAAATATTGTGTGGATCTGTTATATAACTACTTTTTATTGGCCGATTAATGTTCATTAGCGGTGAACACATATTTACCTGATTTTCTTTTTTTTTTTTTTTTTTCTTTTTAATTTTAAAGCCAGTAATATACTAAGGCATGTATTACTCTTCAATTTGTGTTAGTAATTTCTAAGTTCTCTCAAATATAATATATTTGTATGTACTGTAAAAAACTATAAAAAATTATGTGAGTTTTCTTGGTAAAATAATCCAGTGTAAAAGGGATCTGATAAAGGGATTTGTTGCTCATGGAACATGAACAACCTGAAGCATTTGAGAGAAATTCAGTATTTCATTAATAGTATTCATAATATTCATATAATTACTATATAATATAAATATTCACATAAATATAATTCATATTCATATTTCATGGACTGATTTGTCACAAAACACTTGTAATCAGGTAGCTGCCCAGTTTACACAATATTGATATTCATTATGTCCAAGATGGGCAGTGAAAATTTATGACAATAAATTATCCAGCTGACGTTTTAAGTTAAACAGAAGTTAGAACTTTTAACATAGTATTTTACATAATTTCATTGTAAATGTGGAACTTACTGGCACAGTGGACTGTGGGTGATAGAAATACAGATTTTTAATTGCATAAGTGAGGGAAATTCTGGTAGAAAAGTTGGGGAAAGACTGTTATACATGCTGGTATGGGTATAACCCTGTGTACAGGAAATGTCCATGTAGAAAATGTTGTAAATACAGAGGGATAATGAGAAGAATAATGATATATATTCCCTGATATATTTCTAGGTCGTGACCCTGCCAGGGACAGGATAAAGGGTTGGCCAGACCTTCAGCCTGACTCCTGCTAAGCCGATGCCGTAAAAGAGCCGGGGTTCTTGTGGTAACGCTGGTACCCTGTCTTCTGTCTCTTTCCTTTCTCTTTTTCCCTTCTCTGCGCCTTTTCCTATCCTCCTTTAGTAGGAACATTTGTTCCCCCTCCTTTTTTTTTTTTTTTTTTTTNTCCCCCCCTTTTTTTTTTTTTTTTTTTTTTTTTTTTTTTTTTTTTTTTTAAATCAATAAACGGTTCTCAAATATCATATTGCCGCGTTTGCGCTTTATTTTCATCCAAAAAAAGTCTATTAAAAGAATCCTCCCCGACTCCCGCATTTATAACACCTCTGTTACAGTGGAATGGGACACAGATGTGGATATTTGTTTGGGATTTTTGCGGGGAGAAAGTATTTTCAGTTTATGTTTTGTTTTGTTTTGTTTTCTTTATTTTATGGGACATATAAAAGAAGTGAGACCTCCTACAGATATTTTCAATCTCTGACTTCGTCCTGATTTGCATTAAAAGGCTGTTTTTTTGCCAGATCAAAAATACACCTTTTGAGTGCCTTTTGAGGCCTGCTTATTATTTCTCCATATTTCCCACTGAAGTGCATATTTGGTTTGTTATGCAGTTTCAAAAAGGTATCTTGTAACCAAATATTTCTTTTTCAAAGAGACAGTCCTACTACCTGGAGTATTATGTTTGCACTCTGAAGCCCTGATGCATTTGTTTTCATTCTCAGACTGTAAAAAGATCTGTCCACAGTGAAATTTAATTCTGGGATATTGGACAAATGTGCTGGTGTCGGAAGCAGAGGGATGCTATTTTTCATTGGAAAATACAAATAAGAACAAAAGCTAATAAAAAGCAAATAAGAACAGACGATCTGATTGGAAAAATCTGCATTATTTTTAAACCTAATTTTAAAAACTCATCTCTTACTTGCAGGCCTCAGGTTTCTCTGGCTATAACTCCCTGGGTGAAAAATTAAATTTTATATTTGTATTACTTTAATAGCATAATTTAAAAGTATATGCTATGTTGATTTATGTATTTATATAAAAAAAGAAAAGCAGCTCAAATTGGTCTGCCGTTCCTCAAATCTGATGTGCTCATATTTGTGAAAGGTGGGGTTATGTTTTGTGTCAGGCAAAAAAAGTGGCCTGTGTAGTTGTGAAATGTGTGGAATGAGGCCACGGGACAGTAATAAAAATGAGTTTTAATAAACAAATGGAAAAGGCATGGAAAAAGGCTTTTTAGTCAAATATTTGACATGCTTATAAGTGAGTAGTGTGAGTTTTAAAGTTTTCACAATATAAGTTTTAAGGTTTTTTTAGGCCTTTAGCATGTAGGATAGAAGAATGCATGTGTTATTATTTGCTTTGAAACAAAATCATTATAAGCTTTGAGCTGCTTTGTAATAGGAGGTTTTGAACTACTGCTTTAGAATATATAAAAGGAGTGGTAATCATCTAAATAAAAGAAGGAAGTGAGCTTATCCTAAGCTAAAACATTGAGGATACTGGAAAGGAAAAGTGGACTGCATCATCACAGATGCATGATCCTAGTAAGGGAAGCTAGACATCACCCTCACTGATTTATGATCCTGGAAAGGAAAACTGGACCTCACCATCACAGATATAAGGAAGCTAGACATCACTATCACTGATTTATGGCACTGGAAAGAGAAGCTGGTCCTCACCATCACTAATTTACAACCTTGGGGTATAGAAATTCGATGTCACCTATAGGAACTGATCACAATGGGGTATAGAAATTGGACTTCACAAATAGAAACTAAGAGAAAACCACAAAAAAAACCTGCTGAGAAGTGCATTATGAAGATGGTCAAAAAATACCAGCAAAAATCAGCGTTCGGTGTGCAGCTGGAGGGGAAATCCCCCACCATACCCAGCACGCTGCTTTTCTCACATTTTATCATTTGAATGAATGAATTTATAAATTGATTGTTGCTTGATATATTGGCTGAGTCAAGCTCTTATTCTTTACATATTCTGAAACATTACTCACCTAAGAGATCAGCCACAAACATATGTGTGGAGTCACTAGCTTGAAGGAGTCTCAATTCCTTTTTTGGCCCTTTCTTGTCTCAGTGCTATAGCGAGGAGATAACTGTGCTGTACTTGTCAGCATCATTATCTCCTGCTGTAGGCTCCAATAACTGAATACTGACTTGAATCAGGATCTCACTTTTCCCCCTTATTCTGCAGTGTAGAAGTCACACAAGGGATTAGTCACTTGGTATTTACTAGGTGGATAGATAAATAAGTACAGGAAAAATACAACTTGGAAGCTTCAAAATAATAAATCAGAAGGATTTAACTTATGAAGAGCAAAGTTAATTACCTCTTTGACCTCAGTGTTTTGTCTGTCTTGTACTTTGGAACAGACTATGTGCCAAGAGTTTTTGACTGACTCCCTGAGTTACTTTAACACTTATTTCCTGCTTAGCTACTACCAGGAAATAAGACTTGGTTGGTGTAAATTGGTGAGGCAGCCTGAAACTAAAGGATATTTTTATTTTAATATAGTCTTTTGAGTTATATTGTTCTTTTATCTTCATCATATATCTCACATGGCAGATATGACATGATTTACTCCAGGGGTGGTGAGGCGCTGGCATAGATGGCCCAGAGAAGTTGTGGATGTCCTGGAAGTATTCAAGGCCAGGTTAGATGGAGTGCTGACCCACATGGTGGTAAGTATCTCTGTCCATGGCAGGGGGGTTGGAATGAAAAGATCTTTAAAGTCCCTTCCAACCCAAACCCTTCTATTATTCCATGATTTTAAAAATAAAAATAAAAATATTTATTTTTAAAAATAAATAGTTCTGTGCAGCCACTGGGTCAAGTCTTGAAAATTAAGAAGACATGCTCATATTAACTTTGGTATATATTAATATTAAATGTGGAGGATGCCTTAGGGAAAAAAAGAAATCTATTTTTAAATGATCCTAATTCAGATCTTGACAGTTATTTTGGCAAATAATAATATCACCAACTCTGAAAGCATTAGGAAAGATCCATGCATCCTCTTCTTCTGGCACTCAATGTGAAATGACACTAAAATTTTGAGGTCCAAGTCTGTGAGTATTTTCCATGGAATACTGGTCATAAATACCCTTGCCAATACCTCTTAATTGAAAACCTTTAAAACTGTGACAAACTGATATTGCTGCAGTGTACCACTAAGCTCTTCAGGTCTCAATATGAAAGTGAATAAAATATTACTGCATGTTGTAGCACACAATAGCTGGAGAGCACTGAAAGAGCCTGTTATGCTCCAATGAAAAACACAAGCATCTTAGATATTGCACTTTGTACCTACACTAAGATAAAAAGCTGTATCTCAGAAACTAACATTATTTCTAAAGCTTATTAAACCAGTGGCTTAAATGGGCAAAGAAGTCTTTTCAAGTTTCAGATAACTCTTCCAAAGTTTTTTAAGAAGTGTTCTAAGAAAACATCACTAAGTGAAAATCAGTGGTATAGAAGGCAGTTTTTCTTTCATCACAGAAAAATGTCACATTCTGTTTCCTCTTTGGTTCTTGCAATACAATTGAGAAACTAGTAAAAGGAAAGAGGAAAGGAGAATGTGTCTGTGATCATGCTGCAAGATAACTGTAGGTCAAAAACCTGCTAAATAATTGTGAACAGGATTTGCGTTTGGGGAAAGTGTTTTACTGCATACTACTGATTACCAAAACTGTGCACAAGCAAAGTACTAAAATATCCACCCTCAAAATTATTTTGATAAATTAAGAAAAATGCAGAAAATCTCATAGGGTGTTTGGAGAACAGCTAACATAGAATTACCTGAAACAGCTCCTTCAGTTCAAAACTGTAGTCAATTCATTTGGGGAAAATTTTTCTGATGTTTTATCACTACAGCAGAGATCATTTGGCTATGGTATTTGTGAAAAGGGAGCGGGCACTACGACGTAGATATCAAACAATTAAGTTTCCTTGGCCCTTACAGTGAGGTGATAATGGAGTTTTATTTTACTCTGCCAACCACTCAACCTCGTTCGTGCCCTAATGCATAACAAGGACATTTCATTTGATTTATCTAAATGACTGCCTATTTAAGGGCATCTTCCTGTATGCTATTGTGGCCCAAATTTAAGAGATGAAGCCCTATTTCTAGGGAATCAGACTGAGTAGATAAAATTTGCCTGAGATGCCTTCAATATTATCCAACCCCTGCAAATTTTATATTCCATCAGTCATTACCCATTTTAACTAGCAGTATCAGCTAATAGAATTGTTTAAAATTTGTGCTGTTATTTGTATAGTATGAAGGAGTGAATAGAATGTAATAAATCCATAGAAAGGCAGCCGACTAAGACTCATTTCCCTTTGAGCCACTTGTGCAACTGCCAGGTTTCACCACAGAACAGTGGGCAAAGAGAATAATTTCTTTTGCTGTGAGGCATAAAGTATTCCTCTCCGAAAAAATAGTAAATAGGAGAACATTGTGTTCTCCGTGTTTTGATCTGTGTATTTTGCTAATTACCCCTGCCTTGCCCAATTAGAATGATCAGCAGGATTGGGTGAATACTTTGTTAGCTTTGAGAGCTTCACTAATGGCTTTTTCTTTTCCTTCTCTTATCAGCACATCTTTTTATTCCAACACCTTGCAGCTGCTCCTTCCTCCCTCTGTATTCTGGTGTCTGACTTTTTTCTTCTGTCTAATTAATTTTGAATAAATCAAGCTTGCAAAATTTTGTTAATGAAGAAGGTTGAATTCATTAGAATCCATTAAAAATAAAACCTTTGGAGATTTCTGGTAGGATATAATGCTGTTCTTCTGGAGCAAAGACAAGACTAGTTAAAGCATGCACTTTTCTCAGGATGGGATACCTTTTACTGAGTAAAGTTGAATATTTAATGTTGATAGTTTTCAAATGAATTCATGAGACATTTTAATTTAATATTTTTAATTCTTTCCCCTGAGGTAAAATTGCTTTTTTTTTTTTCCTTATGACTACTAACAGTGATTGGTAATGAGCTTAAATGAGAAAATTTTTGGAAAACTGAGCTAAACAAATCGTCTGGAACTTACAGTGTCTATGTCAATACGTAAAAATATAGCAGGCATTCATTTTACTAGTAGTTCTGATATTTTTCTAGTATTGACCCAAAATGAGAAAAAAGGAAATTATGTATTTAGTCTTCACAATTGCTGCAAAACAGTCTTTTTTCCTGCTCTCTGCAGTTTGTGGGGGGTTTCTTTGTGGTTGTTTGTTGTTGTTTTGGTAAGTGGTCAATTAAAGTCTCCACTCACTACTTTACGAAGCCACGACTGTCACTGTACCAACACAAGAAAATGGTAATTTCTGTTCCATTTGCTGGCTGTACATCAGTAAAAATTAAGATTGTTGCACTGAGGTAGCACACAGCTTTTTAATGAGTCAGCACTTTTGAACCTACCAAGAAGGCACACCTCACCCCCTCTTCCCTCCCATTTAAAATGTGAGTCACTTTACTGTTGAATTATTATTGAAAATGATTAATATTTTATTCAAAATGATCAGAAGTGACTTGATAAAGTCAGATTATATTGCCACCAGATATTGTGCAGTGCAAAAGTACAACTGGATTTAAACAGGAAAATTTAAAGCAGACAACAAGCTTTTAAAAGCAAGGATCTACATTTGACTTAATGGATGATTGACAGTTGTGGAGGCTCGTGAGGGCAGCGCTGAGGGAACAGCGCTTCCAGCACTCCCCTGGACGGCGTCCAGCCCTTAATACAGTTAGCCAAGGAGAGCATTTAAATTACTTCCTTATATGTTAATGACCCTAGTTGGGATTGGTTGTTATGTTACCCCTCAGTCCTGTACCCTTATTGGTCCCAAGTTCTCTCCCCTGATTGGTCCCTTTTGGATCCTTCCCCTGATTGGTTAACTTTTCAATCCACACCCCTATTGGTTACTTGGTTAAACCCCACCCCCTAGGTTGGGTATAAAACCCTGGCTCTCAGGAGCTGCGGGGTCTTTGGAGAGTCGCTGGTTCCAGAAAAAAGGAGACTCCTGGAGATAATCCTTGGCCTCTGTGATTTCTCCTGTGCTGCCTGGGAAGAGCCCTGCTTGGGAGAAGCTGCTAAGGCAGCTGAAGGGCCTAAAGAGAGCTGACAGGCCTGGTTGCTACGGCAACCTAACAGCTGAGCTGTTCACTCAGGCCTGGTTGCTTCGGCAGCCTAACAACTGAACTGATCACTCTGCAGGAGTGCCTGTGCTGCTGGGATTGAGGAAGGCCATCCCTCACAGGGCGAATCACCTGGGAAGGTCGCACCACCCAGAAGACCCCCGCCAGGGACCTGGGTGGTCGGCGGCAGACAGTGTTCTAAATGGCTGCTCTAGATGAGCTCTCTCCTAAACATCTGCTAGTGGTAACTGTCATAGTGCAATTGGACAGGCAGAAGGATACTGGGGCTGTGGCCACATTCTTTTCCCAGTGTGGTGAAATAGAAGTGGATCTGCAAACTGAAGCAGCTGATGCTGTGTTGCCTAAATGTAACCTGTGAGAATTATCAAGGATTTATGACTGACTCCATTTGGACTATTCCCAGATATGGAATATTCTTTGATACTCAAAGTTCAAAGTGTCTGAAGGAAAGTTCTCCCATAGGCTTCTGTTTTCCTGATGGTGGGTCCTGTAAAGGTGTTGTGGGTTTTGTAAAGAATATGTTATTCTATTCCATCTGGGTGGAGCAGAATTGTTTATCTTTGCCCAAGTGGGTCAGTGTCGCTTATCAGATGGTGGAGTGCTACTTATCTCCCTTCATTGTTTCACTACGCCCATGGGATTATCTTCTGCTAATGGACCATTAAGATGCTCCACACACGGAGGAGGAGCCAAACCATCTTAACCTAGATAAAAAAGGAGCCACAGTGCCACTAGGTATTCCAGTTTTCCACCGGAAAGGAAAGGAAGACTGGACCCATCTCACTATTACTGGACCCTTTTTTCTTCAACGGGACCATCTCTACTCCAACAGAACCACATCTTCCACTCCAGGAGGGCTTACTTTGGACTGCTTCCAACACCCTGACCAACAGGGTGTCAGGTTGTACTTCTGACTCTGTCAGGGTTTTCTATGATTCTTGTTTGTTTGTTTGCTTGCTTATTCTTCTGTACTACAACATGTGTAATTTTATATCCCTAGTAAAGAACTGCTATACCTATTCCCAAAATCTTTGCCTGACAGCCTTTTAATTGCAAATTTATAATAATTTGGAAAAGGGGGGGGGGGCTTACATTTCAAGGGAGACTCTAACCCTCCCTGGCAGATACCTGTCTATCCAAACCAAGACAGATTTTGGGGCCCAACGTAGGGTAGGAGGGCACTAAGAGGAAAAAGGAATAGCAGTTCTTTGGTGACCTAAGTTCTTGTGTAGAGAAGTCTTGTTGGACAGCATCACGTCGTCTAGTTTTCCCTGGTTTGGGTGGCACGTGGTTGTGGCTGTATTTCTGCCATTTGCAAGCCCTTATCTAAATATGGGCCCCATAACTAAAGCTACTGTGAGTGTCATCCAGTTTATTTTATGGCTTAATAAGGTGAGGAACTCATGGATTTTTAATTTCCTTTGGAAGGCAGGCACATGGATTCAGGGCTATCATACACTAACTGTGTGTTTTTGGAGTTATTTTAACAATGCTACTTATTGTGAGGATATGACACCGGGAGAATTTTTTTCCCAACCCTTTACCCACTTCTTTGGGTCTACCCCACCAGTTTTTGAAGGGTTTAGATCCTCTCTGAATGCTAATGATATCATACAATGGGTGGTGTTGCTAATAGGCGTATTATACTTAGCATTCAGAGATAAGGGAAGACTGACCTGGATAACCACCCTGATACCTACCCCACAGAATAGGGATGATGCCCCAGAGCCTGACTCTGCCCCACAGCCTGCCTCAGAAAGGACCCACCCGGAAT
>VXBN01006975.1:0-12421 GCA_013397395.1 Sinosuthora webbiana
TGTAGGTCCAGCAGCTCCAGGTGTTGCTGCTCCAGGCCCATGGAGGGACCCTGCCCGTGGCTATCAAGTAAGATTTATTATTTAATGTCCTACGGATGTATATTTATCACACTCCAGAGAAGTCTCTGAATCTCCTTAGCTCTGGGCAGTGCTGTGGAGTGAGGGGAGAAATTGGTTGCTTTTTCCCCCCTTCTTTTTGTCATCCTTACTGGAATTCCCTGGGATATTTAGTTTTGTAGCAAACACCTCATGATTGCAGAAATCTGTTGCAGGAAGTAAAAGAGGAACCAGGAAACACCTCCTGAATAAATTCCTGTCTCTGAGACCCATCCATCCCTGTTCTCCTCACCCCTCTACCCCTAAATGTGGGGCAGCTCCACCTCCATTATCCTTAAAAGCACAAAATCTGGGACAGAGTTGGACTGTGCATGTATTGTGTTCTGGGGATGTTTCAAAACCAAGTACATGGAGTTCACAACCTCTGTTTGGAGGGTTTTCCTGCATTCTGGAAGTGTCCAAGGCTTGGACAGAACCTGGAGCAGCCTGGTCTGTGGAAGGTGTCCCTGCCTGTAGCAGGGGTGGGGCTGGATGAGATTTAACATCCTTCCCTCCCAAACCATTCTGGGCTATTTATTGTAAATTATTTAGGGAATAATAATAATTTTGGAGGTGACTTCTGTGCTGTCCCAAAGCCCAAACTCACACCCAACTGCTCCTTGCTGTTGCAGTGGTTTGGCTCCCTTGGATAGCCTCCAGTCCCTGATGGAGAAGAACCAATCCTTGCAGGAGGAGAACCAGAAGCTGAGCCAGGGGCTGAGTGAGGCTGCTGGGAAAACAGCACAGATGCTGGAGAGGATCATCCTGGTAAGTTCAGTTATCCCAGGAGAGCTCTAAATTGCTGGGACTTGAATCAACAGCAGCTCCTGTATTTATGACCCATTGAGAATCTCTCTTAAATGTTCCTTTCACATTGATTCCAAATAAGTCAGAACCAAAAACCTGCCAGAATCTGTTGGCCTTTAGTTTCCTTGTGGAAAAAAGAGATCTGAATCTTTCAGCTTTTTAATACTTTGAATATTTTATTTTAATATTTTAATTAGCAGTTGCACACTTGTGCTCTCCCTTCCCCACTCTGCTTTTTTCCTATTGCCTGCAGTGTCTATCCCTGAAAAAATGCTGTGAAATCCAAACTGGTAGCCCTGACCATGAAAGATCTTTGTGTGCATTGATTTTCACACTGCCAACCTTTTGCTGCAAATTATTCAGCAGATTTCTGGCTTCTTACCTTCTACAAATCAGTATAATTCTGATTGCTTTTAGACAGAGCAACAAAATGAAAAGATGAATGCAAAAGTAGAGCAGCTCCAGCACCATGCTGTGTAAGTGTCCCTATGCCCTTCTCCTGGGATAATGTCCTTGGGAATTCAATGTTTTCAGTGGGATAAACTGTATCCAATCATCTGAGGGTTTGTTCATCCAGAATTAATTCAGAGGTTGAGCAGGGAAAGTTTTTCTTCCCTGGTACAAGCTTGTGATGGACTTGTTCCCATGTTTCCAGGTGCAAATTGGATCTTCAGAAGCTGGTGGATACTGTGGAAGATGAGGAATTAAAGGGGAATGTGGAGGTGATCCGGAACCTGCAACAGGTTCTGGCTGAGCTGCAGGTAAGGCTGAACCCAGGGAGGAGGGATTTGTGTCAACTTACTCAAATCTGGGATTCCGGTCCCAACAACTTCCCTCAAGGAGCCCAGGAAGTAAAAGTGTGAAATGACTCTTGACATCGACTTCAAAACTGTCCTGTTGTGCTTTAATGCTGCAGAAAGGCCATTTGTGCTGCTCCTGGGTGGGGGAGACAGAGGAGTCTACATGAAAAAATCCGATACTGGAGTTTCTCATGGATTTACAGTCCCTAAATTGGATGGAGTGTTCTGAATTTGGTGATTTTTTTTGGACAATGTAAATTGCAGGGACCTGAAATTGTTAAATAGAAGCTTCCAGGCTTTTGTCTAATGGAGGAATTTCAGTTCTCCCTCACTGGTCATTCCTCTGTTCTCTCCTCTTCCTGTTCTCTCTGGAGAGAGAGGTCAGGGAAGATTTCAAGGAATGCCTTTTCCAACTAGACAAGGAGGAGTTTCCTCACGTTCCTTGAGGAGGAGGGTGGTGGTCTCCTCTTTCCAGAGAGGTTCTGGCCAGAGCAGAATCATGTTGTGTTTTGCCATAATGTGCCAATAGACTCTTATTTCCTTAGTTTTATTTCATATTTCCCTTTTCACCCAAATTTTCTTCTCTCTGTCCACCAGATTGAAAACGCTGCCACCACAGAAGCTGCTGCAGAGCTGCCAAGCTGTGAACGGGGTTCTCCAGGTGTAAGTGAGGGGCTCAGCAGTGCACACCTCACTGGGGCATGGCTTTATTTCCTCATCCCTTTTATTTGCTCCCTCCTGCTAATTTTCTAACCCAAATGCTTGATAAATCATCACTCTTGTCTGTGCTGTTTTAAACTCAATGCGTTCAGGGTCAATAACTTGTTCTCATTTCTGCATATCTGATTTTTTATGTAAAAATGAATTTGAAGAGCTCTGTAGAAACAGATTGTGTAATTCAGGAGCTCTGGATTGGCCTCTTCTCAAGACTGTGTCTCCTGCAGGAAGCAGAAGTGGATCAGGAGTCCAACTCCAACTTCAGCACCCAACACGCCCTGCGCCAGGCACAGCTCTCCAGGGAGCTGCTGGAGCTCAACAAAGCCCTGAGCCTGAAAGAGGCCCTGGCCAAAAAAATATCTCAAAATGATACTCAGCTGGGCCCCATTCAGTCCCAGTACCAGGTAAAGCTGAAATCCTCCTTGGTCAGTTTGTTTTTCCCAGTTTTTGCTAGGGAGGGAAGGGAGGACACGTGTCCTCTGGAGCCTGTTTTGATTTGGGTCTATTCCTTAGGCTTTGAGTCCTTGCTCCCTTGGGCAGTTTTCCTTGCTGTGCTGGGATCTCCCATCTCTGAAATGATTCAGTCAGGACATGGCCCTGGCCCACCAAATCTCCAGAGTGAGCTGGGCCAGCCCCTGTGACCCTCACACTGCTCTTAGAGAAGGTGGTTTAGCAGCCTGCTGCAAAGGAATGGGGTTTTTCAGGGTTTCTCTGTCTCAAAGCTTTGCCTCAGGGTGTCCTTCCAAGGTTTTTATTTGGAGATTTATTATTGTTCTTTCTAGACCAGTATCAAGGATCTTGAAGTGGAAGTCAGCAGTTTGCAAAAGGAAAAGGAGGAATTGATGCTTGCTCTGCAGATGGCAAAGAAGGACATCAACCAGGCCAAGTAAGTGGGCTCTGCCTGCAACTCTGGGGGTTGTTAATGTATCTGCAAATCCAATGTCCTGTACTTCCATGATCTCTGAAAGCTCTTTTTTGATGTAAAATTGTCCCTTTAACGTGCCAGGAGCTGCAGAGAAGCCTCCAGTGGGCTTGCAGCAGCAGCAAAGGTGACAGAGGTGACATTTTGCATGAGGTGTCTCTGGAACTGGAGAGGATTTGTTGTTGTTTCTCTCCAGGCTGAGCGAGCGGCGCAGGAAAAGGCTCCAGGAGCTGGAAGCACAAATAAGTGAGCTCAAGAAGAAACTGAATGAGCAATCCAAGCTCTTGAGGCTAAAGGAATCCACGGAGCACACCGTGTCCAAACTGAACCAGGAGATCATGGTAATCAACAGCCACCTCTGGCTTGAGCCAGTGTGGGCAAAGCAGCTCACAGGCAGGAATCCCAGAAATCCCTCACAGGAATCCCAGAAATCCCAAACAGGAATCCACTTTCTGTTTAGTCAGCTAGAAAACAGCGGTTTCTGGCAAGATGCCTTTGGATGCATGACCACAGTAGGCAGGTGACTACTGAGATTTGGGAGGAAAATAAGTCCAAAGTACCTTCTGCCACTTTTAATTTATTGCCTCAGTCAAGTCATTTGGTTCCTCTTTGGTTTCCCTAAACTGTGGCTGTGTTGGTCTTCCCTTTATGCCCAAAAAAAAAACAAACCCTGTTTTGGGAGAGTGTCCTGAGTGGGAGCACAGTAAGGTTTCCCACCTGCCACTCCCCACACCTGGCAGGCACAGAGGGAATGGAAGGTTGAAGCTCTTTAGGATGTAAATCCTGGATAATTCTTCCAGCCACTGGTGTTTTTCAGGAAATGAAACAGCAAAGGGTGCAGCTGATGCGCCAGATGAAAGAAGACACTGAGAAATTCAGGCAGTGGAAACAGCAGAAAGCCAAGGAAGTGATCCAGCTGAAGGAAAAGGTGAGTAAACAAGCTCCTCACATTGTTCCTCCCTCCAAAGGGCTGCTGCAAAGTTTTTTAACTGGGAAGCATCTGAGAAGAGCTGGGAATGCTTTGAAGAGAAGCTTGGCTCGTGTGGCTGCCACTTTTCACCACTTGGACTTGTTTGTGGCTGGAGATCTTCAAGCTCTTGCCACAGCTGTGACTCTGCTCTAAAGCAGAAAGCAAAGAATAGCCAATATTTGAAGGATTTAGAGAGGAAGGGTTTGGCCTTAGCATGGGAAGTTTTTAAACTTCCAAAGGAGTGTTGGATCTGCAGGTTAATAAAATCCTGGAGCTTTGTGGTGGCTGAGTGCAATGGCCAGCAAACACCTGGAGTTTGGTGTCAGAGCAATTCCTGTCCCTCAATGCCTTGGGATGCTCAGGCTGGAATTTTGGGGCTGCAACTTTTTCTTTGTCATGGAAAATGTGACTTTTCCAGCTGTTTTTCCTTGCAGGACCAAAGAGGCAATATGAGCTCCTCAAGCTGGAGAGGGATTTCCAGAAACAGGCAAATGTCCTCCGGTGCAAAACAGAGGAGGTGAGGAGCTAGCATCTCCTGGAAATTCCCAACCAATCCCTAAAGTCTGACAAGTGGGGTTGGAGGAAGGAATAGGATACACAGAAACCTCTTAAAGGAAGTTTAGAGGCTGGAAAGAAAAGCTTTTCTCTCTGTAAAAGCTTTTTCTCTCTGGAGAAAAAGGAAGAAAAACTTTTTCTCTCCGGAGAAATCCCCATTTCTGACTTAAGGCTTTTGAGGGATCCCTGTTAAATTTGCTCCTTGAAGGCCAAATGACTCTGAGTCCCAGGTTCCTGTGGCAAATCCATGCAGATGCCCAAGGTAGGAAGTGGGAAATGAGTCTGGGTGGTGAATCTACAAGGTTGGAGGTTCAAAATCCTTTCAGGATGGCTTTGTAAAAGAAATGCATCTTCAACCCCTCATTTTGGGTGTTTTCTTCTACCTTCAGGCCTAGAAGCAGCTTCTCTTTAGAGGAGGAATGGCAGCAAAGGAAATAAATCAAGGGCAGGAATCCTTGAGTTAAACCAGGATAACCTGAGATTTATTAACTTTGTGCTCCCACTGTCCCAGAGTTTGCCCTGGGCTGGGAATCCCTGGTCTTTCCAGCTTTAGCAGATGATTTGCAGTCCCTGTTCAGCTCCTTGTGGCATCTCTTCCAGGCAGCAGCTGCCAACAAGCGCCTCAAAGATGCCCTGCAGAAACAGAAGGAGGCTGCAGATAAACGGAAGGAGACCCAAAATCGGGGCATGGAAGGAATTGCTGCAAGAGTCAAAGTGGGTAACAGCCTATTTGCATCCCAGCACTGGGCAAACTGGGATTTGGGGTGGGTGCTGCTGGTCTGGGTGGCTGGAGCACAGTAGGGGGACTAGGGAATTGCAGTGGGATTATTCAGTTTCTCTGAAGTGCTTTCACAGAGGGTTCAGTCCTGGATTTGAGCCCAGCCCACTGGGTTTTGGGGGTTATTTTTCTAGAGCTGGCTTGCAAATGAAGTCAAGGTTCTTGTCAGCACTGAGGAAGCTCAAAGACACCTGGCAGACCTGCTGGAGGACAGGAAAGTCCTGGCAAAGGAGCTCCTTCAGCTGAAAGAGAAGAAAGATGCTGGAGAAAACCCCCCTCCAAAGCTCCGGGTAGGAGGGACATTCCTTTTCTCACCCCACCCCTCTGTCTGTTCAGCAATACTGGATTCATTATTCTCACTCCTACTTGAGTAGAACTTCCTGTTCCCTCAGAGGGTGGGGATGGATCCTACCCTTGGCCACCTTTCTGGGAGAAAGGGTTAATGTCCTTGTCCTCTGACACGTCAGGGACAAGAGGTGCTGAAGGAACTTGTTACTTAATGGAACTGGGGAATTTTTTTTCCCTGAAAGGGCAGTCAGGCTTTGGAACTGGCTGCCCAGGGAAGTGGTGGAATCACCATCCCTGAAAGAGTCCAAAAAATGTCTGGATGTGTCACCATGGGTGACCTGTCACTGTTGGCGGAATGGTTGGACTCAATGCTCTGGGAGAGCTTTTCCAGCCTCAGAGATTCTGAGGGATGTGAGTGGCTCACTCCCCTTAGCAAAGGTTTTTGAGAAGGAGTGATGAAATTGAAGCTGTGGGGAGATGCCTGGAGGCTTTTCTAGATGGAATATCTGTAAATGTGTGATTTCCTCCCCTGTTCCTGCCCTGGATCCGTGTGCTGCGATTCCAGAGGCGCACGTACTCCGTGTCTGACCTGGAGGCTGGGGACGTGGATCTCTCCATCTCTAAGCAGATTGAGAGCCTGCAAACAGAGATGGAACTCAGGTAAGGCACTGCCATAAAGCTCATCCACACAGCCTTGCCTCTGGCTTTTCCCTCATTTCTTTCCCAACTCTGGGAGTTGGAAGAAGATGTAAAACACGCAGACTGACACTGGAAATGATGAGGGAAAGCTGTGGGTTTTCCTGGCTGGAATTTTTCCAAAATGTGGGGAAAATCCTCAGGCACTTAGACTGGGTGTTTTGAGCTGTTATTGAGCACCTCTGGAGGTGAAAACCTCCACTTGGCCCCACTCCGCTTTTATTTGGGAATGTGGAGTGGAGGCAAAACTCCCCAGGGGAGCAATGCAGGCTCCAGGTGCTCTACTGAGCAGCAAAAATCTCAATTTATACTATTTTACTTAATATTCTGAGAACAGAAACATTAACTCAGAAACCAGCCCTGGTTTTCTCCTGTGTTATAACCCCAAATCCATGGATTCTTCCCCAGGAGTGCCCAGATAGCAGATCTGCAGCAGAAGCTCCTGGATGCAGACAATGGAGATCGTCCCAGGCAGCGCTGGGACAACATTGCCACCATCCTGGAGGCCAAATGTGGTCTGAAGTATCTCCTGGGGGAGGTAAACCCTGGATTTTTCCTCTTTTATCCCTGAAAATAGAGGCTGTAAGTCTGCTTAGCCCAAATAAAAGGAAGTTACCAAAGGAATTTGAGTAAAGCCCTCTTGTAGGGGATGAGATTTATTCCCTTCTCCAGTTTGGATTACAGTAATCTATACTGGGGAGTGAAATCTGAAAAACAGGGAAGAGGGAAGTGGAATAGATGAGGATCTGGAGATACCACCTAAATGCTTGCATGGGAAAGGGCAAATTTCAAAAATGGAAAGAGAAGAAAAAGTATCTAAAATGCTTGCTGAACAAGCAGAGAAACAAGGGCAGTGCTGGCTGAGGTCAGGGGAAGCAGTGGAATTGGTGTTGAGATGGAAAAAAGAGAAACTGGGGTATTATGGGATCAGGGAAAGAGCAACTGAAGGACAGAATTACTTGTTGCTCCAGAATTACTTGGTGCTTGGAAATCAAAGGAGAAGGGTCAAAAGGAAAATACTCCGAGTGTTGCAGGATGGGATGTGAGTTTAGAACTGCGAACACGACCCTCAGCTCCCTGGCTTGCACTTCCAAAGTGTCTGGCTCTGAATCTCTCCTAGTTTCCTTGGTGCTAAGGGCTGGTCCAGTTCCTGGGGTGGCTAGATGTCACTGGTAGGGACACGAAAGAACTACACCACTCAGGTTCAGAGGTGGGCAGAGAAAGGGAGAGTTTATTATCATTTTGGGATTTAAATAGAATTTGGGATTTGATCAAGGATTGGTAGATGAGAGGAACACTTTTCTGACCCTAGTGGTCAGTTCACCAGTCCATCACAGACTGGTATGAAAACAATCTACTTGTTTATGGTACATTCGTGAGAAACTCCACTAGAAATATGTAAACAGTCCTCAGAAGGCTAAAAAATCAGAGCAACAGCTAGAAGTTACAGGGATGCTTCCCCTCCACACTTCAGCACCTGTCCCAGCAAGGAATCTGTGTCCCAAGCCATCCCTTGCTCTTGTTTTCCAGCTTGTCTCCTCCAAAGTGCAGGAGAGCAAACTTCAGAGCAGCCTGGAGCAGAGCCAGACCAGCTGTTCTGAAATGCAGAAGATGCTGATAGAAGAAAGAAACAACACGGCAGAGCTGGAGGCAGAGTTGCAAAATCAAATTTTGGTGCAGGAACAGCAACACCAGGAAAAGGTGAATCACAGCTCAGAGAAATCTTGGAGTCTGATCTCCAGGTCTGCTCAGAGAGAAGGGCAAGGGGGGATGTGCTGAAATGAAGCTGGCACTGAATAGCAACTCAAATTTTGTTGGATTTTTGCGGGTGGTTCATTAAAAGCCGAAGAAATCTGTGTTTATTCAGTAAATTTCCTCCTGCTTTAAATGAGGAGGTTACACCTGAGCACAAAATTACTTTTCAAGTAGATCAGGCTGGAATTATGCTGGAAGTGGCAGGAAATTTCCCTGAGCCTGGACTTGGATGCCAAGTGCTCTTTTCAGAAATTCACTCCTGTTTATTCCGACTTGCTTTTAGGTGCTGTACCTGCTGAGGCAATTCCAACAAAAAGAAGCAGCTGAGAAAAGATTGGAAGACTCCCTAAATGAGCAGGAGAAACAAATGCAGGAGCGATTCCGGTTCCAGGTACAGTGGCTGGATGTGGCTGGGGGAGGGTGGGATCCTTTGGCATACCTGGAATTAGGAGAAGGATTGTGTTCCCTTAGCAGAAGCCTGCGTGGGGTGGTTGCTGTGCAGGCTGGAATAACCCTGGGGGATTTTCTTTTCTTTATCTCCAATGAAAAAAATTTCCTCTTGTCCTCCAAACAGGAGGAAGAGCTGGAAAAAATGAGGGAGGTCTGTGAGAAGAACCAGGAACTCCTCCGGGAAAATGACGCTTTGAAGCAGGTAGAGCCTTGTACAGATACCACAGCATCGTGGCAGTTGGGTTTAATGGATTTTGCAGAGCTAATTCTTGTCCCTTTTGACAGAAACTGCTGCTCCTCCAAGTTGCCAGTGGCCAGAAGATCCAGGAAAAGCCACCTGAGTGTCTAGAGTCTTCTTATGATTATGTTCCAAGCAAAGTAAGAGGCTGCACAGTTTTGTATTGCACCTGAATTCTTTGCCGGAATTAATCTTGGCTTTTGATAATGTGGTCTTTCTTTCTCCCGAGCTGCTTTTACCAGACACTTGTTCAACTCATTGAAGTTCTGCTCAATGAAGTGACCCCTTCAGTCCTTTCCAGAACACTCAAATACCTTGCATTACTTTTTTTTTTATTTAAAAAAGTAGGCAAACAATAGGCAAAAAAAAAAAAAAAAAAAAGGAAAAAAAAAAACCCGAACCTGNCCCGAACCTGTTTCCTCATTGTAGTTCTGACTCTTTATCCTCCTTCACAATCCAGATTTTTTTCCTGTAGCATTCCCAGTCTTCAAATTATGGAGCAAGGCACATGTGTCACAGCAAACTTTGCTGCTTTGCAAAGAGGCAAATCTTTGTGCTAGGAGGAAGAAATTATTTAAAAGTCTTTGGACAGGAGCGTGACACTTGTTTTTTGTCATGTGGCAACAACTCAGACTTCCAAGGATTTGTCATTTATAGTTTAAGTTGATTGAATTTTCAACCCTGCTGATTGGTTCTTTTTTTTTCCCTCCCTCACTCCACAACCTTCTTGGCTGTGAGGGACTCTGAAAACCTTAATTAAACCTTATTAAAATATAATAATTACTAATAAAATAGAATCTGTGTGATTTTTTGGTGGCCTGTGTTGCAGCCCAAGGGCCGTCGGCGCACAGCCAAGCCCAGCTCATCCAGCCCCAAGATGAATGTGGCGGACCTGCTCTCTGAACCTGAGGAACTGGACGATTCTGACTGGCTTCCTGATAAAACAGGCAAAGGAGCAAAGAGAAGCCAGACGGGGGTAAGATCCAGCTGCCCTTGATCCAGTGTCTGTTAGGGATTCACTTGGCTGTGTCCAAGGATTGGGTATGGAGCTGTGAGGTGTGGTGTCTCCACTGTTCTCAAAGTGGCAGGAATGGGTTATTTGGGTGCCTGGGGGTATTTGGGACCTTCCTGCAGACACATCAAAGGTTCTCTGCAGTTAACAACGCCTTCCTGCACAGGTTTTCCCTGTCCAAGTCACCTTCTCCCAGGTTCTGTTCTGCTGCCCCTGCCTGAACTGGAACAGCCCCAATAGCAGCCAGATCCATCCAGGGAACTAATTTTAGGGAAAAAAAAAAACAAAAACCAGCAGACAAGATGGCCTGTTGTGGATCCCTGCTTCTTTTGGGAAACTGCAGCTTCCAGTCCTGACAGAGCCTCAGCTTCCTCTGTCTGTGTCAGTCTGGAGCTTCAGCCTGTGGCTCAGAAGATTCCTGAGGCTTTTGGGGTGGGGACTCACTCTTTTTGTGGAGGTGTGGCACAGAAACTGGGATCCTTTGGCATCCCCTCAAGTCAGGCGCTGGGTAACTGAAGGTACTTATCCCATAGATCCTGAAGATAGATCTGTAGGTGGAGGGATTTTATTCTGGATATTAGGAAGAAAATTATTCTGGGATGTGGGACTGGCAGCGAAATGCGACAAGGGGCAGCTTGGGGGTGTCACTGTCCTTGAGATGCCACAGCTGGCAGGACCTAGAGCATTCCAGGAGCATCCTGGCCATTGGATCCCCCTTCTCTCCCCAGTGCTCATGCAAGGGCCGCTGTGGGAACAGGCAGTGTGGCTGCAGGAAGCACAAACTGGCATGCACCAACAGCTGCAGCTGCATCACAGCCACCTGCAGGAACAGGGAGAAGAGCCTGGTGAGTGCTGCTGGCTCTGGGGGGCCACAGGGGCTGCAGGGCCTGGATTTGGGCAGGAGCAAAACTGGATGAAGGCGTAATTCCCACACCAGGCATAGTTTGTCCAGGCAGAGCACCTGCACTTTGCTGAAACTCAGTGAATGTCACAAATTAGTGCCTCTCTGGTAACTGAGGACAATTTTCCACTGCAGGACCAGACTCTGCCTTTTGGCACAGGCATTTGGAGATTCACAGTAGAGGCTTTCATGTTCCCACTTCTCATCCACAAAATCTGAGGACAAATAATTTTAGTTTTCCTTTTGAACTCCGTAAATTTAAGTTGTGTCTTTGGCTTTAAACAACACAAAACCTCAACCCATTCCCAGATTTCTTTTTAAGAATGGAAGGGATTGTTTGGGGAGGGGATTTTAGCCGCAGGAAGGTCCACAAGAAACTGATGTTCATTGATGAAGGTGTTCCTACTGGGAATTTTGCTCTTGGATCTCAGAGATGCGGAGCAGGGACATCCCATAGTGCTCTAATTATTGCCTACTTTATGGAGGCCTAGCCTGAGCTGCAGCATGCTGTACTGTGGGAAATTTCCCAGCTGGAGAGCAGGGGGCTGTGGTGGGAAGGGAAGGATGTTCTGCAAGAGCTTCACTCTCTGCTGCCCCTCAGGAAACTACGCCTGAGGAGAACAAAAGGGACTCGGAGGGGTCCTTGAAGCTGGAAGACCCCACGGAGGTGAAAGCAGAAGACAGCTTTTTCCAACCTGTATGTGTCACTCCAACCTCAAAGGTATTCCCCAGAGGAGAGCAGAGCTGATGAATGAGGGATCTTGAAGGGAAATCACCCCAGAGGAGAAGCTGCTGCTGGAAAACTGTGCACAGCTCCAGGCAGCTCATGGGGAACTTTAGAGTGTGCTGAATTCCTAAGTTTCCACACTGAAATGATGCCATAGGCTTGCCATGTTTTCCTGCAGCACCTTCAGCAAGGAGAGGGAGGGGAAGTTGGGAGCTTGCAGGATAAAATCACATCTGTCCGTGTTCAAAGTGACGTTAAGCTGTTGTGCTCTCTGATCTGGCACATCTCATTTTGCCTCAGCTAAACAAATTCCCTTATCCCATGGGAACCCTCTATTCCAACTGCTGTCTCTTCCTGCTGGATCTTGGTATTTTGTTAAAAAAAAAGTCTTTTTCCTGACTTGAGTAAAAAAAGCAACTCTTGAGGTCGGCCTGGCGCTTGGTGTCCTGCTGCCTCTGGTGGGTTACTCCAGCAGTGACTAACTCCAAAGATTGTCCCTTGCTTTCCCACAGGTCCTGCAGGACCTCACAGACCGGGAGATGCTCCTAAAGATNCCTGGTCAGGAAGGATGAGGAGACCCAGGAGAACCAGAACCCCTTGCGGAAGAAGAGGAAGATGCTGAGCCGCAACACCGGCTTCTTCTCAGGCTGCACTCCCATCAGCGAGGAGTTTAACTGACCTGGAAGTTTCCCATCCCTTTAGGCCACAT
>VXBN01006976.1:0-16098 GCA_013397395.1 Sinosuthora webbiana
ATTTCTGACTTGGAGCCGCTCTTTATTTTGCTTCCAAACCACTACAATGTGCTTTATATATGTACGTGTATATACATATATATATATGGTGTTTAGCCATTAAAACTCTGCAAAAGAAGAAGATAGGAAAAGGAGAGGAAACCCACTCATCATGCTGTGCTGTTTCCAGCACAGGTGGGTCATGGACTGTGGGGTTGTGCAGGGTGTGTGCCAGGCTGCTCTCTGTCTCTGTTGCCTGGGCCTTGTCCAGGCTTCCTTCCTGTGCTGTCTTCTGGGTATTCAAATGATTTCTGGACCAGAAGGACAGCCTTCTTAACTGGCTCAGTCCACAGGAAGTCATTGTACTCCAAAAACAAGGGAGTGTCAGCTGTGGGACGGTGTGTTTCATGTACATGGCTCTTTGTCCCTGCTGTGGTGGGGGTTACTGTTGGTGACACATCCCTACTGGGCTCCATGTCCTGCTGTTCCACAATCTGCTGCCTGGATCCCTGGATCTCAAGTGTAGCCTTTTCTGGGATACCTCTCCTAATATACTCTGCTCTGTCCAGCAGATCCGTGGCATCAGCTGCTGAGTGCTTCTTCTGCCTCTCTCCTGTGCTGGAGGCTAAGGGCAGAGCCCTCATTACTCCCTGGACAAGTGCCAGCCGTCTCTCTTGAGCCAGGCTGCTGATGACTGTAGATGCAGGAAGGCTTTCAGTACGTCCTGCAAGTCTTTCTGCTGTTGTTGATCCCTCTGCATTTAGTTTGTCATCCTGCTCTTCCTCTGTGATTTCGAATGGTTTTTGGACCATAAGCTTGGCCTTCTTAACCACCTCTGCCTGGGTGTAGTCATGGTACTCCAGGAATACTGGAGCATCAGCTGTGTGACTGCGCACAGTATGTCCTGGGCTCTCTGCCCCTTCTGCTGGGGCTGTTACCCTCATCCTTTCAACAGTGCCTTGTTTCAGGGCCTTCTTTTCTTCCGTGTGCTGCTCAGCACCCTGGATCACAATTACAGCTTTGCTCAGGAGCTCATCTCTCATGTATGGGGCTGTGTCCAGGAAAGCCAGGCCATCAGGCGTGGGGCTGTGCAGGCCATGTGCAGAGCTCACTGCTCTTGCTGCTCTGGCTCGTACTGCAAGAGTTCCATGTCTGCTGTGTTCCTGCTCTTCTCTCTGCTTGAGTCCCTGAATCACAATTGTAGCCTTGCTCAGGATGTCACTGCTGATATACTGGGCAGTGTCTGGTAGATCCCATGCACAGGCTGTGGGCTGCTGCTGTTCCTGCTCTCCTCTCCTGTGCTTTGCAGTGTAGGCCTTTGGGGCACTCTTGAAGACGGACATCCGTCTCTCTCGAGCCAGGGTATCGATGACTGTAGGTGAAGGAGATCTGAAGGCAGGTCCTGCAGGTGTTCCTTCTTCTGTTGCTTCCTTCGTGCTCAATTCCAGCTCTGGCTCTGCTTCTACCAGCTGCTGGCCAGGGGCCTGTTTCACAGGGTGCTCCTCATCCAGGCCCTCAGCCCTGATGGACTGGGCTGGCTCTGGCAGAACCTCTTTGCAGCCTGTTGGGTCCTGCCTCTTTTGCCCTCCTTTGCCTTGGGCGGCAAGTAAGGCCTTCTGTAGAACACTCAGGGCCCTCCTGTGCCACATCTGCTTCCCTTCAGCCACGGTGTCCAGGAAGGCAGAGAAAGGGATGGTGTAGGTGAAGGCCTGGCCTTGATCTGGGCAAGCTGCTGCCTCCTCCTCCACCAGAGAGGGCTCTTCCTGAGCTACTGGGGTCACAATTGCTGAGGTATCTTCTCCATGGACTTCATTTGAGGGATGTTCCTTGTCCTGAGATCGTTCCAGTGTGCCACTTGCTCCTTTTCCCCCATCTGTGGGGCAACTGGGACCCTCCTTGGGACCAATGGGGGAGCCTTTGTTTTTATCCATGCCCAAGTAATTGACCCAATGATGGACAGGACATGACCCAATGTCAGCTGTCCCTTGGTACAACTCTGTACTTACTGCGTCTTCCCATTCCTCTCCATTGGAGACCTCAACATCAATAGCATCTTCCCACTGCTCTTCCTCGGCCCAGGCTGGTGGCTCACTGCTTGCAACTTGGACTCCCAGCTGCTCCAGTAGCACCTGATGGTTTATGGTTATGGTGCCCTCAGTGAACTTCCTACATGTCACCTGTGGCTGCCGTGCTGCGGCGTAGCCCATTGTCCATGGCAGGCTTGTAGTCTTTCCCTGTCCAGTCTCAGGCCATCCCATTCTGTCATTGGCACTCACCTGCCCAGGTGTGTCATTGAGAGCCCTAGGGCGTCTCAGTGAGGAGCCCTGCCCTTGGCTCTGTGGCTGTCTGTCCTCTGGGCCATCCTGCTGCTGCGACAAGCGGTGGGCCTGGAAGCTCCTGTCTGGCTCCTCTGAAGGCCTCCTCTTGAAGGACACGATGACCTCCTTCAAAACGGGCCTATGCCTCTTGTGCCCCCACAGCCATGAGGGGCTTTGTTGGCACTCGATGTGCACCGACAGCCCTGCTTGCTCCTGCTGTGGTGCTGCTTGCTGGCAGCCTGTCCCTGCATCTGCATCCCTGCTCAGGGAGGCTGACACAGACACGCGGCCTGCCTGGGCTGGCCGTGCTGCCAGCCGCTCCTCCTCCATGCTGGCCTGTGGCATCCTCTGCTGCAGACCTGTCACCGTCACCCTGGAGAGCTGCTGCCTGACCAGAAAGCTGCTCTCCTTGACTGGGCACACCAGGCTCTGCCCCTTAAATATCCCCACTGTCAGGGCGGGGCCCTTCATCACAATGGCCTTTGCTTATTATGGCCCACCGCATCACACCCCTGTCTGTCACACATGGCTACTGTCACACATGGCCACGCCCCAGATTTGTCTTTCTGTTCTGTAATGTGGTCTTAGGAAAGACAATGAAGATTTTAAAATGATATGCAGACAAGCTGAGATGAAAGGAACTTTTTTTTTTTTTTTAATTTAACTTTGCTACCTGTTGGCTTAGCAAGAAAGATCCAAAAAAAAAAACAACCCAAAAAAAAAACAGTCCAGAAATATCCGAAAGTGTGAAGAGGGAGGAGATGCCATTATTTAATTATGTGTTTGACTGACAGACACTCCTCACCCACAAGCAGGAGCTTAATAAGTTTTATTTGGGAAGCAAGAAATCCTCAGGCAGAGGTTGAGATCATGACTATATAACAAGACATCTCTTTCTCCACATGCTCCCAGCTCTGGAATTCACTTTTTCCTTTGGCCTTTCCAGCCACTTACAAGGTTTCTCCCTAATTCTCCTTGACATCCACTCATTCAAAGTCCTGCCAGAATTGTAAAGGCTGTGGTAGGTTGCACTATGCACTGTGGCACATTCAACACTGACCTTTGGAGGACTTCTAGAACTAGACATCACTCCCTTTTTCAGAATTCTGGAACTAGAACTGACTTGAGCTCAACCAGCCAGCTTTGGAGTGGGTATACCCCTAATGAACTGATTCTTTTTCATTCCCTTTTCAAATCTAAGGCAGTTTTCTTCAACACACTAAAGGGAGCACAAACTCTTCAGGTCACAACAACGGGATTATTTTTCTCATTTGTCCTCCAATATTTAAAAAGAAAGCCTTGGATCAAGGTCTGCAGGAACCGCCATGATACATTACAGAGCTCAAGATGTTGGCAAAGCTGCGGAAAGAACAGGGGCTCAGTCCTGACTGAAGCTAAACAAGTTTTTTGTGGTGGTGCTTGACCCAAACAAAATATACAGCTCCTTCACATTTGACTGAAAACTGGGTTGACCTTAGCTGTGTTTTCGATTCTCAGTCCATATGCTATGCTCAGATGAGTCATGTGCTCAAGACATGCTCTTTAAGAATTGTTCCTTAGTGACAGTTATAGGTCAGTCATATGTTATATAACCCCCTGGTCCTGTCTATCACTAGATGCAGGGCTCCTCCCTGCATCTAGAAGATTCCAGGAGAGGCGTTGAGTGATTGGGCAGGATCCAAGCTGCCGCCTCCCACTTTGTACTGATTGGTTGTTGTACATGTCTGTTATGTTGTGAGCCACTCCCCTGTTGCACCCTATTGGTCCCTGGTTGAACCCTCCCTTGTGTCACCCTCCCCTTCAAAAGCTGCTCCCCTGGGACAGTTCTGGTCTCTCTTGAGGCAGACGTGCCAAGGTGAGGACTCCATGCAGGATCCCAATAAACTCGTGTTGACCAAACCTCTCAAGAGTCCCTCCGTGCCAAGGTGAGGACTCCATGCAGGATCCCAATAAACTCGTGTTGACCAAACCTCTCAAGAGTCCCTCCTTTCTTCTCCTCGCCACTGTCTCACTAACCCTCCTGACCAGCCAAGTCCCATCGGATTGCAGTGGTGCCAGGGCTGGTCGAGCTTCATAACGCAGGCACTGCCGGAAGAAGTGTTTTGGTGGACACTCTAATAGTATGATATGTAGTACAGCAAAAGTCATGTTTAAAAGAACCAACCAACCAACCAAAAAAACATCACCACCAAAAACCACAAACCAAACAAGGAGTAAGAGTAAAGAATAATATAACTCATCCATACAAATGACCAAAGGCAAATCTCTTCCACTCAGTCTCCAAGAGAACTTGAGGGATATTCCCACTGAAGGAAGGAATCTCCAGACAGAGAGTTCAAAATCAGTCTCAGGTGTATTACTCTTTGAAAGGTAGAAATACACTAATACAGACACATCTTTTAAACAAAGAATTATCTTGAAATAAATTCAGATGCTGAATGTAAATATCTGCTTTATTTATTTGAGACTTTAGACAAATGCTAAATTATATTAAAGACCTGCAAACCAGAATTTAACACCAAGATGCTGTATACACTTCACAAGCTTTCATCACAGTGTCTGAAAATTTTTAAAATAAATTCTTCAGAAAGTTTCTCAGTTTCACTTGGTCGTTGCATTCATGTTGTGGAGTAAAATGCCAATTGCAATTATATTACTATGGCTTACATTGTGAGGAATGTAAGGAAAAAATACTTGCTGTATTTCTGGAGTTTCCATATGACTTTAATGGAAATTTACTGAAGACATTTGGAGTTTAGTTTGTTTTTTGTTTAGTTTTTTTTTTTGTTTGTTTATTAATGTCATATTGCAGCAGCTTGTATAAATTAAAGGTTTTTTCACATACCTCAATATGAGAAATGAAAAATCTTGCTTTTTGGCATTAGATCAAAAAGAACGAACAAACTAGAAGATTTGAAATGCTATTTAGTGTATGTTGAATTCAAAATGTGATGGCTTTTCCTTTATTACCAAAACGAAATGTTAATAATGCCAAGTTAATCCCTCAGACAATTGTCATTATACCTTTCTGGTGATGTGTATATAGATTGTTTCAGAGTGCAAAGCAGGTAACCTGTACTGGTACATAGCAACAACAAGATTGTTCTCTGCACTCTCCTGGATATGGGAGAGTTACTTCAATATTGCTTTCCTTAAAATGGACTTCCAGCACTCCTTTGAAATGAATTTCTTCAGTTCAAAGGGACCCACAAACTTCATTGATGTATTCACAATGTATTCACAATGTATTCACGGTCCTCCACAGGCCCTGAGTCATACCATGGGTCTGAGAAAGTTGTCCAAACACTTGAACTCTCTCAGGCTTGTAGTAGTGACCACTGGCCTGGTGTTAGGGGTTAACACAGTTTGGTTTTCAGTTGAAGAGGAGTTTGAAATATTGCCCTGTCAGGACCCTTAGAATTGTTTGGAAAGGACAAGGACCTATCAGGTCAATTCTTGGCTATTGGCACGTGTATAAAGCTGAGACTGGGTTTGAGTCGCTCTCTTTTCTCCTGGTGAGCCCGCAGGTAACATCGTGGGCAGCAAAAAGGGGGCCACCTTATGCCCCGCTGCCCTGGGCCCGGCTGGGCCTCCGGGAGTCAGTGCACACAGGGTAGGGCGGCCTGGCCGGCTGAGCCCCCTTCTCCCCCGGCTGCTGGAGGGCGAGAGGGGAGGCTGCAGCTCAGGGCTGGCCATGCGCCAGGGGCCGTGGCAGAGGGGGCCTGGCCATGGCTGGGCCCGGTAACAGCTAGCAGCAGGGAAGGGGAGGAAAGCCCCGGCTGCTAACATCTAACGAGTTTTAAGCTCCCCCGCAGCAGCTGCTCCTCCTGCCGGCCAGAGCTGGAGAGGGATGTTCTCTTCCCCGTTCCTTCTTTGGGCCCCAGCAAGCACCTCTGAGCGGCCCAGGCCATGGGATCGAGGGGGTGGCAAAGAAGGCATCCACCAGCCTCCCCCAGTGGCATGGCTTTGGAATCTTCCTGGCAGAGATCACATCACCACCGCAGGTCTAGGCAAGATTTAACTCCTTCCTGCTGGCAGATAGAACTTCAGAGCACTAGCCCTTCCCGGAGTGAGAACAGACAAAGTGATTGAACTACAGAAAGACACAGTATGAAATTGAAGTCAGTGAAGAGAGAGTGAAAAGACCATTTGGAACAAAGGAGGAGGAGTGGCCTAATTTGGCTGGACATTGCTAGTAAACTATGGAGAATGGACTATTTTTTCCCTGTAGTATATGAATGCTGTTGTGGGGGGGATGTAAGGTTCAAATTAAAAGTGATATGAAGCTGTTTGCTCCTAAGAAAAAGGCTATTTTTAGTCTTTGAGATGAAGATGATTTTGGAGATAGAAGAGAATCTTTGTTTTGTACTAGAGAAGGCATCCTTAAAGAGTACCCCTAATAAGCAGATATGGTCCATATGCAGTGTTGGGAAAGCTGCTAATGGGTAGGATTTAAAAGTTTGCAGAGGTTCGTTTCAGGCCGCTGCAGATTTGTGGCATGGAAACCACCAGAAGACTTTTCCTCTTCTGGCTATATCTCCTCCAGAGGACTCTAAGAGAGACTCCTCTCCCCAAAGAACTGATGAAAGACTATTTTAAATGCTGAAACTGACTGAAAATTACAGGTTTTGTCTCTTTTATGTTGTATGTGAGAAAGTGAATTGTTGGTGGGGAGAAGGAGTGCTTTGAAAGTTTTCATTTTCATTTTTCCTTCTTCTGGTATGTGTTAATAAATCTATTTGTTTTATCTTTAAGCTTGAACCTGCTTTGCCTCTTCTAATCCTAATTCACAGGAGAAAAAGAGTAAACACTGTAGTGGTTTGAAAGGAAAACAAGTGAGAGGCTCCAAGTCAGAAATACAATTTAATATGAAGAAAAGAAAGAAAAGGTAAAATAAAATAAATGCAAAGAAATACAAAAGACCACTGACAGAGTCAGAATACAACCTGATCGAGGTGATGGAAACAGTCCAGACGAGGTGGTCTTCCTGAAGCAGTGATCCCGTAGAAAGGTCTGGTAGCTTGAGTCCTCTGGGAATCCAGTGGGTGAGCTCCCCCGTATTGTCCCAAACCCTGAGCTTATATCCAGGCTGGAATGCTTGGTTCTTCCCTCTGGGCGGAGCATCTTACAATTGGATGATGAGTCATGCAGGCAGTTCGTGATGGTTCATTAAACAGAGATAACTCCAGAGGGTGTTATCTATGAGTCATGGGCAAGGCATCTGATGGGCCATTAGCAGAAGATTAGCCCTGAGGGTAGAGGTCTGGGAAGAGCGCTGCTCCAACAATTGGATTCACACTTCGTTAGGATGGTGATAGAATACTTTGTACACACTCTACATTACAACCCAGGACAAACACTAAGACCACTACACTAAATTTAGCAAACAGAATTCGGCAAACATGAAACCACTACACCTGGGGAGCCTGTTTCAGTGCCCAGCTACCCTCTGGTGGAACGACCTTTTTCCTGATATCCAGCCAAAACCTCCTGTGACACAGCTTCAGGCCATTCACTTGGATCCTGTTACTGGTCAACACACAGAGAAAAGATCAGTGCTTCCAGCTCCACTTTGCACGAGGAAGTTGCCGACTGCAATGACGTCTCCCCTCAGTCTCTTCTCTCCAAGCTGAAGAGACCAAGTGATCTCAGCCACTCCTCATAATGCATCCTCTCAAGGCTCTTCACCATCTTCATGAACAGTCTCTAATAGCTAATGTCTTCCTTATATTGCTGCGCCCAAAACTGCCCCCAGCACTCATGGTGAGATTGCCCTATTGCAGAGCAGAGTGGGATAATCCCTCCCATTGCCTGGCTGGCAATGCTGGCCTGGTGCTCCCCAGGACATCATTGGCCCTCCTGGCTGCCAGGGTACTGCTGGCTCATGTTCAACTTCCCTACTCCTGTGCTTTTAAGAGATGGTGCTTAAGTGACCAGCACTGATGGACCCCAGCACCTTCTGAATTGTATTCCCAGGATCTCACCAACTATCTCCCTGAGCAGTCTGAAGTCTGTTTTCCTCATGTCTAGCACTGAAGTTTTGCTGGACTTTTCCTCCTGTTGCCAGAGATATTAAACTGTATCATGTTTGCTGTGGCCAAGACCAGTTGCTGCTTCACTTCCAAGACCCTCTTAAAATGCAACAAATCAAGAAGGACACCTTTCCTAGTTGGCTCCCGTAGTAACTATGCTATGAAGTTATCATCCAGGTGTAGAAAGAATCTTCTGGACCAGTTTGCACCAGCTGTGTGGTATTCCAAGTTAATGTCTAGCAATTTGAAGTTCTTGACCTGTTCCTTTTATCCTCTGGTGATGTAAAGATAAGAGCGACATCACACTTTGATACTGCTAAAAGATTGAAGTCTATGAAATAGCCAGTTTTCTCTCACAATCTGTCATTGTTGATGGTCCATTGTAGGCTGTGTTTACAGTTTCCTTTTATTTCCCTGTACTTCCCTGAACAGAGACAAGAAACAACATTACCCTACGTAATCATATGCTAAATTTATCTGAATATTTTAACCAAAGTAATGAAACACATATCCACTAATTACTACACTGCAAAGAAATTAAAAATATATGGCTTGACAGGTAACACATGTGTATGACACTCCCATTTTTTTATTTTGGTGGTTTTTTAAAGGCTATTTGCTGACTCGTGTTAAGGGGCAGTGTTCAGGCCACACATAAAGTCCATTTCTTCTCTGCTTTGCTTTTTTAACCCTATTTCAATGATCTGATTTTATACTCTTCCCTGAATTTTAAGTTATTCCTCTCTGACACTGATTTTTATTTTTATTTTAGGTGTATTATATCCTCTTTGCTCACTCAAGAAAGCTACAAATACATAAATTTCTTAAAATTTAATTGACAGGTTAATTCATAATTTTGTAAATCTCTGAACTCACTCAGAATGGATTTTTTGTTGGTTTTTTTTAGGTTGTTTTTTTTTTTTTGTGTGTGTGTGTGCGGTTTTTTTTGCGGGGAGGTTTTTTTTTTGTTGTTATTGTTGCTTTTGGGGTTTTTTTTCGCTTTTACAAGCATGCAGGAAATCAGACAACATTTCAATTCAATTGTAGCTGACATGACAACTTACTACTTTCCCTCAATGGTTCTTAATACTTTTGTTATGTAGAGTACTCTGTATCATTCCTACACTTTACTAAAATATTTCAATAAAAGAAAATTAAGGATAATGGACCTATCAAATTTGCATATTAATATGGTTTTTTTAATAGAAAAAAAAAAAAAGAAGAAGAAAGGAGACATAAGCCAAGAAGAGTCTCCTAAGGGGAACTGTGTTTCATGTTGACCACATTAGGAAGACTTCCTGAACAGTTATAAAGAGGCTGTTCCCATTTACTGTTGGGTGTAAGATTTTTTTTGATTCTAAGGAAGTAAAAGGTGTAGCTAAATACCTTATAGAACAGCACTGTGAAGCTGTGTACTCTAGCCAATGCATACAAATTACAGTTTGATGTTCACAAATGAATTGAGTTTTATTTGTTATTAATGAATAAAATATTCAGATTTTCATAAAACATGAAAAATGGGTTAACGTTTTCTACTTGCATATACATGAACATTTAATGTCAGTACCTATGCAGTATGTGCAGAGACACGTAATAACAGAAAAGTCAATATTTTTTATTTGTCTCATGAACAGTTTATGCAAACCTTTGAGGGAAATATGAAGCAGCTTACATAACTAAGTTGCTTTTTTTTTGACTGTTCCTTCTCTACCAGCTTCTAATTTCTTCATTTTGAAAATTTTTATTGTTCTCTGTTTATGTTGTAACACTGTAAAGTGTGTCATTTAGCTTTTTTGTCTGATCAGAAATGATATCTTATATGTTAATTTCACATGTTTATTTTATTGTTCATTGTCTGTTCTGTGATTTTTTAAACTGTCATCTGTTCCAGAGGCTAGTGTAAGATTCTAGAAGCCATTATCCCTTTGCGATTCTACAATGTACTGAACAATATTTGTTACCCTAATGTTTTCCTTAATTAAATGGATGTTATTATTTTATGTATTTTCAAAGACTACTGGCGTGCCTTCATGTAACTGACTTACATACAGTTTAATTAACTTGAAGTAATCAAATTACTCATTAGCACTAGTAACTTTAAGCTGTAGAATGTATTTGAATTGGGAAAAAGATTTGAATACCTGAGTTAACAGCTCCAGTGTGGTATGAAATTAATTAGCATTATACATATCTTAGCTCCTTTCAAGACATGTACAGATGGGATAACAAAACTGGAAAGATAAGGAGCCCTGAAAATCTCTTTTTTAATTTACTAATTCAAAAAGGTATTTGCTATTGTAAGCAACTGAATTAAAACAAGATTAGCTATTGAAGACAAAAATGCACTAACCCTGCATAAGTATTATGAACAGAATTGTAAGTTATCTGACAATGTTATTTCACTTGAGGTCAAATTATTTTAATTGAAATAAAAGTAGAAGAAAGGACATGTTTTTAATCTTAATGACAGTCTTTGTTTCAGAGTAGTTAAAGTATGTGATTAAAATGAAAAATAAGAAAGAGATGTAGGAATAGTAGATTTCCTTCTAACTTGATCCATTTCCTGAAGTTGCAGTTGCACCTTTCATTTTTTAAAACTCATTACCAAGCTTATCTGTTGTCTTTTGGAAATAATTACTTCTAAATTCTTAGGCTGTTGACCACTGTGTTAGTCTATGTACTCTTTTTACTTTATTTCTTGACTTATTTTGAAGAAATTCCTGATGATTCTGCAGTGCATCTATATTAGTTGTCACAAGTAGAGAAGAGCTGAATGAGAGTATTCAGAAAGTCATGACAATATATAATACAAGAAACCTATAACAATTCGATAAAATCTGTTTCTTTTCACAGTACTTTTTTTTTTTTTTTTAACCAGCCAAACTGTGCTCAGTTTGCCTAAGAGGGCCTCAGGCAAAAACTGTTGCTATTATTGACAGTACAAAATTATGGGTCTAGCAAAAGCAGTGAGTAACATATCAGGGTGTACCAATGTTGTCTGAGGGTAACATTCATGACACCAAAGCAAGAAAATAAAGCATTTCATTTTTTCTGGCAATGTAAGAATCAGAGTTGCAGAAGAGGGGAAATCAGCAGCTGCTGGAAAACAGCTCTCTTTTCTGGATGATTTTCTACCTAATAGTATAAGAATGCTTCTACTCAAACCAATAAAATGCTCCTCTGATAGCCATGTCTTGACCTACATTATATCAGTATATTTTGTTGCAGAGAAATATTAAGGCAGTACATATTGCTTTAGGGATTCCATGTACTGGCAAAATTGAAATGAAATCTTTATTGGCTAATGAGAAGAAGCAAGCCAGTTTTGACTTTTGGAGAGGACTCAAGGGATCACTACAGAAATGACATCTCTTTGTCAAATGAAGAAAAATATTTGGAAGAAAGGAATCAAACATGAGCAGAGGAGAAGGAGAGATTGAGTAGCAGCGTTATTATCCCATCACAAGCAGGATGAGATTGTCATTAGTGAACAGAGAAACACTGTGCACTGGTATTCAGCCCAATCAGTTTAAGGAAGATTTCTCTCTGTTTTCATATGGAGAAAGTAGGTAAAAAGGCTAAAGTAAACACTTAAGTTACCAGATCCAGGGCAAGAAGATATTAGGCAGTCACAGGAGGCACACTAGATATGGGAAAGAGACCACTAAGAAAGGAGTGAGGAAATCCTTAAAAAATTCTTGCCTTCTAGACAATCAGGAAGAATTTTCAGGGGGTCAGTCAATGATGCAATAAATGATGTAGCAAGAATGTAAAATCAATGCATACCAAGAAACTAGCTGGAGATGTGTAACTAGAAGGTCAAGGGCATCAAAATAGAGAGTTCAGATATTTAAAAAAATTCACAAGCTTTGAACAACAACAGTGATTTCTCAAATTGTAATTAAAAATATATATTCTGTTCCTCAATTAATTTATTCATATTGAGAAATAAGAGATAGACCATACCAAGAAACTAGCTGGAGATGTGTAACTAGAAGGTCAAGGGCATCAAAATAGAGAGTTCAGATATTTAAAAAAATTCACAAGCTTTGAACAACAACAGTGATTTCTCAAATTGTAATTAAAAATATATATTCTGTTCCTCAATTAATTTATTCATATTGAGAAATAAGAGATAGACGTTAGGGTGTTCAATTGTACATTCAGGAAGTTCATATATAGAAGAATGACACATTTGTTTATTTATCCTTACTTAAGAGGATAAAATTTAAGTATAATAAATACTACCTGGAGTCAAGGGTTTCTTTTTTTTTTTTTTTTTCATGTAGAAAGTTTTATTCAATGCCAATAAAGGCTGTAGTATCAAAATAGTCTAAAATTTTGCCTTCACACTTTAGACATTCAATAATAGTAAATAGCTACTGAGAAAACCCAAAGTCTTCTACACTACACATTCCACCACTCAGATAAAAGACTGAATCAATTATTCATTGCCTTTGAAAAAAAACTAGGATTCGACTCCCTCAGCTCAGACTTTCGTCAGTATTGCTTTTTGTACGTAGAATGGTGATATTTATCTCTCTTCAGTAGAAAACAGCAAGTTTGAATCTGCATGATCAGAAGTGAAAGTTCACCTTCTTTTTTCCAGCACATCATGTCTAAGTAAATAAAGCAATCAAACTGTACTAAGGAACAGAAATTATCAGTTTAGTGCACAGCAATCAATATACCTAAACTGGGGCACTCGCTCTTTATTACTGTAACAGTGATCTGCTTTTCATTAGTGTATAGCATATTTTATTTATTCCTTCTGCATGAAATAAGCCACAAATTCAGAGCTAATGTCAGAATTATGTCAGTTTGTAAAATAATTCTTTGAAAGTGTTGACACTTAGCTTAAAAAATCAGTTTAAAAAATCAGTTTCTGTGAAAAAATATTTTAGAATTGGTGACACTCACTTGAAGTCTGATGAAGAGAAAACAGAAGTAACATGATTAAAATGTGAATTAAATTGGGATTTATCTATACTAATTTTCTGATACACCACAATAAGCAGTAGATTTCAAGACAATTATAAAATAAATACTGCATTTTATATTTTGTTTTCTATAAAATATTTTATGAAAATTAAATAAAAGCATTGAAAATGGCATGAAAAGCAAAAAAAGAATCCAGGAGTATAAAATTTGCTACTTTCTGTAGATCATAATGGCTGGAATTGTGACTAGAGAAAGCTGAAAAAATAATTCTTTTAAAAAGAGAGAGTTAGCTAAACCATCCTGAATATATGAGCAATATATGAGCCCAGTATAGTTCATGAATGGGTGAAATATTTTCCTGTTTATCCTTTTGTTCTACCTGATTTTAATTATGCCAATGTATGACACACGTATGGGATATAAATCTTGAGTTTTGGAGTGGAGAAGACTGTATTGGAGGAGCTCAGAGTATAAAAATTTAAAGAGCTCTTAAGGAATCTAGGGTGGTTGTAAAAAATAATATGATTATCAACTATGTAACAGTGCCAGAATGCTTATCCTATATCCTGATAAAAAAACAACAAAAAACCCTCCAACAAACAAACAAACAAATAAAACCCAAAAAAACCAAACAAAAAAACCCAACAAAACAAAACAAAACAATCAAAAAAACACACAGAGGGAACACTGGAACAGGATACTTTGTAAAATTAAATCTCAATAACACTACACAAAGATAATGAATATCGCATGTGGCAGATTCAACTTAAAGCAGAAAGGCTGAAAAAAACCCAAAACAAAACCAAGTGTAAAACCTGTAGAATGCTCAGCTGAAAAACCCTCACATCCCACAGAAAGATGAAGAGATTATGATAACTTGGTGGTTTCCAGAGCTCTCTGAATTTTTTCATTATAAATGTGGTTCATGTAAAGACATAGAAAGAAAACCAAAGAAAGGAAGTCTCAGTATTGTTTGGTTTTAATTCCAGTTTAAGCAAATGGATATTAAATACAGACTGAAATGCTACAGGAAGACAAATAACATAAATGTTAGAGTCTGAGTCCTGGTCTCAATCACATAGGAATAAAAAGTAAAAACTACTCAGCAAGTGAAACACCTCCACCACCACGACTGTGGTGGTATAGGTTTTCAGTTTTCCATTTGTTTGTACATGTATTCCAGATTGTTCTACTGGAATGGTTTGTTCCTTGTACCCCCCTCCTGTTCCTTTCCCTTGATTCACTCCCAAGTTTTTTGTTCAGCACCTGTTCAGTGTCAATCATGTGTTATGACAGGACACTGTCCGTCACTCTGGGGCCTCTCCCTGCGTCCAGAAGGTTCCAGGAGAGGCATCGAGTGATTGGGCAGGATCCAGGTTCCCCCCTCCCATTTCCCTAGGATTTGTTGTTCCATTGTATATCATGTTCTGAGCCACTCCCTTGACTGTTCCTTATTGGTTTCTTGCTGTACCCATCCCTCTGCAACATCCCCCCTTAAAAGCTGTGTCCCTCGGGTGCTCTGGGTCTCTCCTGAGGCAGAGCCCTGAGGTGCGGACCTGCAGTCCAATAAACTCAGCTTGCTTAACCTCAGCGGAGTCCCTCCTTTGTCTCTCCTGTCTTCACTGTGTCCCCTCTCCTGGCTAACCAAGAGCCCAGGTGTTGCCATGGTGCCAGGGCAGGCCAAGCCCAGTGACACAGGGCACCGCAACACACCACCAAGTAAAAACAAAAAATACCCCAAACAAACAAAATAAAACAAAAATTCCAACCTCCCTCCAAAAACCCACCAAAACGTTCTCTGCTTTTTGATATACCTAAGCTAGTAAGACATCTTCTGCAGGTGATGCAGATAGGGATCCAGTAAAAAGTTCTTCTGACAGTTTGATTTATGTTATCAGTTAGTGAAACTAAAGACAAAAATAAGTCATCCTGGATGACACATGTTGGATGTTTGTTTAGTGGCCCCTTTTCAGCACACTTAAACCACCAGAACTAACTCAATTATGGAACTATCCTTTGCTGTAGTAAGGGCATGGGAGAGTGAGAGGTGATTTAAAACCAAACACTTGGTAATGCAGGAGAGGAGAGGAATAGAACTTGGAGTGGATGGAAGAGAAAAAAGTAATTAGAGATTTAAAGTATCTAGGGAATTCTTGGATAGGCAGATTTTGTCATCATCACATCACTGCTGCCTCACTCTTCTGCAAGTCCCAGCAAACTGTGTGTGTTAAGGTAAATTTGCAAGATGTGCAGTTCAGCAGAGGAAAACCATGACTACAGCATCAAACAGAAAACATGAAAGACATGAAAAAAGACAGTGAAAGAGTACACCTGAACTTAAGACAAAGCAAAACAAAAACTGAGGAGTTAATATTTTCCACTAGGAATTTGGGAGAAAAATGTAGATAGTACTAAATTGGACAGGTGCCAAACTTTATTAAAGACAGTAGCAGACAGAAAGGATGCTGAAGCTGCTCAGACAGAGCACATGGTAAAATCATGCAGCCCCAGGGGGACTAGGGAAACAAGTGGGTCAAACTTGAGAGCTAAGATAAAACTGTGGTGTGAATAATCAACAGAAAATCTGTAGTTTGCCTGTGATCCTGCAAGGCTCCCAAGAGAGGAGCATGACAAGAAAGCTATTTCTTGTGAGATGGTAAAGGAACTTGGCCTGAGGCTTTCTTAGAAAGATCATGGCCCACATATACATTTGTTTCTTCTGCCTCTCAGGAGAACTGGTACCCATATATTTTATAGCTAAATAAATAATACTGTGGAAATATTCTGCATTGTAAATTTCTTACGAAATGGTAAAAAAAAAAAAAAAA
>VXBN01006976.1:16146-63356 GCA_013397395.1 Sinosuthora webbiana
AAAAAAAAAAAAAAAAAAAATCAGACAGCCTTTACTAGCCTAAGAAAAGTCAATATACATATACTGTGCATACTAAATATTTCTACAACCTTTACTTCCTCTGAAAACAAATATTGTCATTAAGACTAAAGTCAACTCAGAGCTTTCTTCACACTGTTTCACAAAATACTCTTCTTTCTTTTACAAAGCTTTAACAATTACAGAGGAACTCATTCACAATGGTATCCCCTGGCTGAAGGTAAAGCGTGTAGCCAACCACCATAATACAAGCTGGACTTGATGCTGAAACAGAAAGGAGTTTAGTTATGCCACTTTTCTACAAAATTTCACTTCTCTCATGCCTGATAAAGCTAGTTCCAGCTGTCTCCAATGGACATACTGCAGGACAGAGCTAGGCTGAGGTGAGGGCTTAGCTTGTCTGAGAGGCATTTTAATGAAAAATGCTATCTAAGCAAGTACAGTAATTATGCCTGGCATGGAGGAGTGAGGGAAAAAAAGTATAAAAATAGCCCTGTGAACACCAAGGTCAGAGAAGGAGAGGGAGGATGTGATCCAAGGTTAAGCACAGATTCCTGTCAAGAATGGCAGTTCATGGAGGACCCATGACAGAGGATAATGTGAGAGGGAGCAACAAAAAGGAGCTTCAAGGACATGATTGTGAGACCTGAATGGACTCAGTGCAGCAGATGGTCACTTCTAACAGGGCAGGAGAGGAATGAAGAAGAGGAACTGAGCCCAGGAAAGAGATGGGGGGAAGGGGGAGGAAGATATTTTGTACAGATGTGCAAATATTTGCCCCTTTTTAATTTGTTTCCCAATACCTGAATCAATACTCAAATCAAAATACTCAAATGCCTCAAATATGCATATTTAACAGGTAATAATGAAAGTTAAATTTCCTGAGCTGAGTCAGTTTTATTTGTGACAGTAATTGGTAAACCATTTGTCTGTGTTGCAGTGCGAGCCCTTTCTGAGCCCGGCCTACCCTCGGCTGGGCTCCCTGGTGCTCGGCACGTCTCAAAAGAACCAGTGTGTGAGTCCTTGGCTCAGCAGCACCTCCTTCTTGGTTGACATGGCTGTGGTGTGACAGAAAGAGGGGACTCTCCAAAGTTGGGAGGGAGCAAAGGTTTATTTGGGGAACACAGGGGAACCCCTTCTTCAGACCATGCTCCAGGAGAGACACCTCACCCTGGGCGATGGGGGGTTTATCCATTACAGACAAAGAGAGGAGGAAAATAAGTCTAGGAGCCAATAAAACAATTAATACAATAAATGCCTACTGCATTACATAGCTAGTGGCAAATCACAGGTACATAGGGGAGTGGTCCCAAAACTTCTGCCAACCACAGGACAGAGACCCTTGAGGTTTCTGGACAGTATAGATAGATATAAATCATCTAGGGAAGAGGCCAATGAAAAACCGTCTCCAGGCAGAACCCAGGGATGGCATAGGAACCGTTATCAACTTGAGATAAGAAAGCATTCCAATACCAAGGGGCCCATCAAGGGAAAACTAAAACTTACACTATTCTAATAATATGTTTTAAACTAAATTTTGCAACCCCACATGTCTGTCTACTTAAATACACAGGCTTTCTCACTCCTGCTCTTCCTAATTTCTCCTCTCCTCCACCTGTCACTGTGGGTGCTTGGCTTGCAGCCCAACCCAACCCAACCCACTGATGTATCTTCATTTACTACCTTGAAGTTGGTGATGCAAAAAAGGAAGAGAACACAGAAGTACATAAATAATGAAACAAACAGGAAATAACCAACAACCTCTTCTTCTTTGAATATGTTGAAAGAAAAAGTCAGAACAAATGCTGGTAGATTCAGCAGAACAGACTTTAGAAAGTTTAAGAGAGAAAAGGAAAAAAAAAGTGAATATTTTAAATTCATGTTCATAAACTTTATAATATTAATTTATTTTTTCAATTACTGCAGAAATATAGGAACTGTACAACATACCATAACATTTTGCTGTTGTCCCCTATCTCACCACTTTGCATTTTTAAGAACAGAAAGTATACTGGTTTTATGTGGCATGTTCCCCATGATGGAACAGATTTCTGGCACTAACCAGATGATATGGGCATGAAGTTTGTAGAGAACTGCAGTTAGCGGCAAGGATTCATCTTGGAGCAATTTGCGAAAGATTGTCTCCCATGGGAAAGACTCCATGTTGGGGCAGGGGAAGAGTATCAGGAGGAAGAAGCAACAAAGACAACTTTAAATAAACTGACCATGAACCCCATTTTCTGTCACCCTGTGCTGCTTGATGAGAAGGAGGTAAAGAAAATTGTGAGTGAAGTTAAATATGAGAAGAAAGGAGGAGTGGAAAGAAAATGCCTTTTGAGATTTGTTTTTACTTCTCATTTTCCTGTTCTGGCTTTTGACTGGCAATTAATTAAATCAGTTTTCCCAGGTCAAGTGTTTTGCCCATGTAAGTAATGGATGAGTTATCTCCCCCTGTCCTGTCTTTATATTGAGTCATGAGCATTTTGTCGTATTTCCTTTCCCTTGTCCAGAAGAAGGGGAGTGATAGAGCAGCTTGGTGGGCACCTTGTGGCTAGCCAATGTCAACCCACCACACCAGACGATTAAAACTAATATCTGCCAAAAAACTTTGGTGTAAAAAGAATACATAGACACTTAAAACATCAGAGACCTGTAACACTTGAGTGATCTAGATATTCCTTGCTGGTGAATGCTATCTCCCTTCCAAAGCTTTGCAGAAGAGCCTTTCCTGCTTAGACTTTGTATTTATTCTGGGATTAAATTCTAATTGTTTGAAACTTTCTTTCAGCTTATTGTATTTCCAATAACCTGTCTTTTCCTGTTTCTGATGTCTCTGTTTAGGCAAAAAAAAAAAAAAAAGGTATGTTCTTGTATAGTATAGTTCTATATAATTAATGTGATGTGAACCTGTTTTGATGTGTAACTTAGTTACTTTGCCTCATCGGTTCATTTCAACTCCTGGCTGGAGAGACCTCTGTTCTTCCTCACCCATTATTTTATTTTTGCCTTCTCTTACTGTTACTCTCCAGTTCTGTTATTAATGTTACAAAATGCTCGAAAATTATTTCCATGGAAAGGTAATGTATTATTCCATTTTGAATACTGTATTACTAAGACAACAGAATAATCACATTTAGGAAAGCATTTGATTAGCAATTTCAAATAATCGCTATTTGAAAACCTCTAGTGTTGCCTCAAGTGAAAGGGTAGGTAGGGATGCTGAGCTCATTCTCCTTATGACATTCATTACTTTTTATAGCCTTCTTATATCAGCCTTAATTTCTTGTGTCTAAATTATGGTCATAATCATTTCTGTCTTTCCAGACATACAAGCAACTTCAAGCTTGTAAAAGTTGTCACCTGATTTGAAGCACCTTGTTTTTCACTATAGCATCCTTGAAAATAGCTGGTCCAACGTTATTTTTCATTCTATTTTCTACTTCTTAGTTAATAAAGAGTAGGTTTTAAATTTCTTTGAAAGTAAAGATAAAATACTGAAGTACATTACCAAATTTTGTTTGGTTTTGGTCAATAAAACATATTGCCTATTTTATAAATAAAATACAGCACAAATAAATAAGTTCTACTGAAAAAAAAATCCTCAAAAAACCCACAAACGAAACAAACCAAAAAACCCCCACAACAATCATCATAATTTCTTAATTAATTGGGAGAAAATATACAGATTTTGTCAGGCTTATTGAACTGTTTCATTAAAAGAATAGTTTAAAGGAAAAACAGATACCAAAATATGATCTGTGTTAAACCTTTCTTTCCAAAATTAAATATTAGTTTTAATTGATAATTGGAAAATAATTATTAATTATTTGGTCATATCAATCAAAATATTTCCTTTAATGAAGAGCAAAAGAAGCTTTTATTCAAAGCACTAATAATTTATTTGTTTCTTTTTTCTAGTACCAAAAATCTTAACATCAAGGTCAGTGAAGAAGGGAAAGAAAGTACTCCAAGGTGGTGGAGAAGATATTTCCCTGTGACCCAAGGAGAAGACCATGGTAAAGCAGGTGTCCCCCTGTAGCCTATGGAAAACTCCATTCTTCAGCATGGAGAGTGGAGAGTCCTCAGAAGCACTTCAAGGGCCTGCACTGGAGCAGACTTCTGGCTCATGGAGAGAAATTTATGCAGGAGAATGTTTTATGGAAGGAATTGTGTCCCATGGGGAACCCAGGCTGGAGAAGTTTGTTCCTGAAGGACTGTACATCCTGGAAAGGACTCATCCTGAAACAGTTCTTGGAACACCATAGCCTCTGGAAGAGGCCCATATGAGAGCAGTTTATGAAAGACTTGTCTCCTTTGGGAGGGACCCCAGTGAAGCAAGCATGTAACATTGGGAGGGAACAGTCATGCATCATTAGGGCAGTCTGGAAAGAAGGGTGGTGGGGAGGCAGTTTTAATTTCAGTTTTGTTTCTTGACACCGTGTGGAAGTCCAAAGGCTAGCTCCACCCTCCCAGCACCGGTACCAGGGCGGGACACCACTCCCAAGCAGGCAATGGGAGCAGCGGCTTGTGGACGAGCTTTGGCACACAGATGGGGATAGGTGCAGGCCGGGGGCAAGAATGAGGAGGAGGCTCTCTGACTTGTGTAATCCAAGGTTTATTCAAGGAACAAATATTTGGAGAGACGAGGCAGAAGAGGCGAACAACTCCAGTGACACCGGGTTATAAACTGGGGAGGATCTGGGGGTGGAAACTTACAACCAACCAATCAGAAGGAGGAATGGGAGGAGATTTACTGATAGACCCTAGGGACCAATTGGGAGGATAAAGGGAGGAGGCTAGGTCACATGGTCCAATCAGATGCTGAGTTTTAGGGGAATTCCCAGGTGGGGTTTAGACAGGGGCTGGCTCTGGGGGGAGATAGACATGGAACAATCTGGAAAGAGGGGCAGGGTACCTCATGATGGACAGTCTGAGGGAGGATACAAACTGAGGGACAAACCATTTATACAACAAGTTCGGGGGGTTACAGAAAACACTAACTTGGAATCACAATTTAAACAAACTGCTTCAAACACACTGCCACAGTTTCTCATTTTCCTACTCTAGTTTTAACTGATATTAAATTAAATTAGTCTTTCCCAGTCAAGTTTTGCCCATGAGAGTAGCCAGTGATCTCCTTATTCTTGTCTTGAGCTTCAACCTTTTCCATTGTATTTTCTCCTCCTGTGCTGAGGAGGAGGAGGAATGAGAGTGAGACTTGGTGGGTACCTGTCAGCTAGCCAAGGTCCACTTGTTATAAATAAACTTGGCAGGAGATGATTGTTAACTCCTTGAATGCCTTTATTTAAAAAATCAGTTCTCCTACGGGGGTCTCGAGGGGTAGCTCATACCACTGCTGCTTCTTCTAGTCAGCTCTGAGGAGGAGGCGCTAGGTGAATCTGCTGCAGAGCCACTGCAGAGCTGGGAGTTTGCCCTCATGAGGGTTCTTAGGAACTCAGTTTTTGCCTGCATTGGTCTAGGGGTGTCCTTTTTTTGGAGTACTTTTGATGTTATGGCGAGAGTGAGACAGTGGAGCAGTGTTTTGTTGAGGCGGGTGTGGACTATGTTCTTCTTGTAATACTTACTGTAGATTTCAGTTCTTTTCTGGCTCGTTGTTTTGTGGAGTAATTAACGCTGATAGCATTTTTTTTTTTTCAGAGTGTTGCATTATGGGAGTTTTCTTATTTTAATATTAGTCTGCTGTGAGTTGAATGGCAAGTGAGAAGCAGCAGAGGTGGACAGTGGGGATAGCCGGGACTTTTGACAGACTGTTGTAGAGCAGCAGGGCAGAGAGCAAACTAGGAGGCGTGGTGCAGAAGAGGTGGGGAGCAGCAGCAGCCTAAGCTGACGTGGGAGCGACGGAGGAGGTAAGAGGGGAAAGAGGGTGGGGAAGTTTTGAGGGTAGGGGGTTGGTACAGACAATTATAACAAGTAAAACATAACAAGTAAACAACATTATCACTCTTTTTATCAGACAACATAACTTCATAACTAGTGGCTTATAGCCTTTAACCTTCATAAATCGAAGTTGTGCAATTTTTGTTCATCACACACCTGCCATAATCCTTTGACATTCCTGTTTTTATGAGAGGTGAGTGGTAATCTGCCCATACACTTTTACTTGCACTGTGTAATTGAGATCTTGACTGCTCTCTTCATGATTGTAGTGACTTAGTATAAACTCTTCAGGACACATGTTTGCTAAAAATCAGGTGTTTGTTAAATGGTGCTAAGCTCATAGCAGCCAAGTACTGTGAGAGTCATTCATCAGGTACATCCAGGTAACTGTTTCAAATGATCATTCATTTCTCTAGCAATTGGCCTTTTTAAAAGGAAAACACCTTGAAAATTAAGTTATCATTTATTTTAATTCTGATTTCAGAGACTGGTTTTGAGACCAATGTTCTGTTCTTGTACACAAGTTATTAGTTCTGACCAGTTTTACCCTTTTTTATTCCTCACAGCCTCTGATGAAATTTGGGCCTGTATTTATGCATGATTAATGTGCATTTCAGGATTCAGGTTCCAAAGCTTCGCATGCCATTTGGACGTGAGCAGAAACTGACAGTTTCTGTGTCAATTGTCAGTGCAAAGAGTCAGACTGAGTGAAGTATCAGGATACGGGGAGGAATTTCTTCTCAAAAAGGTTTGTTAAGCCTTGGAATGGACTGCTCAGGGATGTGACTAAGTCCCCATACTAGGAAATATTCAATAAGTGACTGGATGTGGCACTTAGGGCCATAGTGTATTTGATAGGATGGTGGTTGGTCAAAGGCTGTATGTGCTCCATGATTTCAGAGATTTTTCCGATCTAAATGATTCTGTGATCCTGTGAAGAATAGCGGTGCTTAATATAAGATGCTAACAAAAAATATTCATCACTGTCTAGAAATGGAATTATCAGAATATCATGGAGTGATTTATGATGATAGCCTATTCCATGATCTTCTGCTTTATGCCCAAAAATGGTTGCTGTGTCTTTAAGGCCCGGGACTGGGTGTGGGGGGGGCTGGGAAGGGGGAAACTTATGGGGTTTTTGGTGGGCATTTTTGAAGACTCATTGCCCAGGTGTTCCATGGCATTGTGCAGCTTGGTTCTGCTTGGCTAGCTTGGTTTCGTTGGCCCAGGCTGAAAGGTTTTCCTTTCCCTGGCTTGGAGAAGCTGCAGTAGAAATCTTTGATCTGCCTTGGGCAGATAAATATCAAATGATATTTATATATTATAAATATATAAATAATATAATTTATATATTATATATATATTATTTATATATTATGATAAATAAATATCAACAACTGCAGGTCTGAGAACAGAGTGGGACTGGCAGGAGCAGGGCTGTCCTCTTCCAGCCCCAAGCCTCAGGGAGCCAAGGGAGAGAAAGTACCAAGAGGGTCCAGATCAGGTTTTGTGCCTGCCATGACTGCTGTGAAGAGGAGCTGGATGCCAGAGAGCCACCAGGTTTTTGTCTCCTGCTGGAATTCCTCCGTCAGAAGCTCCACTTCCCTCAGAGTGAAAGCTGGCATCATCTCACACCATGTGTCAGGAGGGGGTATTTCTCCAACATTTCCACCATTCTCTGGGCATTTTTGGGTCTTTGTTCTTGTGTGGGTGGGGGGGATGTTCTGATAGTTTGGTGTTTTACAGTTACTTACTTCAATTCCTAGCCTTGAGGGCATTCTGTCACTGATAAGCCATTGGTTTATGTTTGTTTGTTTTTTGTCTATTAGTATTCATTTTCTATTGGTGGAGGAGGATTGTTGAAATCCTTTAGAGGAGATTACTCCCTGCAGAGTGTACTCACATTTGTCTCAAAACTGAGACATGGAACTTCCTCTCTATCTCTGTGGGTATCAAGACAATTGTCTATATTTTCTCAAATGGAAGTCCCTTAAGATTACACTTATCCACAGGCTGCTTTTGAGTCTGTCTTAAATAAATATCTGCATTTTTTTTAGTAGTGTTGGCTGTAGGCGGAGAAAAAGGAACTGAACTCTGTTCAGTATTTTAAGGCCACACCTGGAGGATTGCATACAATGCTGGTCTCTCCAGTACAAGAGAGACAGAGATACACTGGGTACAGATGATGAAGGAACTGGAGCATTTCTTTTAGCTGAAAAGGCTGAGAGAGATAGGACTGTTCAGCTTGGAGGAGAAGATGCTTCACAGATTCTTTACAGTGGTGCCCAGTGACAGGACTAGATGCAACGGGCATGAACTAGAACACAGAAGACTCCTGAAAACCTGAAGGCATTTTTTCAACTGTGAGAGTGGCTGAGCACTGGCACAGATTGCCCAGGGGGTCTATGGAGCATCTATTCCTGGAGAAATTCTAAAGATGTCTGTACATTGCTCTGGGCAACAGGCTGCTCAAGTGCTCAAGGAACTCACAGGACTAGAGGACCTCCAGGGCTCCCTTCCAGCCTCAACCATTCTGTGATTCTAGTGTGGTTCCAGAAAAGTTCTGTGCTGCAATATCCCATTAAATGACAGATAATTAAGATAAGAAGCTGTTACAGAAATCCTTAGATTTAATAAAGATGAATGTTGTAAACAGAGCTAAATTCAAAGTATTAAGAATGATAATTTAATGAAGTGCCTTATCTGAAAAACTGTAGCTCACTAGAATCTACTTTTCATGTGGGCTTTGACAAATAATGCCTCTAGAAATACGAGTGGCTCTGCATCAGGGAATTTAGAGGGTGAGACTATGATTCCATAACTAACTCACTTCCAGATAGTTAAAGGTTAATATACTGATGCTCCTGTACAAATAGGTAAGTTTATTTCTATTACCCACTCCATTCAGGATAAATAAAAGTAGCTTTAGGGCATTTTCAAGCCTCATTTTGTAAACTTATTACAACAGTGTAGTGTGAAGAAACCTAAATTGGAAGCATCATTGGGCCTGTGATTGAAAACCTGGTTCACAAATTTATCTATACTTTATTAGAGTGATTAAATACTGAGAAAGAATAGTCAGAGGAAGCACAAAAGAGGAAATGAGGTAAACAAAGTTGCATGATTGAATAGGCCTGTAAAACTCTTTTTTTTTTACATTCAGAATAAGTCAGCTAGGCAATATAATTTACCACTCTGTACTTTTAACATTAATATTTTTCTTTGATACAAACAGGAAATATGGAATTTAAGGATTACATATCCAGAACTTTTAGTTTCCACAACTGTCTAATTGGGACACTAGACAAATCATGTGAGGTCTAGTTTACATGTGCTTCTGAACAACCCTTCTCAAATTCCTTTACTGAAATTATTCTGAAGAAATGTACATGCACAATGTAAAAGTAGTTCAAGATTGCATAAGTATAAACCTCAGTAAATTATATACACTTAATTTTCAGAAAGTGAATTTACTAAAGAAACAAAATAATGCTCCGTATAAGTTTCAGTAAGAGACCACAGATGAAGGAATGGTCCACAGGCTTTTTTAGGATTTGAAAGCCTAGAACTTATTTTAAGCCTCTGCATAGGCAAATGGCTTATTTTGAGAAAGTTTTTACTCACTTTATAGGGTGTTGTGTGGTCCAGCCAGCCAGTTCTTTTGGGTTTTAGCTGATTGTCATAATGTTGTATCAAACATTAATGAATGATGACATTGTAAAAAATTTACAAACAAAAAAATCAGTCATTCTTTTCTTCTAGGAATTAATCATTCCTGCTTGATAAATCTTAAAAGCCAATATTTGGAGTCACCAACTGAATACAGAAATCCAAAGGAAAATTTATCATCTGTGTACTAGGAAGATGTAGTACTCAGAACTTCCCTAATTCACTTCCAAATGGGCTGTTCTCATGTGCCTGTTTGTCCGCATGTGGAAAGAGCTTGTGAGTATTATGTCACTAGAGATTTTTTTAAATCGTATTTGGTAAGGAAGGAACTCTAAAGAAATAATTTTGAAAAGCATAAGTAATAAAATTGTAGAACACACTGAATCAGAAGACATCCACAAGGATCATCAAAATCCAAGTCGCAATTGACAGAAATTGGCTATGAACTAAATCAGATAAATGTAAATATTGCTACTTATACATGCCTTTATCTGTTTGATGCTGCATTCATTCTTTCATTCATTCATTCATCTATTCTGGAAATGGCAAGTACATCATGTCAAGTACTAACAGAACTTCTCTACATTATTCTGCCAGTGTTCCCTGTCCTGAGCTGGATAAAGTATATCCTTCCTTTTAAATTGAACTGTAACTCACTAGCATTGCATGTTCACTCTTTCAATTGGTCTAGGCAGATGTAGTGATCAAGTGAGAATTGTGCCATGTTTGATATATTAGCAAACATATCTAGGGATAACACATGGAGTTTATGAAATTCTATTTATCATTAAATGTACTTAGTAATTTACTGTCTCATCAGATTATTTTACAAAAAGAAAAAAAAAGAAACATCAGTTAGAAAGAGAATTTAAAAAACATTAAATGAGGTCTATTGATAAGTATCTTGACAGAGTAACACACGTGTGTTGCAAGAGAAAAAGCCAATAATATTTCACATTTTTTATACAATGTAAAATTTTATAATGTCTTTCCCATCTCCTCTTTTACACGTATGCCAGAGTACCACTAGACTTCTGTAGAAGTCAAACACAGGAACAATATAGTGAAAAAAATTCTGGTTTTGGTTGGGGTTTTGGCAATTATCTGAATTGGGATATATTCCTGTGTTGTATGAGCAAAAATTACTTGTGGCTTATACAGTCTCTAAAATATGTTCATATAACATGTATAAATACAGTCCTATAGTAAATCTGATTTTTTATTTAGTAAGAATAATTCTGCTAAATGAGTTATTTATTAAACTTTTATTATTGAATTAAAAAGGAAGGTGTTTGTTTGCTATATGTGAAATTTTGTATCTGTTTACAGATTTTTCTTTGAATCTGTTTCCAGGGAGAACATTTTTTTAATACTTTTTTTGGCTTTCCTTTTATCTCTCCCACATAGTATGCTTTCCTCATAATTTGTTTCTGATGCAGAAAGCAAAGTTTACATGGAAGTTCAGTGACGAGTGTAAATTAAAACAAGAAGAAAACCTTTGGTTTTAAAGACGTGAAAAAGGAATTGTTATAAAATAATATTAAAATATATTTAAAGATTTTTTGTAGTCTGGAGGTGTGCATATCATCAATACAGAAATCGCATTGTACTGCCTTCTCTCCTTCTCCTCTGCTAAAAAATATCATTATCCTGATACTGAGGAACAAAATGGGTACATTAAATAAAGCAAATGTAGAACAGCAAAGAGTAACTACAACTTACGAACCAGAACAGAATAATCAGAAATGCAAATGTGAGGTTACCGAGACATCAGTATAAATCTGAAAAGAATTCTTGAGGAAAAGACCGAAGTTTATAGAGAAGCAGCTGCTTTGGAAGTTGGTAGTGGGTAGTGAAGAAAACACCACAGGATTTCAATATTTTTCAAAGCCACAAATTGAAATATGTAGACTAGATGAGGCTGGTTATTGCAGCCTTTAGTCACCAGCCGCATGAAAAGGAAAGATGTTTAGAGAAGCAGCTCAGGGTTAAGGATGGTTTGGTTAAGGATGGCTGTGTTGCAAATAGGTGAAGGAAATTGTTGATTCCACATTACAGTTATGAAATATTATAGTTATGAAATTAATAATACCACAAACACATTCAGTAAACTCCTTGCATCTAATAATTTGTCATAAATCAAGAAGTCATAAATCAAAGTTGGATCTACAGTACAGTTCACTACCAAACTTAAAATGTGAGAATCAAACCAACCTGACTTTACTGAAGACAAGTGGGGACTAGAAAATTTATGTTCAAATTCTGTAGATTATAAAAAAAATTGAATGCAGCTGTTATTGTTATAAAACAATGGGAAATTTAGACTAATGTGTATATATATATATATACACACACACTCATATAAGTAAGATGTGTTGTGTCTCAGTACTGAGAGCCTTAACCATGACGATATACAGAACAAAATGTCAGAAGTTATCTATTTTTCATAGATTGCAGGCAGTGCAACTGGGTAGTAAATGAGATACAACAATGAAAATGAAACTATTAAGTTAATATGATTTAATGGCTGCAGTTTTTGTATTAGAACTGTATCATAGACACAAACCAGCAAAGACATCTTTCAGGAAAATGGCCAGCATTTAAAAGCTGGCCTTTCAGTAAAAGATGTTAACAAAAACTAACCTTCAATCTATCAAAAGAAGTACACAGACAAGCATGGAGAAAGTAGAAGGTGAGATTCTAAAATGAAAGGAGGAATAGTAAACCACTGATGAGTTGAAAAATTCAGAAAAAAGATTGATTCCATAAAACCCAGATTTAAAGAAATTATAAAGCTTAACCCCATCCAGAAACAACAAGAACAAGGACAACAACAATACAAACCAACCAAACAAAACCCCCCAACAAACCAAAACAAAAGCACAGCAATGAAAATTAATGTCCCTAGGTCCTCATAGTTATATACACATATAAATATCCAGACCTAAAGAAGGTCTCTTGCATCTGATAGTGTTAATTCAATAGCTACTATAGAATTATGTGGATGTTTTGGGGGTAGAATTGGAGGCAGGAGAATTCTGGACAGTTTCTGTTCTCTCTTTTCCTTCAGATTTCATAAACAACTAAGCATATTACTCAGTCTATCATTTGGAAACTTGGATGGAGGTACTAATAAAATTTTCTGGAAATTTTAACCAGGTGTATGTTGAGAAAATCCTGGCATATCAGCAGGAGGGTGGAGAGCTTAGAAGTGTTTTAAAAATAGGTTGGTGACCCTATCATTGGGCGGACAATGACAGGAAATTATGTTTTAATGACACACAGTGTAGTGATAGATTTAGTTAATTTTCAGGCCTGGATAGAAATGCCTCAGGCTATTACAGTTCCAGTCAATCATGCAATTTGTTATTATCAAAAAGATTGGAATGGTGATTCTGTCAAAAGATGTTCCGGAGAATGCCATAGCTGTCTGCAGCAAATAGCAAGAGATTTGACAACTCAAAGGCAGAACTATGTATTTACACAGCCTGTATAAAGTTAAAGGGCTAATTTGAAAAGCAATACAGATTCCCCTCGGAGACAATCTCAGCAATTGCAGATGTGTTAATTGACTTGGATGAACAGGAAGTAATTCAAAAATGCAATTCAATAACTAAGCAGGATAGTAGATTATGAAAGGCAGAGACAAACAATGACTGTTATATTTAAATGAAGTAACTCCTGTCTGCTCCAGTGTTGGCATCCTACAGACATAAGCAGCTATTGGAAATAAGATGTAGCTGTGTTCTATAATAAAGATACCCAGTAGATTATCACCTCTCTACTGTCATGAGGCGAATCAATGTAAGTTTTCCTTAAACATAAGGAATTTCATGTCTGTTGTTTCTTGTAGAGAAAGAGAAAGCTTTTGTTCAACACTTCTCATGATTGCTAATGCCTCAGATATTTTTTAGATATGTGAGCGTATTAACATTAGTTGTAGTGGGTTTTCAACTCTGATTAATTACAGTCTATTTATCTGTATTTGCCAGGGAGTCTCAAAGTAATGCAGTACTATCCTACCCTTCAGTGTCTCTTACTTCTTTATTTTGTCACACATTTCTTCAAAACTTCTATTCTCGAGTGAGATGGCTGCATTACAGCAAAGGAAAAAGAGTACTAGAGACTCTGTAACTTTCCTCATAGAAGCTCTATAATCTTTAGTTAGTATTCTTAGACAACTTTGAAATCTTTCAGTGCCAGGTTACCAGAAGATATTCATAAAATTACATAATATTCTGAATTGGAAGGGACCCAAAAAAAACCATTGAATCCCACTCTTACTGGTTATGTTCTTAATGAAAATGAACATTATTATGGGATCCTAAACCCATAAGAGTTTGGGGATATTACAGTGGAATGCAACAGTAGTCCTCCATGTAGTAACTCCTCATGTGAATTTTTAGGAAAAAAAAATCCATGGCAATATTTCTTTTACAATCTGATAGTTCGTCCATCAGTTACATTTTTATTTAAAAAGAGGTTTCAAAAAAGAAATATATAGTTAAAGTTCCTTCTAACATGTTCTGTGTCCAGTGGCACCTGTCTGAATCAGTAAGGCATTTGGTCATATGTGCATGCTTTCACCATAATAGACTTTCAGCATCTTTTCCTTTCTGTTATCTCCAGTATTGAAAAATGTTGTTCTTGGTTTGCATGGAAATGATAAAAACAATAAGCAAGTTTCAGTGCTTATTTAAGTATTTTACATGTCCTAGCAATTTTTTCTTTTTAATTTTTAATTGATTTCGAAATTTATTTATTTATTTATTCAGTTTGGGGATTATTATTTTGTGAGAGGTAGAAATTGTAAACAAATGTTTTTTCATATATTTTAATAAATACAAGAATAAAATGGTTTAATTCCTAAGTTACATTAGTCACATTTTAATAAAATTTTGTCTATAATGTCTCCTAGATTTTTTTGTAAGGGAGTTCATTGGTATTCCTCAAAGATTCCTGTGTTGTAAGTGCCTATTTCAGCCCCATTCAAAATACATCTAGAAAGCAGAATCTTTTGAAAAATAACTCCTTCTAATTTTAATTACTTCACATTGGATGTTTCTCATATAGTATCTATTAGATTTACCAAAATTACAGGTCAGCAACTGAATTCCACTAAACAATTAAACGTCTAATTTTTTTTTTCAGATATGGGAAAATGATGGTGAAATGACATGGTGTGGAGCCTTTGTAAATTGTCCATATTTACTGGTGCCATGATGTTATTCTGACTTGTGAAATTCTTTTTGTGATGCATTGTTTCCGAAGATTATAGACTGTGTGATAAATGTATATTTTAATGATCATAAAAATCATTTAATGATTTCAGTATCATTCAGATATTGAAAAGTAAAATGTACTACCGGGAGTTCAACTCAGTGATTTTAAACGCACAAAGAAATGATCACAACAGTAATGCAGCTGAAGATAATAGTTGGTGATAAAACTTCAAATGGTTATTGTGTAACTCTTCTGTCTAGCAGCAAAGTGGTTACATGGAATACATGCATCAACGGACTCCTATATTTATGCCTGTCATGGTTTTTTCCTGATGGTGTGTTTCTCTTTGAAAGGCAGTTGTTGGAACACTGCAGCATTCGGGGAGGACCCATGTTGAAGGAGTTTGTGAAGGACTCTTTTCTGTGGCAGGGACCCCACAACAGAACAGAGAAACAGTGTAAGGAAGTAAAACAGTGGCAAAGATAAAGTGTAATGAGCTGTTGACAATCCCTGTTCCTCATTCCAGTGAATCCACGTGAGGAGAAACAAGTTGAAGAGCCGTGAGGGAAGTTGATCCTGCTAAGAACGGTGGTGGGAAGGTGATTTTAGTTTTGTTTCTCACTATCCTAGTCTGTTTTCAATTAATCTAATTAATTGATCTAATTAATCTAGATATATTTATATAATTTAATTACTCTTTCCCAAGTCAAGACTGTTTTGCCCATGAGGGTAGTTCACAAGCAATCTCCCTATACTTATTTTGACCCACAAGACCCCTTTTTATCATCAGCAGGTTCATGGCTGCTGTCTGCTGCATTATTTTGGCAAACTCTCAAAAAGTTTTTTGGTGAGAAAGTACTTCCCTTCAGTTCTGTTGCCATCTTCCTACCTGCTTTTGCATACAGTAATACCTTGCCTTTCATGCCACTAGAATGCTTTAAAATGCCATCATCATAAAACATGTTTTCCCACCAGACAGATTTTTCCCTCTGTCTCAGATGTGGGGTTAAGAGCTTCTCACTCAAACGAGTACAGAGCTGCTCAGGTTAGTGCAGTCCTCCACCATCACCAGTGGAAGCAAGTCACCTGTTTTCCCACAGAGCTAGAAAGAAGTGGATTTGGATTGAAAGAGGTATTTAGTAGAAAGAAGAGAGGACATGACAAATACAGTGTCAACATATGTATATTCTTTCAAGTTGCTTGCTCAGTGAGACCCTACTTAAGCCTTCAGGCAGAGTGTATGATGGTACTGATTTATAGCTGTTATGAAACTTGGAGCATCTCCCCTGAATCAATTCTTCTATCTAACTGTGAACATTTCTAGCTCTTGGTATACTGTTGCATCTCAGAAGAAAAAAGAAGAGCACAGAAGAACTTACACAAAGTTCTTAGAACTTAGTTCTAAAGAACTTAGCCTGAAAAAGCATTCAATAATTCAATGCTGAAGCACAATGTTCCTCTTATCCATCAGGTGCAGGAAAAGAGATACAAATTCATATGAACCTGCTACTGTATGTTCCTTATGAAGTTTCACAATTTTTGAAGTAAAACTTGCTGAAAAAAAGCCATTTTTTATTTCTGTTCTGTGAAACACAACGGTGTATTTTTAGCAGAATAAATACTTTAAATGAAACTGCAGAATTGCATAGAGGACAAATAATGTGCTTTTAGAAAAAAAATGAACTAAACAGCTGCATTAAAAGGATTAAAAAATATATCAGAAATTTCATCTTCAAAATGACAGTCATAGATATAGCATTTAAAAACATATTCATAAAGAATAATAGGTCAGCAAAAGTACAGTTTTTGACATGCATTGTATAGATTATTCTGCCACATTTATTTGCAGTGGGAGATTGATTTCTCACGGCAAGCACTGTATATCTGTCATTTTAAAATTGAATAATGTGAACAATTCTGCTAAAAAATATACAGATGCTTTCATATTTGAGCCAATACCATTCAGGAAATGACATTAAGTCTTTAAGCAAAACCCAGAGGAGCAAAATGCTTATTTGAGATGTATTTACAATGGAACATTCATCACACTCTATTTTCTATTTGAAACTCTTTGTGTTACAAGAAAGGGAAAGAAACTTTCACTTTAAACTCTATTAGATAGCCAGTGTAATGCAGTTATTCAGGAAGATTTAAGAGAAGATGCTTTGTACTGACTCAAATGGGGAAATAAGATCAATATTTTCATGTCTGCTTCTATTTAATAAGCAATTCACTGACTTTGCAGAAATTATAGCAGACAAGAAATCATAGATATACTTTTAGTGTATATGTCAAAGAGAAAACATAAAATTTTAAATTGCTTTTATTTTATGATTAGCACAAGACAAGACACACTATAATTTGTCCAGATACATGTATATGAAAGAAAAAAAAAAAACTTACTAGAAATAGCTGTTAGGTTTGGCTTTTTCTTTACCAGATGTTTGTTGTGGCAGTTGCTGTTTCTGGTTTTGTCAAATGATCAGTTTATATTTCCTTTTTGTCTACTATAAGAAGAAAATCCTCTTTCACAGGCATGGGCCTATCTTAAAGTATTTTTAATTACCAAACTATACTTAATGGTGTATAATTAACACATTATATTTTTTAGTTATCTTATTTTTTCCCTTTAATTAAGAGAAAGAAAAATCCTTTTAAAAAAATTTACTAGATGGAAAGACATATTAACTTCAGACTTTAGTGAGAAAGCATGAAAGAGAGCTGATAAATAAGGAACAGTTTCCAAAGAATACAAGGTTTTGAAGATTTGGAATACAGTTTAAAATATCTTTAACTTAAATGCACTTTCAAGTAATACTTAATAAGTGGTATCATGAATACTTTTTGTACCAGAAAGATAAATTTGCTCCTTATAAAGGATTTATCAAGCATGTCTCAGAAATGTCAGACAGATGAGAGCTTTGTCTCATAAGGCAGCTCTTAGACCTTGCAGGTCTGTGTAGAGATTGATTTGATGATATAAAGTCGACTGAAATGTCGAGCTATTTGGATCTGAAAAAAATATTTTTAAAAATTATTTTGAAAAAGTAAACATGATTAGGTTATGGCAAAGATTGCTTCCTTTAATCTTCGTTTCTGTATTTCTTTTGTAGAACCCTATAGTGTTTTACATCTAGAATTCAATAATTTAAATAAATGGTAAATAGGAAATTCAGCAGCCAAAGTCAGGCTTTGTTCTAAAGTTTTTAACTGGCAACTACTGCATATTTCAATAGTGCATGATTTTTCAAAAATTTCATTAGTACATCATTGATTGCTCATTTTTCATCTCTCAAAACAATTTAACACAGTGTCTTTCATGCAGAGAATAACATATTCATATTATTTGATTTTTGATGAAACCAAGTGACCCTTTAAATTTGCAATAGGGTTCTTTATTTTGCATGTGTTTCTTTACTGCTGTTCATTTAATTCTCTGTTTCCATTAACCATCTGCAAGCATTTGACTCTATGACAATTATTCAGCTGTGCCACATCATGACTGACATTTTACAAATGTTCCAAGGAAAAAGAGAACAAGCAAGGCAGGAAAAACCTCACATTCAAACAAAAAAGTCACAGTTCAGAATCCTGCATTTTCCATACAGCTGAGACATGTGAATAGTAATTATTGGCCTGATTGTAAACCCGACTTAATTGCATTTTGTCTTCCTATCTGATGAGCACTTCATGATGATGATGATTACTCCTACTAAGAGATGTTCACTCCACTGATATTTCCCCACAGTGATAGCCAGGGGGCCCTGCAGATAAGGCTATGCAGACAAAAATGCTATTTTTTCTCTATATTAATTCAGTTATGATTTTTCAAGTGAGAAAGAATCCCTGAGTATTCAAGTGAGAAAGAATCATGGCTTAGATTTCTGTCATCTCCCAGCCTGCCTTCCACATGGGAGAAATTGAGCTAATGTTCATTAGAAAGTGCTTTAATTAACAAACATAACTGAGAGACCAAGCCAGTGTAATCACTGCTGATTATCTAGGCCACCTCTATGCAAGATAAAGCAACCTTGTTTCCCCCGTATTTATAAAAAGTCTTCCATTCAAAATAATCTCTGCGCTTGTTGGAATTACTTGGATTGCTAAAATGTTCAGTCATAATTATTTATTCTTTATTTTTGCACGTTTATGGATTAGTTAGGTAGAAATGTTAGTCAAGTCCTGGGGCCCAAAGAAGAGAATTAACATGTGTTCATCAATCTTTATATTTCACAGGACCCCACTAAATTATATTTCCACTCAAAACTTAAATACACAAGTGAAGCCAAATGACTGTAGAATTAGAATGCTCCTATGCCTGTAGCATTTTGTCTGGGTTTTAAAAGTGTGATGAAAGCTCTGATAGAAGCATAGAATTCACATTGCCTGGAAGAACATATACCTCTGAATATTAAAAATGTTACAAGAAATAAGAAAAATAATTTAAGGAAAATGAAAAATTAAAACCAAATACTTTCTTATGCTTCTTTTAATATTTGGCCTGGCATAGATGGATATAAAAAATAAGAATGACTTTAGGGGACTCATGGTCACACTCCCTTGCAGCAGCTTAGAAGAATTTCATCAATATTCAAAGAAAAATCAGGCACAGAACAGTCCTTTTCATTTTCAGATTTACTACTTGAAACCACAGGCCATGTCAAAAATAATACATCAAAACCCTCAACTCCCTTTATTAGGGGAGAAAGTTTTGGTGACACTGGTAGTGGTGGACAAAGTAGATTAAAAAAAAATTAAATGGATTCTGGATGTTGTCCAGTCTGAAGACATCTGAAGAGGAAGAAAGTTTTATGATCTTGCCTTTTTCTATCACATAGCAAAATTTCATTAATTTTCCTTTCGGATTAAATTTTAAAAGTACAGATAATTTGTCTAAGACTTTCCCTGTGATGAAAAGAAAAGCTGTAGAAAGAGAGTAAAACTTTTCTCCAGGACTGCAAAACTATCTGAAAATTCAAATCTCCTGATTTTTGGGTATGCCATCATTACTACAGGAAATATGGTATTATGCTCATTCCAGTGAGCCCCAGAAATCAAAATATGTGCCCAGGTCCTTCAAACGCTGCAAGTTCTTCAGAGAGAGAACACTGGAACTGCACTGAATATTTACCAAAAACTGAGGAATCTAAACTCAGTATTTTGAATTTTCTGTTTTAAAATGTTAAAACATATGATTTTTTTTCATAATCTATTATAATCAACAACTTTGCTTTTCTCTCCCCATGATTAATTTTCTACCTGAGTGAGGATTTTTCTAACCTAAACTTTTTTTTTTCTTGATTTAAAAAAAAGAAAAATAACAATTTGGGATTGTAATTCTGAATTATATCTTCAGATATGGTATGGGAAGACTCCTCATGAGGTGAGGACAGTCACCTCCTAAATGGGGACAGAGACAAGGCAGAGATGCTTAATGCTTTTTTTTTATCTCTCTCTTCAACACTGATGAGAGACCGATGGGATTTCAGGGCTCTGAGCTGGAGGACCATGACTGTGAAAATGTTCAGCTCCCAGTTGATCCTAAACTTTTGAAGGGATCTGCTGTTCCAGCTGGATCCCTGCAAAGCACTGGGGTCTGGTGGGATTCATCGTAGAATGCTCAAAGAGCTGCTGATGTCATCATGAATGTCTCAATGATTTTTGAATGGTCTTGGGAATCTTAAGGATTGACAAGGTCTTAGGAAGGTCCCATTTGGCTGGAGGTTGGCTAACACCACCACAGTTTTCAAAAACAGCTATGAAGAGGACCACGGAAACTACAGTCCTGACAGTCTCACTTCTATGTCTGGTACAATTAAGAGGAAAGTTATTCTGGGAGTCATTGAAAAACATTTGAAAGATACTCCCGTCATTGGTCACAGCCATCATGGCTTCATGAGAGGAAAGTCCTGCTTATCAAAAACTTGCTTTGTTTTTATGACAAGTTAACCCAACTAGCAAATCAAGGGAAGCCAATTGATGTAATAATTTTTGATTTTAATAAATATTTTTGGATTTTAACACTGTCTCTCCCAGGATTCTTCTCGACAAAATATCCAGCATGTAGCTAGACAGCACATCACGTGATGGATGAGCAACTGGCTGATGGAACAGGCTCAAAGGGTAATTGCAAATGGGGTGACATCAGGCCAACCCTAATGAGGTTCCCCAGGCCTTCATCTTCAGCCCAGTGCTCTTCAGCATCATCATAATCTACTTGGATACAGGATTCAAACGTATATTAGGTTTGGCAATGATACTTAACTGGGAGAAGCTGTCATCTTGCACAAAGGCAGGATTCTGGGGATCCCATCCACTAGTTCCATAAACAAAGAAAAGTTTGTTATCCTAAACTTTCCTCTCACTGCAGGTACCTTTGGATACAACAGTTATTATGGATGACTATATGACAGCTTAAGTGCAGCACTTCTGAGTTCATCAGGAATGCACAAAGAGACACAGTCATCAAAGAAATATTAATGTCTCCATTTTAACTAAAAGTCATGATAAGCATGAGTATACTTGCATAAAAATAGGAGCACTTGTATATAAACATAATTTTTATTTATGTGTTTGTAGTAAGTTTTCACTTGAAATGTCTACATTTCTACATTTCTGCACGTTCCTTCTTAAGAAAATTAGCTTTATCAAATCTTCTCTGATTCATTTCTTGATAAGAGCTAATTTTAAAGGTGTAGTTAATTTCTTATTAAAGTGAACAGTATTTTTACCTTTTTTATTTGTATGGTACTGCTCAATTTTTCTTCTATCAAGGTACTGCCACTGCAGTCCTAGCCATTTGTGCCAGGAGGAAATTTGCCTCTAAGTGCTTCAACATATTTGAAAAGTAACTTTCCAAAGTATGAAGGAAGAAAAAACTGATTTTCATGCTCAAATAATTTTATTCCTCATACTCATTTTGTCCCCAACATTCCTGTAACTTGTTTCATGTTAATTTTATGAAATCCACCATTTACCTATAGGTATTTCTGTGCTTTAATAAGTGATATTTACAGTACAAATGAATGAAAATAATCTCACATAAAATAGACTACTTGCAACTGCTATCAAGAAGAAAATTTTCATTGCTTCTGCTTCTCACACTTAGAAAATGAAAAAGGCTAGTTTGAAAATCAGTCATTAACTTTTCTCATAAAGAAGTAAAAAAAGAAAAATTATAAAAGTAATTTAAGAAAATCCTAAATGTGTTGGCACACGAGAAGCTTCATTGAATCTCTGTAAATGTCAGAGAACTAGGAGAAAGCAAACCAGAAAAGAACATCAATTGCAAAACTCAGGATAGAATTAAGTGTAATAATGGAAATAAGGGATTTCAAAAATGACTTGAAAAAAGAAAAAGGGTAAAAATTTGAGAATCTAATGGAACTCTAAGAATTAATGAGACTAATGTTAGAGTTTTTTGGCAAACAGTACAGTCATACAGGAATGGAATGGATAGCAGTTAACTGTGTGAATGTCGTTAGATGCTTAAATGGAAAAGAGGAATGACATACCTTGACATACATATTTCCTTCTTGGCTTGCAAATCATGAACAGTTTCGGAGTAGGAGCATTAAGACTACTTACATCACATCATCATGATAGTTCTACATGATCCCTTTTTTACTGAATAGAGTAAATAGGCCTGAAAGTAGCTGAGGCACACGAGTCCAGTTGCTGCCTTCACTGCACAACTACTTGTCTTTGAAAGAATCTTTCTTATGGAGAAGGTAGTAAGTAGCAGTTGGAAATATGCTGTTTATCATGTAGGAGACTTGAGGCAAGATTCAAAAAAAAAAAAAAAAAAACAGAACAAGATACCTGACATTTAAAGGAATAAAATCTAACAGAAGTAAGGGAAGATGCTGAATTTTGCAGCTTCATTCTTTCCAGTGATAACTGGTAAAACATCAACAGTATTGTAGTGGAGTCTGGATTTGTTAAAGGCTGGGAAGTGATTTTACATGGTCCTTCATGAGACTGAATAGAAAAAATGGACAACAAAGTGTAAAAGCCCGTGTCCGGGTACATATTTGCAGTATTTATTTACAGCACATTCCATGTAATTTGCTATGACGACAGCTGAGTTTGGTGATTGTGAAATAAATAATGAAAGTAGAAGATTAAAAAAAAACAAAAACAAAAGCAAAAACAAAAACCAAACCAAACCAAAACAAAAAAAAAACCCAAAAAACCCCCCAAAAAACCCCCAAAAAACCCAAACAAAAAAAAAACAACAACAGTTCAGAGGAAGAAGTACAGCAGAAAGAGCATTAGAAAGAATCAGAAGAGTGCAAGGTCTTCTGGGTGTTGTTCCTACTTAGAAATAATTTTGGTAGAAAACCAGAGAAAAGTGTTAACCTGGCTTAGCCAAAACCAAGTATTTCTGGTTTTCATTTTTTTCCTTAATTTATTTTTTTACCTAGAGTGTATTATATTTAGGGAAAAAGATATATGCAGCGTTAATGATCTAGTGATATCCACAACCATTATGTAAAACTCATACTTTTTCACTTCTTTTTGCCGAATATATAATTTTATTACCTAAGTACTCAAGGCCACTCATTAGAACTGTATTATATTTTTCAGCAGCCTTTAACTCAATCAATTTTTTTCAGTATTTTGTTCACTCTAAATATACTTTTAAGCATCATCTATCTTATTCAGAGGAAAACCAGAGATATTTGGAAAAATAATCTAATTTTCAAATAAAACAGATGCCAGATAAGACTGAGACAGAACCAGGGAATAAACAATCATGTTTGCTATAGCTATGTATCCCTTACCACATTTTCTATGGTTGTTGGAGTCAGCATTCACATATGATAATACAAGGGTATAATGTTGGAGACAGAGATGTTATAGTTTATGACTTAACCATCTTCATGAAGAACTTTTGCCTATTTTAGCAATCTGTATTACAAAAGCTGCAGAGAAAATCACCACACCCTGAATAGGCCCTCTGACTGAGTCCCTGAAGTGCTCTCTGATGGAGATAAGCTGAAGTAAATTCAGGTCTGAGGAGAAAAAAATAAATTCACAACGAGATCAAGCTTAACACCTTAGAGGTGGAGACCACAGCCCCAGGGCTATCAGCTGCCAGCCTTCTGCAGACCTTCACACCTAGGGGTCAAAGGAAGAGAGGTTTTGGGTGTGTGGTGAAAAAGTCTCTGGAGAGGAAGGGACTACCCACCCTCTGCTGTGCAAAGGAACCCAAGGCACAGGGGTCCCCTCACCCCTGAGAAAAGCTTATTCCACAGCAAGAGGTGGGTCATGGGCAATCAAAGCCCCTACTGCAGACGATGCAACAGATCCGCAGTGCTGAGAGGGACAGTGTGAAACTGCTCCCCCTGCAAGAGAGGCACCTGGGCAACGAGGGACCCTCAGCACCAAGAGGGCCATGTGCAGGGGACAGTGAGACATGAATGGGATCCCCAGAAAAGTGGTATGTTTCCACATAACTTCTGTCACTCCCTTCCTGTCCCTCCACCCCCAGGCACTCTTTTCTCTTTTCCCTTCCCTTCCCTTCCCCTCCCCTATTAAATAAAACATATCAATTTTTTTGGTNGTGTGCATCCTGCAGAATCCTGCGTGGCTGTCCCTTTCCCTTCCCCTCCCTTCCCTTCCCTTCCCTTCCCTTCCCTTCCCTTCCCTTCCCCTCCCCTATTAAATAAAACATATCAATTTTTTTGGTACCAACATCTAACCTCATTCAGTTTTCATCCAATTTTTGGGATATATTTTGAACTTTTCTGGTTTCAATCCATTTTGTTCATAGAAGCTGAGTTTCCCTTGCTCTTCTGTGTTTAATTGGTTTGTAAGAAATGTCTTCTCCTGTTTTTACTTTGTCAGTTCTTTTCCTGCTAAGCTTAAGGAATAATGCAACCATGTTTCTGCTGAAAATTTTGTGTTGTGGCTAGGAATTACATTATATTAAGAAAAACGACTTTTTCTTCACACAGAAGAACCTTACACTGGAGTGATATTATGTTCCTTTCTCATCACATGCAATCACAGTATGCAATATTATCCATAAAGAAATCAAGCTCTGTCTACAAATTAAATACTGGTTCTACTTCCGTATTCCAGTGGGAAGTTCATTCTTCAACGACACTGTTTTGATGAATACAAACTTCCATCTAATACCCAGAATAATTTTATTAATACTCATGTCATATCCATTTGTTTCTTTACCAACATTATTTTTTTTTAATATATAGACTTGCAAGATCTATTAAGAGAGAATAATGAGCCTGCAGTGTCTTATTCTTTCTTTCCTCTTCATGGATCAATAAATTGTGTAGCCAGCTTCATATTAGCCAGCAATTCCTCCACCTCTAGCTTCCACATAAGCAAGTTTTTGCAATTTTTTACTGTTGAATATGTGAGTTCATCTGCTGATTCATAAAAAATTATGATATACAGTTATGTCTAGCCCTTTGGAATTTATAGAGTCTTGCAGCTTGGCTTGCTTTGTGGAAAAATAATAATATCTATTATTTCTCACTAGAAGCATTGTCTTATTGCCTTTTTCTTAGTATTCATCATGAATCTCTTTATTGGAAAAGAAACAAAGTATACCTTTAGTTTAATTAGGCTTTGAATATCCTTATTTAAGAAATGCTTTTAAAATTTTTTCCCTTGTTTTTCATTCTTCTAAAAATTGAAGAAGATCAACTGAAATATCGCCACTGCTCAGGTTAGTTTTACATTAGGTAATTTTCTCTTTGACCCAAAACTTGATTTTATGTTTCTGTCCTTCATGACTAGTCCTTTTGCTTCTCCTATGTAAGGAGGCATTGTTTGTTCTTAACATCTTCTCCAAGATCATAATTTCAATAGCTAAACCAGTCCCTACACATTTTTCCTTCTGTTTGTATTACATTTTACCGCCAGAATTTTGAGCTTACCTCTATTTCAGTCCAGCCAAGTCATACATTAGTTGGACTACTTAAATTAATTAAATTAAATTAAAAATAACTTTAATTAAAACCTTAATTTCCAAAAACAAACACTTTTGAAATAAGAACCCCTTAAATTACAACTCATTTTGTTTGCTAGTTCATTTGTTTGTTTGCAGTTGGTGTAGCTGTTCAATTTAAATTAAATATATCCAGGGCCTAATTGGACTAAAATTCTGTACTACGAGTTTCATGAGTATCTGAATAAGAAAATATAATAATAATTATTTATCTAAGCTGGTACTTCCCCATTAATGTTTAATTTCAGGTAAAATAGAGGATGATCAACAAATAAACATATCAGCTTCTATAAGCAAAATTAATTGATCTTTACTTTAACAAATCCCATTTTCTTTGTAATTTTCTCTCCCTCATACTAAAAGGATTTTAACTGTCCTTGAATGTATTACATAGATTTCTTCTTAATTTCACATCTGATGCATAAGTGTGTAGCTGACTTCCAGCTTTACTCAGTAGATTGACTGTCACATTTGGTCCTGAAATCTTCTCACCTAAATGAATTTTACAAGTTTAAAGTTTATCTGTGTTGTTTCTTTAAAGTCTAATACACATAACCATATACCAACAAAGTATTAATATCATTGATGTGATAACACACTATTGTGTTACCTAAACTGTTGCTCTGACTATTGTATGCACTTTTATTTCTGCTCTGAATTTAGATGTATACTACTGTTTAAACATATTTTTAGATTAATAGCAATGCTGTAATGTTCCAAGTTTCATATGAGTCAGTATGAACTCTGTTTTTAATCTGGTTTGTCTTTCAATATTGATGTATTTCATGGGAAAGACAAGTTCTATAAAAGTAATGTAATTTATGACTTTTTTCCCAATGCAAAAATGAATTGATTCCAAAGGAGAAAACATCCTGTAACTGGCATGGATATTTCCTGCCTCCAAATCATACTTTTTCCTTCTTCCTTTTGATTATTTTCTAAATTGACTATTATTTTTACTCATAGAAGATGAAACTAATATGTGAAGAAAGAAAAATTCAGATGTGATTAGAATCGATTAATTTTTAATCATTATTTCTGTGTGTACACATGTAAATTGCAAAACATACTGTTCTCAAATTGTGAGAAGATATTGTGAAGTCCTACAATTATATCTATAAGTTTTGAGAATTTAGTTTCTTACTCTGGTTGACTCTTTTTTGGTCAGACTCTGAAGTTTTTGTTGTACAATATTCTCATGTTTGGAAGAGGTAAGTACATGATGCAGAAAAATAAATATGAGTGAAACTATTAAAATCAGTATGAATGCAGACAGATTTAAGATTAAGAACAAATGAAAGTATCTTTTAGACCGGGATATGCAGTCTGTAGAAATACTATATGATTTCTCTCTTAAATTAAGAAAATAATCTGGTGCCTTTTTCAGTGCAGAGACACTGAAAATAAAATCAGAACATGCATACATGTATGTGTGACTATCATCCAGGGTGAAAAATACATATTTTTCTAAATTGAGGTATTTCAAAAGGTCTCTGTAATCCACTATATGCTAGATAAGACTTATGTTTTGTATTTCTGAAAGTCACTCAGAACAAAAAAATCCACTATGTCTCAGTAATTCTCTTGTCGGGTCGTGGTATGAAATATATTGCTCTTCAGAATTTTGTTTTGGTCCATATGTTTTGTATATCAAGAGGCAGAAGGAAATGTGTGGATTTCAGTAACGTTGAAAACCAATATTCCACTGTGTAAGCCAACTCTCAGGTGGTAGGCATTGAATAAGCATGTTTACTTGTAGTTTTACCCAAGAAAAGGTATCATTTCAAAGGAAAATGAAGATGCATGGGTCATGAAAAGGATTATTGCTGTTGAAATAGTGTTGTAGGAATGGTTTAAAATGGCAAGTTATTTTCTGCCAGCCAGATTTAATAAAGAGTGTGATTTTTCTATTATAAACTGCAAAAACTATGTCATACTTAAAGAAGTTTCATAGCCAAGTAATCAATAAAGGTGTTTAGATTAATCTTGCTGTTTTGCAGTAAGAATATATACAGGTGGTTTTCTTATATGACAAAAACAAACAAACAACCGCCCCCCCCCCAAAAAAAAAAAAGGCTTGTTTGCTTAATAACAGTGTCTGAGGATCGAATTTACAATTTCAAAATTACTGTGCTAATTACTCATTCTGTGGTCACATAGATAGCACTGTTTTTTTCACAGAACCCAGTAAATTGCACAAATTGTTCTGGCACTGAGTGCTGCTGTAATGCTGCACACACAGACAAGGGCTACCATGGCTGGGGTTGTTTTCTCATTCCCCAGGCTGATTTCATATTACACATAGTAAGACCATTAAAAATATATTAAAAAAGCAAAACACACATTCATAAAAGGTATTTTAGCTCATAATTGTAGCCATAATTATATTACAATTAATTTGGGACTGTGTTCCTCTACCTCCTAAGATTTATTTTAAAAGGGCAAATAGAACCAAAGTTTTCTGTAGAAGGTCATGCAGAAGGGTTTCTTCTCTATGTTTAGAAGATGACAAAATTAATTAATGAATTTTTTACCTTCTTATTTGCGTTTAATTTTCAGTCTCTGGAAGAATTTGAGGACTATTTTTAAAAAATATTCTAAATTCCGTAGTTGAGGTACATTTGTGCACAAGTGTTCTAAAAGCATGTGGATGGAATGGTGTAGTAGTGAACATGGTGGTGCTGGGTTAACAGTTGGACATCACAGTCTTACAGTATTTTCCAACACTAATAATTTTATGGTTCTATATGAAGATATAAATAATTTAATATAATTATTCATCACAATCTTTTAATTCTTATTATTAAAAAATGCTTTTTTGTTTTTTTTCCAAGCTATTAAGTGGCAGTATAAAGTCTACGGAATAATTTATTCATTCTTTTTATTTTCAGTATTTATTTATTGAATTTCAGTTGTTTGTTCCAGATCACACAAGTGAGATACTGAAGTGAAATTCTGTGATTCTGCATTAATATGAAATTGTTTCCCTCAAGATCATCTACCACACTGTTGTGGAGCTGAAAAAGTAGATGAATCTCCTTTATTATTTAGCTGCCTAATAATTATACTGTAGATCCCTACCCTTCACTGAGTTCTTTGCCTTACTGTATAACTTCATTGATGACCATTTTTATCCAGTAAAAAAAACACAAGAATCTATCCATGGTTACATAAAGATTCTTTTCCTGTTACATCCTTCAGTCTTATTAAAGATCAAAACCAAGCACACAAAAAACCAAAGCCACAAAACCCCTCAAAACAACAAAAAAGCAAAAGATCTCACAACACAACAAGAATAAAAAAAAACAAAACAAAAACCAACCAAACAGAAAAACCCAACAACAACAACAAAATCATTATCTAGGTGCCTATAAATTACATACCTATAAATTCAACTGGCTTGTTCTTGTCTTTAGAGGTTATAGAAAATTTGCTATCTTGCCTAATCTAGCTCATGATTTTACTTGTAATTTGCAAATGCAACTGTACAGATCAGGTTCAATTTTCATCACCTCTCCGACCCCTTCTTACTTTCTGATGATTATTTTGTTCTGGAGTTCAGGCTGCAGATTTATGTGACCCAGAATTGCTCCAATCTTGGCTTCTGAAAGGTACTTAAAAGACACCACAGAGGTGTCATTGTCAATATATTTGAGTACGTCATGTGATCATCTGATTTTAACTTTTTTTTCCATCAAAGACCTACTTGGAGCTTCTTGATTCTTTTTCTTCTCAGAAGATCTGGTTTCCAGCATTATCCATCTACATTTTTCTCTTCAAATCTTCCTTTGGTGATCTAATGAGAACACTGAGTCAAACACAGACAACACAAGGGAGGTTGTGAAGTATTAATTGTACATCTGACTGCTAAAACTCAAACTGTTTTCTGCAGCTTTATAAAATTGTTCAGCATAATGAAGAACAGAAAAATGGCCAAGAGGAATCAGTCCCATCAGGCATGAAATGCATTGTTGTGGCTTTGTTTGCTTGGTTATTTTAACAAAGAAAAGGTATTGATTGAAAAAGTTGCTGATATTGTTCTGGCTTCTGTGATCACCAGCTTTTAAACAATATATCTGTCTGATCATTTCTGCTGAGTTCTAAAGTACTAAGACAAATCAAAACTTATTTTGCCTAATAAAGTGTTGCCAGATAGTAAACACCATCTAACAATTTAAATATCCATTGTTGTTTCCATAATAGTTTATTAACTATTAGCAGGTCTCTATATACATACAATTCTAACTATTTTTGTTTTCCATTATCACCACAGTGGATACTGTGATTTGTGAACCTATTATCACCTTAGTCATCAAATATTATTCTTTACTTTCAATATATTTAGAAAATCTATTGTTTGTCACACTATACTAATGAGAATTCCATTTGCATTGCTTAAAGGAATAAAATATTATGGAAGTATTTCAGTCGTTCAGATTATGGAATTACTTCAATTCTTCAGAGTTTTAGTCTTTCGGTCCTTCTGACTGAAGAAAAATAGATAACTTTACTTTTATGCATTCAACTTAGTTAGCAATCTCAGTAAATATAAACAAGTCTAAAAGTCAAAGATGTGTAAAGAATTTATTTCTCTCATTCTTCAGACTATTATCAGAAACCTGTTTTGGTCAAACAAAGAAATAAAGGTTTGCTTCCTAGTGATTTAAATGCATCATAGGGACATGTACATGTCTTTGGTTGGAAGACCTAGAAACAAAAATGTTGTTAATAAAGGAAGAAAAATTTGATACTTTTTTATTTGATTATTTCACATTGGGTTTTATGCCTGTCCTAGGAGGGTTTTTTTTTAAATATTTTAATATCTTTCTTTGTAACCAATGCTAAATGTGTTTAAAAACTACTGTGTTGCTTTTACATTGTTAAGACAGAAAAATTTCATAGAAATAGGAACCATTTCCAAATTCAGGGTTAAGACACTCATCTTACATATATATAAGGTCTCACATCTCCATGGATATCAAAATATCCTGCTACGACCAGAATTTCTCTGTTGAGAGCAACAGTCTAACAACTGATACTTTAGCTCACACTGTTCAGCTCCATCCACTGAAGTAAGTACTTTGCCAATAATGAGGCTACTTACATAATAAATTGTTTATTGTATGTGAAAAAGAAGATATTAAAATATGGCTGAATCTAACCAAATACATTACACATGAGAAATTATAGAGGAACTTAATCAAGTATGTTAACATTGAAACCGGGTATCTGTCAAGAATACTAATTTTTAGCTCTGATTTTATAGTAAATTCCAGAACATCTTATGCTCATCTTATCCTCCAAGCACTTGTGTATGGGCACTTCCTTACACATGAATAAGTTCATTTTCAAACATGGTAACTGTGTAAAGACTATCCAAGTCATATAAAAATAAAATTTGTGTATGTACTTGAATCTTTTTCATCTGTGAAAATGCAAAGAAATACATAGCTAAGAAGTATGTGGACTTCTTTTTTTCTGATTTTGCTTTTACCCTGACTCTATGAAGTTCCTTTATAGAGACAGATTTCTAGAATTAAAAAAAAAAAACCAAAACCAAAAACAAAAACAAAACAAAAAAACCAAACCAAAACAAAAAAAACCAAACCAAACCAAACCAAACAAAACCAGCCTCTTCTAATTATCCATTTACTACAAATAATATAGAACATATAAAATAGAATTCACCTTCTTAATGAAGATTGCCAATATTTTCCTGGACTAGGAATTTTTCAAGGGCATTCAGAAGCTTTGATGTATGGACTTTTGATTAAATAACTGAGTTTATAATGGGAATTTCATGAAAAATAATGAAAAAGCACCCTTATTCTTTATTAAATTAACTGCAAAATCATTCCTTCAAATTCTTTCCTTAACTTATGTAGCAAATACTTTCTAATCATTTTCTTGCATCAAGAGGAATTTTAAGAGAAGAATTTAATAAGCATATGTAGTATTTCAACATACTCAGACATATTTATGAGTTTAGTTCCTTTTACTGAGTAGAAGCCATCAAAGAAAAAAAAAAGAAAAAAATCTTTTAAATTGGAAAAAAATATATTACTATATCAAGATTACTGTGCTTTTAGTAGAAACACAGTATTAAATACTTCAGTACATGCAATCTCTATGCTGGTCAAGAATGGAAGAGCTTCATATGGGTAAGTCACTGGATAATTTGTCCCACATTAGACTATTTTATCTAGTTTTCAATAATCTTTTATTTAAAACAAACAAACAAAAACAAAACAAACCAAAAAACCAAAAAAACCATGCAAACTGCATAATTGCTTTTGGGAAGCTAAACTATGATGTTCATTCCACAAACTATTGTGCATCAGTGCTACCAGACCTGCTGGGCCAAAAGCTATTTAATTCAGATTGCAGTGTAGAAAAAAACCCAACATGTTTTGTTAATTCTGTCTGCTTGAATTAATCTGTCTTCCTGTGGGAAGCCTATTGTCATCGAAAAATGAAACAGTGAAATGGACATATATTATTTTGGCATATCTCGAGAATACCCCAAGACTGAACAGTTAGGAGGCAGTTTTCTTGCAGCTTGTCCAGTGGGTGAATGATTATACTTTTTAAAGTTGCTACAAAGATTATACAGATGGAACAGGTAGACACAGTTTTAAAGATGCCAGCTGAAGTTAAAAGTGTAGTTTCCAGAACTTTATTGACTGTGTATTTGTATTTTTTAATTAAAGGATGCTGGGAATGCAGGTCCAGTTTCTAGCTACTGTAATGTGATTTTGCCATACAAGTACTTTGTTCTTCATAGGTTTCCCTGAAAATAAATCAAAGTAAGTAACAGAGTTGCAAGGAAAAATGCAGCAGAAAACAAACAAGGAAAACCTGAACATAATCAAATTTAAAAAGCCTTAAGTAAAAAGCACAGATTTTTTTTTTCTTTAGTTAACCTTTAAAATAGTTTTAAATGAGTAGTGCCAAATTCCCACTCTTTGCTTAGCTGCTAAAAGGGACAATTTAGTACATGAATAAACACAAGCATTTCCATATGTCATTTCTAAAATAAAAATAAATTCATTCATTTAAAATAGGAGAGTAATAAGTGAGAAATTCTTTACTGTACAGTATATTTTGCTGGCTCTAGAGTAGGCAGTATATAATAAGGCATAGCTCACTTATTTTAGGTTTCTCAAAGCCATTGACTGACAGCACATACCATTCTGAATACAGGTCTAGGAATAAATCATTGCTTAGATGGAAGCTGTAATCTGCTTTTATGAATCTTGCCAGAATACATTCCCACATGAACTTAAAAGGCCTATGTCAATATTTTATTATTTACTTATTTGTTTGTCATGTAGTTCAATAAAATTTTTCCCTATTTTTTGGCCTTTCTTATAAACTTGAACTTTACTTGACCTTTATTCTCAGGAGTAAGGAAAAGTTGACTGTAAATAAAGCTGAGAAACACTAAACTGGGGAAAAAAGTAATAAAAATATAACATAAACACTACGTAGTGGCACTGTAGATACCAATGCATTCAGAAAACACTGGAAGTGTTTAAAACATATATATACTTTACTGAAAATTTAAAAATATACTTTACACTTAATAAATCCAATGTTCTGCTTTCTGCGAAAAAATTTAAGTCTTAAAATACTTAATAAATTGACAATTTAAACACCACACACTGAGTTAAAACAAAACAAACACAAAGTTACATTGCTGTAAAAAATAAATTTATCAAAAGCCTGCTTTGACTGATGTAAATTTTGTTCACAGTGCAATATTGACATTTGTAATATGTCAGGCTTCCTTTTTCACAAATATATTTTGTAATATATGTAGTTCTTCTGGCTTTTTCTATAATCTATAGTAAAATTAAACTTGTGTCTTTAGTAGGAAAAGCTAACATAACAGAAATGTCTCCACAGATTTACAAGACTAGGCAGACTCTCAAATCTCAGACTATAGTCTACTCAGTGATATAAATATGAAGGATTTTGGATAGTATTATAAATTTAGTCTTTTCATCTCAGTTTAAATCCATCTCAATCCACATTTTAACAGAAGTTACTGAACTGGAGAAGAATTCCTGAGGCCATCATGTCCTATTGCCTTCAAAACAATTAAAGAATAAATCCTTTTCCAGAATAAAATAACGCCTTTGTGGATCAGATAAATAGAAAAGTTCTTCAATACATTTGGAGATCTGATCATGTCAGATCTCTGATATTTTTCATACCATAATCCCCAATCATATCTCTGCTGATAATTTCCAGGCTAATTGTATCAATGCTTAGATGATTTTTTTCCTTTTCTAACATTGTCCTTAATTAAATAACCTGACATTAGTACTATTGTATATAGTTAGAAATGTTCCTCTGGTAAATCAAAGCTGTATTTTATTCTCTCCCCCCCTTTGTCTCATGTTTCATTCTACTTCCATTGCTTTTCTTATTTATTCCTTAAAAATATCATTCCTAAATATATAAGGTTTCCAGTATTCTCCAGTTCTTAATCACAGAATCATTTCCCCTGAAAAAATCTTCAATGTCTCTGAGCCCAACCACTATTAACCTAACACAGTACCACAAAAATATATCTCTAAGTACCATATTTATGTGACTTTTAAATACTTCCAGAGATGGCACCTCCATCACTTCCCTTGGCAGCCAGTTCCTATGCTTGACAACACTTCCTTAAATACATTGCATTATTCAATTATAAACCACAATACATTATTGGGGCTTATTCTGAAGGCTTTATTCAAATACTGCACCTCTGAATCTGAGGGCAGTATATGGAAAAAGATATAGGTTTTTGCAGTTTTTCACTGACCTATCCCAGCTCTTTAAATCCCTCACTCAGGAAGCTGACATCTCATCAGAGTTGTCATTCAGGCCATACATTGTCAAGTGCTTGTTTATGTATGTTTCACCATAATTCCAGAAAGGTACCTGATTTCCCTATGTGTTTTAAGAGTTTCTTGCATTGGTTGTCTATGCTGTTTTTGAATAGAACATATTTGCACAATTTCCATTATTTGAAAGCTGAGAGAGAATTTTGACTGAGCAAGTATGAGAATGAATGGCAGGCCTGTGTTTTCTCAGGATATAATAAATAGCATAAGGCATACCCGACAATAACGCCTCACCTTCAGGTTCCAAGCAGCAACTGCTCAGATTAGTTGTGTGCTCTGATGAAGATGAGTTTACTTTAATAGAATGTCAGCAATTTATTTGTTTTCTGTCATGTATATTCCCTCAAACTGTAAATACTGAGTAATTTTAGAGGATTTTTTTCCTAAGACTCCATGGAATAACCCTTGCAGTATAGTGGCAATAAATATTTAAATGCAAGGCAGTGGCCCCATTTTCTCATCCTCATTCCATTTTAGACACAGAGGAGAGAGGAAGGGGAATGAATGGGTAATGCAGGGAAAAATTTTTACTGGGTGATTCCCAGTATGATGATTTTTACTGGATGATTCCCCAGATTTCTTGGGAAGCATGATGATAGGTGGTACACACTGAAGCAGTTCCCTGGCTACCATGGGAAATTGAAGCAGTAGGGTTCAGAGACCATTGTCTAAGCACCAATGACTCTTTGTCCCTTTATTTTTCTGTGCGCAGACTTCTAACATGCCATATGAATCTTGTTAAAAAGGGGTTTGACTGAAGTTCAGCAGTGGTTCTCAGTTAAAATATCCTGTTTGGCAACCTTCTGATTTCTTATTTATTTTATATGTAAGTAATAATAATAACAATAATAACAACATCAGCAACAACAATAAACCTAGCCCCACCCCCAGCAATAAGCACTTTGAAAAAGCTTCCTGATCTAATTTTACAACCTCCAGGCTGTGAAGTTAGTATAGCAGCAGTCCTGGATTCCTCTTGTGAAAAGGCCACCAGGACATGGACCAGCTTCTGCTGGAAGTGGGTTTACATCTATGTTCAGAGAGAAGAAAGAAAGTTCAAGCCTTGAATTTTGCTTTTTTTCGTATGTTAATTTTCTTAATCTGATTTCTTTTTTCAAAATGCAGACAATCTAAAATGTTTGTATCTTTACTCTGGAAATAAATATATTCATTAAAAAAAAATCCAAAAAAAGCTTGCTCAGGTAGCTTTATGTCCTTAATTTCTGATTATATTGAAAATTTTAAAAAGTGGAAGTTCCTCTGCCCAAAAAGACACAAAAACAACAACCAGAAATCAGTTTTAAAGGATTTATCATGTGTTCATACAAAGATGACATGAACTACAGCTGTGGCTGTAGAATCCCTCAAGCACACTCTCAGGTCTTCGATCAAATGGGCAAGAACTTCAAGGACATTGCTGGCTCCCTTCTGTACCTCGAGTGTGCCTTCAGACTTGAATAGGGTTTTCTTATATTCTTCACCATGCACAGTAGATGTATAACAACTTTTTTGCAACCTTGGACTGTTCTCAATGCCCTGGCCACCTACGCTGAGCAATACGGGGATGAAATTGAAGAAGCTTTTTAGCTTTTATAGCTTATTGATTTTTGTATTTTCAGATGTATTAGAGCAATTTTTCAAACGTATCCGCCTTACCTTGATATCTTGAGTGTGGGGAGAGGATTTCACATTTATTAGCTTTGCTTTGCTGAAGAAATTACAGCAGTAGAAGTACTTTTGTGTTATCTTGGGGATATAAATGGTTTTGGTATTAAAATAAAATCAATTCTCAGAATAAAATCCAAAGCTTGTGTGCAAGTGTTACATAAAAAGCAGACAACAAGGAGTGTGCTTTCCCAAGTAGGTGACAAAGATGGGTTTTAAAAGTGCAGTCCTGAATTGCAGTTGAACTCAATGAAGCTCAATACTTCCCAAATAGGAAGGTTCTATCTTAATGGAGAGCATATAATACGGTAAATACCTTTTTCATTATTCCTGATCAACCATGACAGCTTCAGAAAAGGAATGCAGGAGAAAAGACTTCTTCAACTCAAAGGAGTACTCTCTTCTCAGATCAGAGACAATAAAAATATTTGTGAGCTGTTTCATGGTAAGAATTTTTATTTCTTTAGGTGATTTGAATTTTTAAACAGTATAAACAGGAAATTCTATACTGCAACAAAAGTATACAGCAAATGGCCCAAGAAGTGAAAGGAATACAGCTATTCTGCTGTTTCAAGAGTATGATATTTATTTCTCCCATAGAGTTCATATCTAGTTATAATTGTGACTACATTCATCCAGCTATAATGATCTGTTTTATCCCATTTTGCATGACTTCCATCTCCTTCTTAACTGCTTCATAATGCAAATGCTTTTGGCTCTGTACTTCTTTGTAGGTTTTTTCCTCTGAGACTAGGAATGTACACTTCAAATAATTTAAATAGCTCAAATGAGGGCTATTTTTCATAAATTCTCCTCCTCAAGGGAGGAGCAAAAAAAGCAAATCTTTAATTTCCATACTATAACACTTAGTTTTGCAGTATGCAATTCATCCTTAGAAAAAAAGAAGCTCCAACTGTACTTGGGGCTGAAGTGGCACTCTGACTATGCTTTTCTGTCTAGTCAAATAAAATTGAAAGAGAATACTTTTAAAGAATGAATTTAGCAAACTATTTTAAAATTAAATTATTACAGATAAGAAAATGAAGGCTTTATATTATCCTATTTCTAAGTCTTTTCCTGATGGGTCTGCAACTGAAGCATGTTGAAAGTTCCATTTATGAATGCCCATATAATAAATTCATATCAAAGAACATAATTTCAAAAGCATCTTATTTGTTTGTATCTGACTAGACATACTTATGACTGAAATTCTAAGTAAAAGTTTTTGAGTAATTACAGCAGTTCATGGGCAAATACTGTCAACATGCACATTTATCTAGTAAGCTTTTGATTTATAATATGTAAGTGCAAAATATAAATATGGTTTAGAATGTAAAAGATTTCCACGTTTCACTAGACATCATCAAAAATTTTATAAGTGCATTCATGACAATGTCATTTTGTGCCCTCTGAAGAAATAGTTTTAAAGCAGATAAGTTTTTTCATTTTTCTGATTCTCATTGGAAGTGTATAACACCTCCATGGCTTTCATTAGCTGCAGAAAGTCTCTAGCTAGCAACTACAAGGACTATGTTCCTTTCCTTCTCTAGAAGAAAAGCTGACATTGCATACTCTGAAGGACTTTCTTTCACTAAAAATTAGAGTTACTAGTGGAAATAATACAGGGGGTAATAATTAGTATGTAAATAGGTATTTGCCACTCTAGTGGAATAACAAGATCTAAGTCAGGTTTCTTGCTTTCTGTGGAAATATACAGGAAAGGTTATGTTTCTGAATATGGAAAAAAAATGTTTATGTATTGAGCAGGCTCATTGTGAAATAAGCAATATAAAATATTGCAAAAATATGTATCTTAGAAAAAACACATGTCAAAAATTGAGATGTTTCTGTGCATTCTTAGTTCTGAAGAATTGGTAGCTACATGTGTAAACCTTTTGGGTAGGGCATGGTGGTGGGAAAGAAGAATTTTTTGTAGATCATCCTTCTACTGAAGTAGAAATAAGAAGCAGCTAAAATTTCTTATTATAATTAGAAACACAACATTGAGATTAGGTCTTTGGATTCTAAAGCAGTGAGGTTTAATTTGAATCTTTTATTTTCCCAGAGAAAGCCTAAGTATTTGGGTCTTTCTATGAAATTTGAACCCCTTTCTGTGTGTGTGTGTTTATGTTGGTTGTTTGGCTGGTTTTTTTGTTTGTTTGTTTGTTTGTTTGTTTTGTTTTTTTTGTGTGTGTGTTTTTTGTGTTTTTTTTGTTTGTTTGTTTGTTTTTAATTTGCAGGAAATATTTAACGAGATTTTAGTTTAGAATGGCAATGAAGAAGAGAAAAGGAATATTGTCCCTTTTACATGAAACAGTAACAAAGGAAATCCATGAGGAAACCTGTTACAAGAATTCTCTCTGCAGCCTCCCTGGAAAAATAACTTAAAAACAAACAAACAGTGCAAAACAAACAAACAAACAAACAAAAAATAGTTCAATACTTCTTTAATCATATAGTTCCAAAGGTGTGAAATAATGGTTGGGGTTTTTTGTCATTTGTTTTGGGGATTTTTTGGATTTAAGGGTTTTTTGGGTATTTTGGTTTTATTTTGGGGGGGTTTTGTTTTGTTTAGTAAAAGAAATAAATATATTCAAGCAACTTTAACAATTCTTAGGACAGGAAGGAAGAGACTACCCTTTTACTAAGAAGTCTGATCTCCAACTCTGTCCTTAACGTACTGTATTTACCCCCTTTTCCTCTGGAATCTTCTGACTAAGGTCTTAGCCATCCAAAACTGAATAAGGGATGAAAACATTGTACATTAATGAGCTAAAGTCTCAATGGAATAAGATTTACTGAGATTTACCTTGCATTTTCCTTAGAGAAGAAGGGTTATGTACTTGCATCTGTTCACTGACTTTGCAAAGTAGACAGTGAATGCCAATAAGAAAGTTTGATATGTCTTAACTTTTTTTCCTGTATTAACAAGTTGCACTGCTTACTTGTATTTTACTTATTATTTAAATACAATTCGGTTCTTACAGATGTATCTTGACACCTCAGTATCTAAAAGATGCTCAGAATCTTTTACTGAATTATGTTAGGAGAAGGAAATTATGAAGATATGTGAATGCTTTGCTAGTGAATCAATAGAATTCTGTGTGTCTGAGTTATAAAAACCTAGTTTTATGTCATGTTCTTTACTGCTCGCTTGATTATTTTAACAATACACCATTCAACCTTGCTAACTTTTTATTTATACAGAAATGTGCTGTTTTATTAATGTTTCTATATAGACTCTATACTGAACGTATGAGCCTTATTGACCGGTCAAATAATGTTTCAGAGGGAGCAAGAAACTGATTGTGATACTGTTTTATATCTTGTTTCTTTCTTCCTTATTAATTTCTTGTATAAGAAAATGGGCAAGCAAAGGAAGAATCTTTGGAGCACCGGTACTTCATTAGTCTGCAATAGATGTGGTAATATATCATACTGCCTGTAAAGAGGGTTTTTTTTATGCCAGGTGACACTGTGTATCATGTATAAAACAGTTTGATTCCTATATGAAGTAAGTTATGAGGAAGGCAGGCAGGCAGGCAGGCAGGCAGGCAGGCAGGCAGGAAGGAAGGAAGGAAGGAAGGAAGGAAGGAAGGAAGGAAGGAAATTTAACATCTAGAAGTCATGCAGTCTGCAACTTTGAAGTGGACTGGCAGTCACCTGCTTTTTTATTCATGCTGCTAATTCTGTGCAGAAGAGATGCATTCAACCAAAAGAATCAGAGCACATATTTTCTCTCACTCTCTGATCAAATATATATTTATAATGAGTTTGTCTTGGTTTGGAAAGACAGGTGTTTGCTAAGGAAGGCAGTAGCCTCCCTGAAAATAGAAAATATAAATCCCCTCCCTCCGAATTATAATTTTGAAATTAATGGGCTCTCAGGCAAAGATATGGGAATAGGAATAACAGTTCTTTACTCGGAAAATTAAACTAAAAATGCAGTAGTACAAAAAAACAAAAACAAAACCAAAAAACCAAAAAAACACCACTGAAAGAATCAAAATACAACCTGACACCATGTTGGTACAATAGCGGTCCAATTAAATTGTGGCTGCAGTCCTCCTGGAGTGACAGATGTGGTTCTGTTGAACTAGCGATCCTGTAGAAGGGTGTAGTTTTCCTCTGGAGGTCCAGTGGTGGTGAGATGGGCCCAGTTTTGCTCTGGGAATCCAATGGAAAACAGGCTGCTCTGATGTTCTGAATCTTAGATTTTTATCCATGTAGGAATGCTTGGCTCCTCCCCCTGGGTGGAGCATCTCACAATGGGATGATGTAATTTTATCAGTCATGCAGTGAGACTCAATGGCCCATTAACAGAAGATATCCCTCTGGAGGGAGGATGGGTTGTGGAAGAGAGAAAGAACACTGCCCCACCTGGTTTTAACAGCTGGTAATAGAATACATACCTTTGGTTTACATCTTGCATTGCAACCTAAGACAGAGTTCTGCTATTAAAGAAAAGGACTTTAACAAATGATTTTTTGAAACTCCAAAGGGAATTAATAAAAAATTCAGTTTAAATCAACACTTTTTCTTGTTCTTTTTATCAAGTCAGTATAAAATTATTGTTGACTCTGTTAAAATTTTAGGGTAATTTTAGATCATCTTTTTATAATATTATTTTAATTATTTAATTCTGTGAAGATGACATAAATCTCCATTTTGTAGACATATATATATAGATACACACACATATACACATATACATACCTCAGGTTCTCATACATACATATGGAACTGTGAGATCCTATGACCAACTAATTTTTTCCAAATTTGCTGATTTTTACCAAGACAGCAGAGAAAACAAATATTAGAAATTAATGAGTTCTTCAGTATGTACTGTGAACCCCTTCAGTCATTAGCCACTAAAGTACAATCACTCTGGCAGGTAACACAGCTTAGTAAATTGATGATCTAAGTTGAACTAAAATCTTGTTTAATGCATCAAAGCATGAAGTCAGGTAAAGTTATCAATCTATATTTACTTGTTGCTTATATGGAGTAAATAAGCTGTCATTGTAAATAAGATTTTGAAACTAGTCGATTCATCAACCTATAATGAGAATAGCTAAATATTCTCAAAGCTGAGGAAGTTATAATATTCATTTCAGGTTCAGATTTTATAAGATAAATTTAAAGTTCAAGGTCATAACTTCAGAAATACCAGACAATTATGATCAAGTGCTATAGGCAGTTCTTGAAATTGAATCTTTTAGTTATAAAATTTGACCCAAACTTTTCAATGTATCCTCTCTGAGTCTAGTTAATGAAAAAGAAACTCTCCATTAAAATTTTTGGTGCATTTTGCTTCTCTCCCTAACTAAACACAGGACAGCAAAAGAGAAAAGAAATGATGGAATGGTTATAAGAAAAAGAATTCATTAATTTAAATAATTCTGGTTTTCTTATCAATTTCAGTTTTCAGGTAATAAGTTTCTAACCTGTCCATTAGTTGATCTAGTTTTTTCATTACCGTTAGTGTTTTCAACTCTTTTAACCAACAGAGTTCATATATGAAAAGGTAGAATGCATATAAAAGCACTGCCCTTGAAAACTGAGGAAGTGAGAACAATAAAATCCTTGGATTTATTGTTATAAATAGATATAATATAATAATTGTAATATAAATTGGTAGTAAGTTGATGTCATAATTGCAGCGATTTTAGTTTTGACTGTTAACTAAATATTAAGACAAAATTCCACAGTTATCTAGAAAACCATGATACAAAGAAGACAAATTCATCAAAATATGAAATCACAGAAACAAGAAAGTGTGGATTTCCTTGTTATATAAACTGAAACTTCTATGAAGATTTAGGAAGTTGTTTCCAGGAATTTGCTTCGAAAAATCTGATTTTTCTCCCCCACTTAAGCTGTTAATTTTCTGTGTGGAATCCTTTGTCCTATAACCAAATTCACTAGCTTTTATAAATACTAGGAAGTTTTATTTTCCACAATGGCAAAACTAACAGATGATAACCATTAGGAACACCAGAAGAATTTTTAATTTACTATTTAACTTTGCAGCTTTGATGCTGAACCAGAAATGGGATTCAGATTATTTATTCAAGTTAAATCCACAAAAAATGACAAATTACCAATATTTTTTTGCCAGTCAACTTTCTCTTTAAAACAAAGCAACTGAGACTGACCTGTAAAAATAATTGTCAGCTGAGACTTAAAATATTTGTGTAGACCAATATACCTTAAAGATTATGCTCTTTTTGTTGCTAAATGAGTTGGAATTGAACATCCAATTCACATCATTAATTCTTCACATTATTCTATTGCTATGCAAGTGAAAAATAAATTTTTCTAGCTTTGTTCCACTTCTGTTTCATTTTCATCTGCATTAATTGTTTGCTGGATCATTAGATACTCCTGGTGATGTTGATGGTCAGCAAAAATAGTTGAACTCTGCATAATAAAAACTGACATGCTAGACAAAGCCAGTACTTCTGGTTTTCATTCTTAGTGGTGCTAGAAATAAATTTGGGCAACAAGACCTTCAATTACTTCCTACAACACCTTCCTCATACAAGAACTACCTACCAACCTCCTGTTAGAAGTTTCAGTAATGACAAAAAATTAATCCACATTTTCTCATTCCTGCTCTTTTTTTTTTGATAAATTTGTCTTCTTTTCCTTATGGTTATGTAGATAACCAGGCATTTTTTTTTCCTTAATATTTCATTTACGGAAAAGATTAAAATCACAGTTGAAGAACAAGATCCCATCCAGAGGGATCTGCGCAACTTTGAGAACTGGGTCCATGGAAATCTCATGAAGTTTAACAAGACCACAAGACTGGTGCTGCACCTGCATTTTTTGTTTCCCTCAATTTCTGCTTCGACCAACTGTTTTTATACAAATGTGCTCAAAAAGAAAAAGAAGAAAAAACAACTAGAGACAACTGCTCTTGACAGAGATTCAATGAAGGTCTGACTAAGTTGCATTAAGCTGTCTGTCTCAAGTCTCACAATATAGGTCTTCCATAATTAGGAATTGATTGGCTCCATAAATACAAAAACATTATTATGTACTACATAAACACGCTCAATGGATGAGAATATATTTACAGAAACAGATTTTGAACTTTAAATCTACATCTCATTATAGTGATCACTTAATTAAATTAGATTCTCAGATATGATGCATTTTCTCATATTATTTCTCAGTAAGAATGTAATGCGAACCTTCCCAATTTTCACGTTAATATAGAGCAAATCAATTTCTGTAGAATATTGCTGTTACTTTTTCATAACTAATAGTAAAAATTGTTGGGAACAAAGACTAGCTAGATCTATTAGGTTTTTTTCTTTGCTTTATATGCACATTAAGGATACACATGATCCTGGGTTAGGGTCATTATATATATTTAGGCACTGTCAGTGTTGACCTTCTGCATTGAGACAGGGAAACAAGTTCAGGAAAACTCCATTACCATATCAGATGATGAAACATGTATTGGATAAGGACTGGTCCTAAGAATGGTAATGGGCCCTTATTTTCTTCTTCTTAACACCATTACCTACTGTCTCCTTAATCTATTCAATTTTACATCTCAAGTTGACCTTGGACAATAAAAAAGCATACAACTTCACCGTTAGCATTACTTATCTGATGAGTTCCATTAGACCTTTACAGCTTTTACTGATCCCTAGACATTATATTTTTGTTGATTTTCTTTCTATCATAGTGCCTATTTAATAATATTACTTCTGACCAAAGAAAGAGGGAAGTCAGATTCCATCTTAAGGATCTTATCAAAAATCTAAGGCTAAATAAAACTCTAATGAACTTAAATCTAATAAATAAGGTAATTAGACTCCCAAAGCAATTGCTCACTTTCAGGTACACTCAGTATATTTCATAGCTAATCTATGAAATAGATTATATACAGAATGAACTCTCTAGAGTAGTTAAATTTAATGCTTGGTGGGATTATTCTTAAGTCAACCTCAAACTCTTAAATTTAAAGCGTGAGGTTTTTTTTTCCTAATGACAATAGGCTTGCATTTTATGCAACTCATTCAACTCATTCAACTTTCATTCCAGCTTATGTATTAACAATATATGACACAATCACAAGGCTATTTCTTTCTCTGTTTTAATGAAACAATAAGACCTGCTGATGAGTCACTGATATATCTTCAAATGCCTTTTCCTCCCTTACTAATCGCAATTGTTTGGAACACTGTGTGACAATGCAAATGTATTTTAAGTCTATTTCTTCTCCAAGGTTTTAAATAGGTGTAATTAGCTTTTTCTAAGATACTTCAAGGCTTCTTATGAAATCTCTACCTACTAAAGAATGGAAAATAGGGCTCCTGAAGTTGTGGAAAGAGATGGTATATGACTCTACAAGCTGGGAATTGCAATCAGCGTCTTCATAACCAGCTAGTTTCTGTGATGCTTTCTTTTCCTGTGATTCCCAAAACAATAGTTTTTTCTTTTTGTGTGATGACCTCAAGTTAAGAAGATGAATTTTGAAGTTAGGGTTTTTTTAAAAGGGATATTATTTCTCAGTGATACAAAATTATCCATCCCAGTGTGCTTCATATGTTTGGAAATTGTGAATGCTATCTAGAAAATAAAGTTCAGTGCAGATGAACTGCAATAAACCAGAACTACTGAAAATGCTGTAAAAACAGAATATGTATTGAATTTTCTGTAATATTTTGTCAAATTATTAAAAAATTTCAACATCCCAATTTATAGAATTCCTCATGAGAGAGAAATGAGTTGTTAATATTTTTGTTCAAACTAAAGAAAAAACTTACTTCAAATTTTGGTAAAACTGTGGTCTGAGAAGAATAACAGAGAATAACATGCACTTCCATGTGTCATTGCAGTATCCAGAACTATTTATTTCATGCAAGACTACAAAGTGAAAATAATTTCATTTTCATTCCTGAACCATCATCTCTGAACAAGAGAACTGCCTTCTATGCTACACTAGGTTTTTTCCCCTTTATATAAAAAAGCTGCATATGAATTTCACTTTATTCAGTAAGGCCACATAGAAATTTATCAAGTAGTTATACTTGAGGACAATTAGAAATTTAGTTCTTTTTATTCCCTTTATTACCTGACATATTTGGATAGCACTCAGGAATGACCACATAAAAGGTTTTGATTGTTTCAATTATTCTACTTATGTAAATTTGTTTTAGTAATCTTTTCATATGAAACATAGACACTCACACCTTCATTAATAAATAAAACTCCTAAGCATGAGAAAAGGTCAGTTATTTATTTAGACGTGTAAGTGTCAAAAAATCCTGAAACAAACCAAAACAACAACAAAAATTTCCCAAACAAACTGAAAAATCTTACCAAAAATTTATTAAACAAAAAAACCTGCACTTTGTATTTAAGTGTGAGATCTGTTGAGATTTGAGTTCTTTTCAAACTTCATACAGAACTATGATTTTGAACCAACTTAGAATGTTGATGTTCAACCAACTTAGAATTTAAGATTTTTCTTAATTTTTTTAGCTGAAGAGACATTTAAAATTACTCCAACCCATCAGTCACCATTAAATATGGTGCCTTTGAACTGAGGTACAAGTGAGTAGAAAGAGAGTAAGGTCTGACATGTGCCAGTTGGATGCAGTTAGAAATTTCCCTTGAAATACCATTAAGTATATACATATGTGCAACTGAGTGGGAAAGTTAAAAATAATATATTGCGCTTGAGGTTTTTAAATTATCATATTACAGGCTATATATAGCAAATTTCAACACAATATTCTTCTGTAGTATATTAATTAGGCTAGAGAACTTAAATACATTTTCCCTTTCCAGACTCTGTTTCCTCCCAAAAGTTGCGTAGTTGGTGTTCAGCATCTGATTTTTTGGATATTTGATTTCTCTACAGCCAATTAGGATTGTATCCACTTCTTACCTTCTTGTTTTAAGTTGGCTGGCTTTTTGTTGTTTTTGAAAAGTCACAATACCAATCCACAAGTTAACACTGTTTGCAGGGCACTAGTTCCAACATTATGACCAAGTTCTGCTGTAAAATGTCTGTTGGAGGACCTGGCATAAACAGAAAAAAAGAGCAAGTCTCAAAAGCTTGGTGTTGAACTATTCATGCTAGTTAGACTGAAGTGGTTCTATGCATGTATAAACAGAAATCATATGACACCTGAAGTGCTCTGTGTTAAGACCGTTTGCTCTTGTCAGGTGAACAGGAATTATTTCTGATCAAAGGGAAAAATATAACTACAAGAAATAAATATTCACTTGGCAGCTCTGTTCTCCCAAGTCACACTTTTAAGATCTTGTTTCCTTATTTGTTTATTGATCTTTAAAGATCAATATTTTTACTTGAATTTAATCCTTAGCCTTTTTTATTCTAGTTAGAGACACATCTAATTAAATTAAAATCATTAGAATATAGCAAGTTTCACCCTCTGTATCCTATCAAGTTAAAGGCATAGGCTATGAATTATCATATGAAATAGTATACAGAGTATTATTGTGACATTTGCCAAAAATGTTCCACCACTTTATTACAAATATTTAGAAAAATACATACATGATCCAAAGCAAGAAACTAGCTGTAGTTTATAGCTGAGTGCAGGACCCTGAATCATTAATGTACAATCAAATCTCTGTCAACCTTCATTAATTTATTCCCTATCATTGTGTTAAAACTGAAACTCTTTGAATTATTATTCACTATGTGCCATAATGCTACAGTTGAAGAAATAAAGTGATTTATGAGCAGTTTGACCTGTCATAAAGGGAAGCTATTAGAAATTTCTTATATTTTTTTGTCTTGGAGGAAAGCAGAACTGAATGACTAGCTGTCACTTTGAGGTTTTTAATATGCTGTTGTATCT
>VXBN01006976.1:89320-109374 GCA_013397395.1 Sinosuthora webbiana
TTTTTTTTTTTTTCTTTGATAACATCATTAATGGTAAAAATATCTATTAATTACCAACATATCTATTTCCTTCTTCACCTCTGTTGCATTGTTCACGTGCAAGTTAGAGAGAATAAAGAGATCCCCATCCACAGTTTATGCAATAAAGCTGTGAAGAAACCTCTTAAGAGAACAGAGCATGGTCCCTTGCTTCTTGTATGTAAGAAGAGTAAGGCAGATACATACTCAAAAATCCACCATATTTTGAAATTAAATTATCAAAAAATGTTTATTATTAGAGCTAAACTGCTAGAGATAAGAAGCAGCTGTGATATCTACTAAAAATACATAAAATAGCAAGCAGTTTTCTACTTCTCTGTGAGTGTCAGAAGACATTTAAGTTTTTTAGTTGGTCTGGAGAGCCTGATGTGAGCATGAAAGTATGTGAAGCCAATCCATATATGCACCTAGAACAATACTTCTATTAAGCATTGAGACATTTGCTTTGAGCTGAGATTGCATAATACTAAGTGTGAAGACCCACCAATATTTCATAGCAACAGCAACTTTAGTATCTTAGTATCTTTGCCTGGTACAATTTTTTCCCATTAAAAAATTTAGATATATCAGCTTAATTGAGCTCATTTTTAGACCTGTATTTTTGTACAGTAATGGAAAGCTTACCAGATAAATTTGGACATTCTTGGGTAGTTTTTGACCCCAGGATAGGCCTACAAATAGTGAACTTGTGTATTGTTAGATATATGTGAATGGAGTCAGTGAGAATAAAATATTGATTTCCATGGCATCAGGTAAAGTACTAACCAAAAATAAACCCCTTCCTTCACCTTACATTTTTGATTTATAAACTAAATGAAAGAGGGGTAAATAAAGACTGGCAAAGAAATACTGGCCACTGAGAATATATGTGTGTGCAAAATTTACTATTCCATAAGCCACATGGAAATGAAATATTAGGATAAATTATTTTCAGATAGCTCAGTTTTTAAAGAGTATGTTTTAGAACACTTTATTTGTGTTTATCAAGGAACACAATATGCATTACAACATGAAAAGGAACTACTTCACTACATGTTTTAAAAGCTGGCTGAAGTATTGAGGACCAAATGTGGTCACACAATCCAAATGTTGAAAAAAAAGTGCCATCTATGTCTTCAAAACAAAAGGAAAATGTGTTTCCTGTGTGTTTTATTGTAATAGTCAGACTATATATATATCTTTGTCAGCCCATACACAGAGAAAAAAAAATCTTTTATGAGATTAGTAATTTCTGTAAAAATACTACTGTGTGGTTAGTAAATACAATGAAGAATTACATTCATACAAAGTAGATTTTCTCTTACCAAATACAAGCTGAATTCTAAACCAATTTATATTTAGAATACTTAAAGGCTTCTTTTTTTTTTCTTCTTCTTTTATAGAGATGATTACATGGACAAAATTATACCCTGGATTAATTTAATCCAAAGTGTATTTGATTGCATTTAAGGATTGTTTTCATAAATAATATTAAATCTGAGGTAAAAGTGATTTCAAGCATTTTAGAGAAGCAGAAATTCTTATTTGAACATCAGCTGATTAGTATAGACAGGTCTCACAGTGCATTTGTCAGCCTGTTTTTTTACTCCCCCTGTTACAACTCCCAAAAGCAGTAGACACATGAAGGCAAATGGATGAAACACAGTAGCATTAGTCACAATCCTGAAGAAAATGTGTTACTAATGTTATGTTCTTTTCAGCTTCTGCATCTTCTTCCACACTTTGATTTCACAAAAAATAAAAGTCCTGATTTATTCCCATCGTATATATAATTACTTTAGATGCATATATATAATTACTTTAAATGCATATAATACATACCACCAAATTCCTGTGATGGTCCATTCAAGATGGCCTCTGATGTCTTTTCCAATCTAAATGATTCTGCAATTCTATTATTATATTTTAGTGTTACCATTTCTTTTATCCATTTTTTCTAAGTTGTAGTGTCCATAATTGATATAAAGACATTTTTTCATCACTTTCTCCTTTAAAAAAATGTAAGAAGTGATGTGACCTTTTTTTGTCATTGGCTGAAACTTTCATACTGTCTACACGGGTTTCCATTAGTTGAAAGTGGTTTTAGATAGCTGGACCCATGCTTTTCAGTCAATTACTGGCCTTTATTTTGCTGTTATCATAAAAGACCATTTCTTTCTAAATTGATCAATTAAGGTCATGGAAATAAGTGGAGAAGAGTGTACAGATTTTTAACAACACTGTCAGGATTATCCTGGCACTGAAGAAGAAACTACCATAGACTTCTCTTAATGAATAGGAATAGCTTTTGTCTAAGCAGTTGCTCTTTCTCCATATTTTTTTTTTTTCTTTTGGTCACAATTCAGACTGAACTACACAGCAATCAAGTGTTTGAAACCTCTTAAAATATCTACAATGTACTTAATGTAGAGCACTATGTTTTTACTTATCTGCTCTATTTGTTTCAGTTTCTATAGGGCACATTATAAAATCAATTGAAGCAGTCATTTTCTGATGAAAAGAAGCAGACTACAGGTTCATTTTTTATCAGGAGATAATGTGATAGAAGAAAGAATCAGATGGACTAAATCAAAGGGAAATTATTCCAATGCACAGAGGAAAGGTAAAGCAATGAATAGGAGAAGTAAAGGGACATTAAAGAGATAGAAGGCATTAAAAAAGTGGAGAAATCCTATTCCATTCACTGAGGAAGCCTAGAAACTACAAAAAGATCCTTTGAATTAACTAAACATAACAACTGGACCCACTTCTTGGAAAATTCTGCTACTTTCCTGTGGCCCAGTTGAAAAATATGACAAAAAAAGTCTTCCTAATTTTAAAGGACCTTGGACTGATTTCTTGATTATTATCCATTATTGATTTCACATGTAGGCAGAGCTGAAGTTGAATTAAGGAGTCATAGGACAATCAAGAGAGGCTTCAGGTCTTTGGAACTGTTTAAAATATCAGGAGCACACTAGTATTCTCAACTGTCAGTTGCAGGGAATAATGTTAGAAGAAACACAGAGACCAAGCAGATAGTTCCTGGCACCATGACTGGGATCACAGTCAAAATTTGGAGGTTTTGATCCTGATGGGCCAGACTTGTTGATGACAGATAAGGTACACCTGTCTTAAAGGGACAAAGGATTATTGTGCAGCAGCTATCAGGGCTTCTGGAAAGAGATTTAACCTAGATTTGAAGGGAAAAGGGATAAATTAGTCTCATTAGAGATAAGCCTGGGAGTGGCACATCAGTGTTTGAGGTCTGCTATTATGCCCCTTCGGTCTGCTCCACAATGTGCTGAGTACACTTTTGAAATGTCCCCATGACTAATGCACACAGCAGCCTGGAAGTCTCAATGAAAATAGGGGATGGAGATACACATGGCATCAAAAACTTAAGTGTTGTTGGTGTATCAAAAACCAGAGAAGCATTTGAGAACAGTCACAAAGGGCTTCTAACAGTCACAGTTAGGGCTTTTCCCCCTCAAAAAAAGTCTCAGAATCAATAACCCAGCTGAAGTACATTCACAACAATGCACAACAGTATGGACAACAAACAGGAGGATTGGAAGCCATTCTGCAGCTGGAAAACAATGATGTAATTACAATCATGAAAACATGGAAGAATAGCACACAACTGGAATGCTGAGATGGATGACTACAAACTCTTCAGAAGGGATTGGCAAAGAAAAAGTGATGGAAGTAACCCTGTATGCTAGGGAAATTTTTGAGTTTCTAGGGTCTAATGGCAATGACAATATTGGGTGTTTATGGATAAGAGTCAGGGTAAAGGCCAACAAATGACATGTAATGGGGGAGTCTGTTACAGACCACTCAACCAGGGTGAAGAGACAGATGAAATATTTTATAAGCCGGAAGAAATCTTACGATCGCTAGTCTTTGTTCTTACAGGGATTTCCATTTACCAGATGTCTGCTGGTGGGGAAACAGTCCAAGAGGTTCCTAGAGTGAGTGACTGGTAACTTCCTGACTTCCTGATCTAGCTGGTTAGGCAGATAACTAGGAAAGACACCTAAGTGGACTTGCTGACTATGAACAGAAAAGAACTTGTGGGTGATGTGATGGTCTGAGGCTGTCTTTCTTCACTGAAAGCCCGGTCAGGTGCTGGAACATGCTGCCCAGGGAAGTGGCTAAGTGGCTTATTGCCTTCTGTGAAGACAATTAAGAGACATGTAGAAGTTGCGCTTAGGGACGTGGTTTAGTGGTGGATTTGCAGTGCTGGGTTTAGAGTTAAGTTCAATGATCTTAAGGACCTTTTCCAACCTATATGAACCCAGGTTTCTGTTAGTCTATAATGTCATAGTGATGCCCTTACAATGTTTTCATTGTTTCCTTGACCTTAACAACCTCAATGTTGTATGTTCTTAAGGTTGCTTTTTGGGAGGTACAGTATGGGGGTGGATATTTGAGACATCTTTGAGGATCAAGGGATGAAGGTATTTATCTTCCATGATGATAGGTAGATTTCCAAAGACTAACACATGATGCACAGGAAAAGACAGAAGTGTTTTCTGAAGTCTATAAAATCCCAAAAAGAGATCTAAAATAGACTAGATTTGTTCCTCTACAATTTAAGAGCTATTTATAATGTAATGTCAAAATAGAGGCAGGATTTACTTCAGCCTATTTTAGCTGCTGGATTAATGTAATAGAAACAGAGTAGTTTTCAACTTGTATCAAAATACATATAAATAGAAATAGTTTGGAAATATTACTAAAGGTGTTCAAAAATAATTATATTAGCTCTGCAATGCTTGAAAGAAAAATGTTACTCTAGAAAATAATCCCATTATTTCTTGGATAAAAAACCACTTTTGCTTTGCAAATACAGGTTTGATTTTTTTTTTTTTTTTTCCCCCCCTTTTTCTTTCTGATGTATTCCTTCAGTGCAATAGCTTTTCAGCTTCTTGGTAGCTCTGAGAATTATCAATATGTTTCATTACAACTTTACCTTCTAACCATGGAAAATCTTTGATGGGACAAATTCTAACAATTAACAACTTTGTGTTTCCCTGTTTCTTTCTTGAAAATTGAATTACTAAAATACTCATGTTTTAGGAGAATAAACTCAGAAATAGTATGTTATACTGCAGCTTATGCATTTCATATTCGATAACATATATATGGAAGGCGGTTTATGTCCACGTAATAGGAATGCACACCTCTCTGCTTCCACTGGGACCAGTAATACCTGGATATAAGCTAGGCAGAGTGGCACAATCACAGGACAGAACAACAAAATAATTCAAAGTTATCTTAAATCCACTGAGGCATGTTCCTGCTCCTGTGCCTAGGAAACTATGCTTTGGATTTAAGAATGACTAAAATGGAAAATATTGCACAACCCTGAAATTTATTTAACCACATTTTTAGAAAGTCCAAATTTAAGAGGAAAATTATGGTGTATACAATACCTGTGTTTAAGCAAACACATTTGAAAAACAATTTTTTTCTTTAAACCCTCTTGTATACCAAAAAGAACCAAAAGATCAGCTGGAGAGGTTTATAGACAATAATCCAAAAATAATATTTGCAGGTACTATAAAGAGGTAGACAAAGGATATCAGCTAATATTTGAAACTGAAAGAAAAGCTCTTGGTAATAGTTTGAACTTAAATGTAATTAATACATATTCTAGAAATTTTGTTTTTCAGTTGCTGTTTAAAGAAGCAGACCAAGCTTTCAGTACTCTTAGTGACAGTAATCAATGTGGACTTTAGCATTTCTGGAATGCCATAACAGGATTTTTTGCAGCATTTTCTACCATTTCACAAATGTCAGCAAATCCATTTAGGGACAGTTAAAATTTTATTTGAATTGAAAGAGTGAGGATTATTCACATGCCATGGAGTAATTCACTTGACATTTTTACTTTTTTTATTCAATTCCATAATGAAAATATCTTGTTGTGAACACTGCATAATTTTTGTATATTGTTTATTGCAGCTCAGATTTTCACAGGCAGAAATTCATCCACAAAGAAGGTGTTGGATTCTGCAATAAGAGGTTAATCTTTATGTGGATGGAGATTCCAGAGCCATGAGTCAGTGAAGGGATGACTGCCAGCAAACAGAGACTTCACAGAGAGGTGTCAGATGCTGTACCTGGGGTGGCAGCAGCCAAAGGTGTATGAGTTTTGTATGGGTATGCATGTCAGTGGGATTTTGTTAGTGAACAGGAGATGGAAATTTGGATGAGAGGCTGAGAAGCCAGTACCAAGGTGACCATAAGCTTGGGCTGGACACTGAAGATATCAGAAGGGCTGAGATTTGGCTGTTGGAGTTATCAGGGATCCAAACCAGCAGCTGGAGCAATCACAGGATCTTGAGGTAGCCTACTGACCATTGAGCTGGAATCAGCTGGCAGAGAGGCTCTTGCATTTATGTCTTAATTCATGGATCCACTGGAAGATCAGATCCAAGGGCTACTGGTTAGACTGAATGTTCAAACCCTAGTGGGGTCCATAGTGTAAGTGCACATCCATTTGTGGGTACTTCCTGTGTGAAAGGACTAGCTGCTGAATGGGGAAGCAGTTGAAGTCTGCTGCATAGCCTGTCTTGATCTGCTGCTGAAGAGACCTGTACTAAACATGTGTGTACTAATGTAAATTTATAGTACATTTAGGTTTTCACCCTCATCAGTCAGAGAGGAGAATAACATGATGCTGTTGATATCACCTGTACTTGTGTGAGTGGAATAGTTTCTTTCTTTGTGTTTATCTGTGTGATTGGCCACTATATACACTTATATCTCTTTATGCATGTGTGCCTACTGGGCATACAGGCTCAGCAATGTTCATAGCTGCACTTGCTAACCTAGAGCTTCAACTGCCTCACCTCTGCTGGGCTGCCAAGCTTGGCAAACCAAAAATCAAGAACTTTATTCGTGCTTGAGCAGCACTGTAAATCTAGCCACCAATACTTCTTCATGAGCCTTGTGGAATTTCAGTAGAATTATACCTACAGGTTTGTCACTCATGCAAGTATTTACTTCTTTCTGTTATAACAAGATGTATATGCCAGTTGAAAAAATATACTTTGGAGTTTGAAAATTAAGCATGTTGCTATGCTTCATAGCTCTAAGTGTTGAGCTGTAATGATTAACACATGTGCAAATTATAAAGTACACTATACAGTTAGATGAATTGTTATGGTTTGATAGATCAGGGATTAGGATATTGGCTGAGTGGTCAGAGAAGAGAGAAGCTAAAAAGTTATATCTCTCTCTCCTACTGTCCCATTCATCCAGCTATGAGTCTGAATCTACTTTCATTTTTACTTAGTCTTTGGTATCACATTAACCTAAAAAGTTTGCACATTGTCTTTGGCAGGACCGACACCTATAATAAGTAATATTAAAAGGAAGAGTACTCCAGAAATGTAGGCAAATGATTCTTAATTAGTGCACCAAATACTGATATATGTTTCCTAAATAAATAGGAATGTATATATAAATGCTTACTGACCATAGAACTCATTTTTCTTTCACCTGCCCACATTATTCTGTAACTGGTAGACTTGTAATAACTTAGAATACTCCTTTCATAAGGCCAGAAAATAAATTACAATTTTCTCATTTATCCTTCTACAATGCCACAGAAATATCCTTCACCTATTAAGGAGTTGTAATGTCAGGATGTAGGGAAAAAGTACAATTTTGATAGAGGGTCATAAAGCATGAAAGGAAGTAATGACACATCATAAACTTCACCACTCATCCAAAACTGAGAAGTATCAGTACACTAAACTAGAGAAATTAGCAGTAACATATTTTCCTCTCTCTCTTAAAGCAGACTTGACAGTTTTAACATTGGCTGTAATTTTGGAAGGAAATTTTATTCTAAAAAAATAACACAGCAGAGGAGATAGATAAATGAGGAATAAAAATGAGAAATCAAACCAACCAACCAAACCCCCAAAATAAACAAAAATTGGAGGATTTTCTCCACTTACTTTAAATATGATATGTCTTATTCCAACTCACTCTATAGATACTATGGAGAATTTGCATTACAATTCTCATAAACATGGTGCAATTCTTGAAAGGTTCTCTGCAGTTCCCTGGTGATTGCAGTCCCATTACAATGCTTGTGTTTATTTTTACTAGCAGAATGAGCTTTATTTAGTGAGAAGCAGGAAATTTGCTTCCTCACTGAAAAAGGATGCTTCTGTTTCAGTAATATTATCTTACTAAGAGGTATGGGCAAAGGAATATCGCGAATCTCTTTATGCTTTAGTAAACACTTTTAGCTTTAGCTGTTCCTTTCCAAGTAATCCAGTTTTAGAACTGCAGATGCACACAGATATGAAAACATGGGTTATTTTCATAGCCCTTAATATTTTCTTTCCTTTTCTGGCATTGTTATATCAACCTGTGAAATAAAATCCCAAATCTAAACATTATAAATCTTAAGACCTATCCATTATGATAAAATAATATAATTAATTGCTTATCAAATGCCTGACTATCTGGAGTTGTTTGGTAAAAAACTCTGCTGCTTTAAATATTAGGTCTATTTATTTCAGCTGCTATATTTCAATTTTCAGTTAATATTTTTTTCCTGAAGCCAATTTAGGAGGCTTTTATTATTGCCCAGTAACAGACAGTTTCATTGATGAAAAAGTACCGAAGTGTCTGACAGGTCAATCTATTTAGAAATCCATATCCTGTGTGAAGCTGATTCCTGCCAGCAGTACTCAGCTCTGTTATAAGTGTTGTCTCCCATAGGTACACCAGATATCAGACACAGGCTCTCCTCTGCATGTGACCTGTAGTTTGTGTAAAACTCACTGATCCAGCTAGAGGGAGTGTTAGGTCAAATGGAACTATGAGACTGCCAGTGCAGTCTCATAAGTGGTGATTGAAATAGTGAAATAGCAGTGGAACACATACCACTGCCAGGTTTAAGGTCTGAAGAGAGACATGGAAACAAAGAGCTCATTTTTTTTGAAAAATGCTGACAATCTACCAGTTCTGATAAACTGCCAGAATGATTTCATGGAACTATCTTCTTTCCACACAGTTTTTTAGAAATCCAAGCTCATTTTACATCTGAACCATGCAGTGGCAGTCTGCCTAAGTACAGCAAAGACGGGTGGATCCACTAGATGCACCAAAGCGGCCCTAAACTCTGTATTTCCCTTTTGCAACATTCAGTATCCATAAGTTCAGTCTGGGGACTGCTCCTACTCAAAAATTTGTGAGAATGAAACACATGGAAATCACTCCTTTTAGGACATAAACCTGTAGATTTTGAGAAGGTGAATTTTGATTTGTAAAAACTACAGACTATTGTTACTGAAATGATAACACAAAGTATTCATTTTTAATGTAATTTTTAATTTCACTTTTAATTTTGCAGAATTGTGACTTCAGTAGAAAGGCAAATAACAATTTTTTGGAAATCTCATTTTCTTACTGGATCAAATATTTAACTTTAAATCATACAATCACTTCAAGCAAGAAAGAGTAGGTAATATCCCAGATGCTTTAAATATCTGGCTGTGGTGCTTTTGAAAAAAGTGCAAATTGTATAACTATGTGTTTATGGCTTTTTAAAGCTATTCACTGGCTGCTAAGAGAGAGAAAAATCGAATTCTGTCCTTTCATTCAGATTCTGACTTTCCATTTTAAAAATGTGTCTAACATTTATGATTGTGAACTAAACCTCAGCACATCCCTGATGAGGCATCTGCTTAAACTTGTAAGAAAACATGAAGGGTAGCCATGAAAAGCATCTATGGAATGTGTGAAATTTTCTATTTGTTTCAGCTAAAAGAATTAATACTTAGTTACAGTGATGGTAATTGAAACATCAACACTGTTCATTTAATTTGAGAAAAGTCAGGGAAGGTCTCTCACACAGTTCTGACATTTTGTCTTGTTTCTTGGCTACAAATGGGTTTCAGTTTAGACATACTTTTGTATATTTCTATGGTGGTGTCTGGAATCACCCATCCAAATAGAAAGTTTGTATCCTTAGGTTTGGTGGGTCTGAACCTCAGGCTGAAGCGTAGATTGGCATGGAAGAAGAAAGAGTGACTCTCACGTGGGTTGAAGATAGATGTTTATTGCTCCAGAGAGAGAGCCGGAGAGCCTCTCTGGGGTTTAGGTTTCAGCTTTTGTATCAGGAGCATGGGGAGGGGCAAGGGTAAGCCATAACCAATACCAGGTAAGGAGGGAGTGACCAAGACAGAAGGACAATACACAGGAAATCTGATACATGATACAGGGTTGAATTACTAAAGGCTTTGCCATTCATGTTAGCCCTTCCCACCCAGAATGTTTCAGGTTTCTGGACAGGGACACAGAATGGTTGGCACACCCACCACCAGGGAAAAACCAAAAGGGTTATTAGGGCAGGGGATAATTTAGACTGCACTATTATTAATTAAATGAACCGCAACATATTTCCACATCCCAAAATATAATTCCAGATACTGCTTGAAGACGAGTGTATTGAAGTTTGTCCATCAATCATTTTGACAAGGAAATGTGACAGAGATATTTAACCCAGTTGTCTTTTTTAAAACTTTATTTTTACACCAATTGTCGTGCTTGAAAAGATCCATGCATCAGTGTATCTTTTTTGGATTTTTCAAAAATTTCTTTGAGTGAAGCCTTCCTGGTTTAAAGATGTTGATTCACAAATTTCAAATGTTCCATTTGATGTATTGTTAATTGTCATTGTGCCAGAAAGTTGCAAGGAAGCTCAGTCTTTCTTATGACCTTTCAATGTCAGGCTCTTTATAGTTCATTTCATGTTCCTGTAGATATCCAAGCTTCAACTGTGTAACAGAGGGCTTCTTTTTTTTTTTTTTTCCCCCTTGGTCCAAGACCTTTTTTTTCATGAATTAGTTAAGAGAACAGTTATTTCACCCACATTTAAATGTTCACAGTCTAACTTGATAAATACAGTAACTTTTGTAAATTATAAGTCTACAAAATGTTTTGACAAATTGCAACAGTGTATGGGTTACCAGTTTGCTAATAAATTTGGAAACTTATGAATTTGATTGGTTCTTCATCATCTCTGTTCCCGGTAGTAATTTTATTGACAGTTCCCCTTCAAATTCTGTAAAGCAAGGACTTAATTTTATTTTACATTTCTCTAAAATGTCTCGAAGTAGCAATTTCAATAACTTGGTTTCTAGTCTACCCCAGGAGTCAGAGGGAAGCCCTGACAAGAATTTTTCAAACATACCTTTCCCAGCCCTGGCATTTTCAAACAAGTGGATTTTTCTGGGCCACTTGTTGTTATCCAGTCACAAAGTTACATCTTCCCTTGATAATTATTTTCACACACCATGTATTTAAACCCCCAAAGTTCTCTTGCAAAGTGCTGGTAATTTGTATTTGTTCAAATAACTTTTGAATAAATTAAGACAGAAGTGTACATACAGTACACAGTAATTGGATACTCCTACCAATTACAAACTGAAATGGAAAGTATAAACAATCAGGATTAAAGCTGCTAATATATGATATGAACTGTTAGAATTTACACTTAGATTTTGCATTTTCCTACTTTCTTCAATGGACTGCAATTAAATCAAATACAGAAAAAAGAATCACCATAAATTTGAGTTAATTCAACATTTTCACTGCATTTTTAAACTGTCACACATTCCTCATTTGTTGAAGCTCCCTTCCTTGCCCAGCTATTTCTTTCCAGTATATGCCCTTCCAAACATTGTATATCTATACATAATTATATATACATAAATTACTTCCATTCTGAAGTAAAAAATAAGTATAACATTTTGCGAAACAAAATGAGGGAAGATAGTGATATTTCCGCGTAGGGTTTTTTGATATCTTTTTCTCTATTCTTCCTAAGGAAGTAATGAAAATAATTTGAAATAAATTAGTCATGTTATCTGTTTCGCAAATGCATTAAGCATCAGAGATGAAACATATGTAAAACCAGATCCATTGATATTGCTGCTACTTTCCATAGCAGAAAGTAAGTAGACTTCCAGAAGTCAGTTGGTCAAAATATATATACAGAATAACTGCTTTTACTAATTAACCCTAACCACCAATAATATAATTTAGCTCATGCATCACTTTAAACATTTGAAATAAGATCAGTCATAGAGCAAAAGCTAAGCTAAAGAAATCTTATTTTCCAGGGTGATTGGAAAGCCTTAGAGAAATGTTAGAAAATTTGGTTTAAGGAATCACTTGCATTTGAAATACTGATCCCTAAATATTCTTGTTAGAGAAATTATCTATTACTCTGTATTTAGCATAAATGCATGTATGGAAGTGTGCCTTACTTTTCTCATCAGCTCCATCTACTCCTTTGCTCCCAAGGTAACATTCATTTTGTACCAATCTTTCCTATCAGAAAGTTTTGTACCAATCTTTCCTATTCCTGGTCAGAGCTTCCAAAGCTTAGGAAAATTGTCCCTGCGTTGCTTAAGACATCACATTGTTAATGCCACATTTCACCAGCTTCAGCAGTATATCCTATTTTAAATGCAGTAAAAAGAAAGCCAAGAGAAGGTAAAAGAAATGAACCTAAACTAAGCTGAGCTAAGCTAAGCTCAGCTCTGATTTCTTACTCTCTATTCCTTCATAAGTATTTTGCTGTTTTTCAATGTCTTATATACACTTTCTTATTTATCACTTGCTTTTGATGGCCCAAAGCTATGCTTCCAGTTGGCTGACCATTCCTTGGAATATTTATGGGTTATTATCCATAATCTTTGGAATTCTTATGAATAATGTGAGTACATACAAAGGTGCTGAAAAGCAGACACACATAACAGGGAAAACCTCCTGAATTGCTGCATTGCAAGTAAATACTATCCATATCCATGATGGAAAAAGCATAAAATCTAAAGTGTTTGAAATAACAACTATTATAAAAAAGTATATGAAATAACAATTACGGTTTTCTGAACACCTATGTGAACAATAGCAGAAAGCACACCAAAATATTAAAAAAAATGGATAATCATATGTACACTTACCGAGAAAGGAACATATCTGAAAACAGGCAATCCACCTAATTTATTAAAGAAAGTGACAAAGAAAGTTTTGAAAATTTTGTCATTCATTTATTTATATGAATGACAAACATGAATTTATATGGTTAATGTTTCCAGAAGACAGAGAAAGGTCTACCAGTGAATAATTTATTAGCAGATGAACAAATTTCTGAATGTGATTGACCTGCGGGAAACAGAGAGTCTCCTCTTTGGAGGTCAGTTTAGCTTAAATACACTTTTATAAGTATCTGGAAATTTATTTTGTTTCCTTTAGGTAAGCCAAATGAAACACTATGCTTGATCAGATCCTTATGCCTAAGTAAACAGTGTAAATAAAACTGCAACTGAATGTTAGAATTTCTTTATTGATAATAATCATTCATTAATAATGTATTTGATTGTACCAGTCTATAAACAAGGTACTGAAATGCATAAAATCCACATATATGAGTCTCCAAAATGTAATAACTAGACTAGACAGAGCAGCATAAAAGTGCTAGTCTACAGGATATAAAATACAGCACCCAAAAAAGTAACATTAAAAAAAAAAAAAAAAGCGAAGTATAATTGCTCTCATCCCTTTAAGCCTGAATTCTAGTTTGCTTTCAGACTTTAAATGCCTGGAGCATTTTTTTGAAAGCAGGTGACATTATACTTACTATAGAGTCATAGAAAGGTTTGGATTGGAGAACCTTGAAGATCATCTAGTTCCAAATCCCCTGTCACAGGGAGGGAAACCTTGCACTATACCAGGTTGTTCAGATCTTCATCCAAGCCTGGTCTTGAACGCTTCCAGGGATGGGGTATTCACAACGTGTACCAGAGCCTCACCACTATCACAGTAAAGACTTTCTTCCTAATAGCTGATCAAAAACTAGTCTTCTTAGTTTGAAGCATTTTGTCCTGTCACTACATGATCCTGTAAAAAGTCTCTCTTTATCTTTCTTCTTACCACCCTTCAAGAAGGCCAGAATTGGGTCACCCCTAATCCTTTTCATCTTCAGGCTGAGCAATGCCAATTGTCTCAGCCTTTCCTCATAGGAGAGGCGCACCAGCCCTCTTCTCACCTTGGTGTCCCTCCTCTGGACTCTTTGTTGTACAGACACACCCACACTCTTTCCTCAGGAAGGATGGAGCCTCTCACCATGTTGGACAGAATAAGGTGTGCTCAAGGCTCAGCAGTTTGCCAGCAGTGGAAAAACTCAGCCTGAATGGTTAATTTTCACCTCCATAGCACTTTAAAAAGGAGTTCTGCTGCACTGTCTGTACCACATAATGTCTCAGGGCAGCCTCAGGCAGAAGCAGAATTGACTGTGGACACATCCCCATGGCATAGGGAGGTTTCCTCTCAGCTGACTTAAAATGGAGACAGCTGCTTATAGTCTCTCTGCCCAAACTCCTCACAGGCACAGGAGAGAGACAGAGGTGACACATGCTTTTGTTGATGTCCAGACATGCTGGCAGAGGCTCTACCTGGAACAGCCTGGTTCTCACCACCCCGAGTGATATCTCTGACTTTATACCTGGAGACAACACCGAATGTCTTCCCTGTGGGAAGAACCCATCGTTGGAGCCTCCCATGTGGTGCTGGAAGCTACAGGAAGGAGCTCTGCTGTGATACCTTGCCCAGTCTCATAATGGTGAAGTCCATTTTCTGTGCTTGCTCCATCTTGTGCTCTAGACCCTCATCCATCAGACATTCTGGGCTATGGAATTCAGCTCACTCAGCTGCCAGCTTCCCTCACTCCTCCAAGCACTTCTGCAGCATTGACTCCTGCTCCTCCAGCAAAGTCCTGACCCAAAGGTATTGAATGACCAAGGCAAGAAAGGCTTTGCCAGCCTTGGCTAGACTGAGTTTCTCCAAAGCACCCATTAGCAGAGGTGAGGGTCTACACTGTGATTGGGCTTGTCTAATGTTCCAGAGGCAGTACCTGCAGATCCTATTGGAATGAATCCCACTTTGATGAAACACATGCTTCATCTGCTTGTCCTGCTCTTGGACTTGGGATGCTACTGTGCCAGGGCTGTGTCCTGGCACTGTGACCAGAGCTGAGCTGCCAGCTGCTTCTTGTCCTGCCACAGCCTCTTCTCCTGCTGCCATGTCTGTTGCCACTACTTTTCCCCATTCTAATTTTTCAGGGAGGCACATTCTCCTCAGCCTTTCTTTTCTGAATGCTTACAGAATGCCTTATTTTTTTTAATATCCCTTGCCAAGTCCCATTCTATCTGTGCCTTAAAATCTTAAATAATATATTTGCAGGAAAGACTTCTATTAAAATTCTTCCTAGAATTCTTCAAAATCTTTAAGCAGACTAGGTGGAACTCAAGGAAGAAGATTCATTTGCAGCACAGATCCCTTTCAACACAAAAGCATGTTGTAGTTTTGTTAGCACAAAAGTTGTAAACTTTTGTAGTTTATTCAACTATGCCTTCAGGTAATTCAAGGTTAACACACATTCTTTGACAAAGTGACCTGCACCACATGCCTTGCAAAGATATAAGAAAGGCTATGTAAACTTATAGCAGAAATATTTTATTAGATATTCTCACTTAAAAGTTTTGATAATATTCAAACAGGAAACATTATGTTCTCTGCTTCCATTCAAACACAGTTTAGATTTTGAAGGTCTGGATGAAACAATGGGTATAATAAGCCTGCTTTGTTAAACATCGAGGCCTGGTTAATTATATCTCTAGCCCTTGTTCTTGTTTATAATTGCTACTATTAGAGATTGTATCTACTTTTGTTTATTTGTTTTGTTTTAATTTGACTTTTTTGTATTAGATTACTTCTGGCTTTAAATTGCCGTTTTTTGACAAGAGCTTCATTCAAACCTAGAGTTTTATAGCTCCAATTTATTAAGAATCAGCACTCTAAAGATACAGTTTTGAAAGATTAGTTGTGAATTATGGTACAGCCTGCACGTTGAAACCACCAGGTTGTGCAGAAAACTTACAGACAATCTGCAAGTTGAAATATTAATATCTTTGTGCTTTGAAGATTGTATTAGTTATAGTAATCTGAGAGTGCAATAATTAGACTGCTTTACAGTGGCCACTAAAGTCAGTTTATACAAGTAATTTTCCATGTGCTACAAAGCTCCATGAATATATTAATTCATCACAAACCTGTGTTTTCTGCTCAAAGTTGTGTTGTTTTGAAAGCAAAGCAATAGAATTGGTGGGCTTGACCGAATGAAGTTCTGGTGCTGCAGTCAGGGATGTTCTGCCTCAGGATTTCATCAGAAAGCAAAATACAGCTCTGAATGTTAATTGGGCTTTTGTCATAGCTGGAAAATCAATCCTGTCTGCTAACACAAAAAGCTTTTGTGAGAACATGGATTTTACTGGAATGCTGCCAAACCTGGACAATTTGTATGTTGTAAGATGTTTCCAAAAGTGGAAAAAAAAATCTGGGGAGTACAAGCAAGGATGCAACTCTGCCCTGTAGTGGTAGCTCAAGTCAGTACCTCAGCTTTCCTGGGATGTTCTCATCTGGGGGAAAGAAAAGCAGAAAAAACCTGAAAGGAAGAATAAGAAACCTGGGGTTTTATTCTTACTAGTAGACAAAAATATTAATTGATGCCTGATAGATTAAAAGACAACAAGGTACAAGGCAGTAAAATAATTTATTTTTAAGCTTTTTAAATGTTACTGTTTGAGCTGAGTGAATATTTTAAACACATTCCATGAATTTTTAGTTAAAGTATTTAATGAATTTGTTTTCAGATTTATAGAGTTCATCTATGGCTACAGAAATGTATCAAGAAAAATATATTTGACAGCAGTTATGGCAAAAGATTGGAACAGATCAGCATTATTTGTAAAATTTACATTTATTATATAGAATATGTAATTGTGAGGATAAATACATATCAATCAGCAAAAAATAAACACATTCCTTACATGTCCAACTAAAACTGGACCTTGACAAGTAGTTTTTTTCAGAGGAAACTGATGTATTTTTTATTAGTTGTTTTTAATTGAAATAGTAGCATCTTCCAGTTAGGATCTGAACCATCTAATTCACAGCACTGTACATTGCACCTTGGAGTGAATCTGTGTCCTGTAGAAGATTAAGGCAAATGGAATTGATTTCATTGAAAGTGCAACTTCAGAATTCTCTATTAGTTTAGAATTAACAGTACATTCTGTGTAACAACACCTCTTCTATTTCTTTACTACAATAGCAATATCTATGACCTCCAGACATTACAAAAATATTTGCAGAAATAATTAAATGTTCATAGAAATAAAAAAAAAAAAAAATTGGTTTCCTTAAATGTTCAACCATCTTTCCACATTTCATAATTCTTCACAATCAAAGTTTTCAATTTACATTTTTAGTACATTAATCTCCTGCTGTCCCATCAAATAGAAGCACTTCATCTTAGGGTGGGCTGATTCCTTTTTGCTCATGAGAAAATCTTCACAGAGATATATTTGAGTAGTATGATACCCAGCTAGAAGAAAAATTAATTGCTCGGGAAGATATAAGGCTAACAGCAAAAGGTAAATAAAGGAGGGTTAACTTAGTATAAGATCAAGGTGTCAAGAATAAAATTAATCCGGCCAACAAGATGTTTGAAGAAAATAAAATTGTAATTGCCTATATACCTGCACCAAGACTATAGGTGATAAACAGGAAGAATTAGAACTGCATGTTTGTGAGCATAAATTTGCCTTAATTAGTAGTGCTGAAATTGTGGGATTCACATTATTGCACAGTTAAAGCCAATATAGATTAAATTGAGCAAAAGAGAAAAAGGATGGATTTTCTATCCGAAATGTACTTAATTAATTCTGAGGCATTGAAAAGTCTGGAGTGAACAATGTTGGATAACTATGCCTTCATTTTCTGATCATGACAAATACCAGATTGGGTAACTATAAAATGATACTGCTATTCATAAAAGTTATCTTCAATTTTCTAGTAGACCATTGTTTCTGACATATGGGAATGTGAAATTAGATATTGTGACGGTAAAAGATCACAGGGATAAACCCCATCTGATTAGATCTGCTAAGTTTGAAATACCAGCTTCTAATAAACATAACTGATACCTAAAATGAATGGCCAGACTTAGAAACAAATTTGCACAGAAGTAGGTAGTACAATAAATACCTGAAGTGACTAAAAATTTTACTGGATTCCAAGAGTGAAAAAGTAGTTAAATAATATTTTTAAAAGTTCTTTAAACTGAAGTGAAAACATCCGTCAAAAAGCAAAACAAATACCTACAACATAGCAAGTGATGGAAAGGAAAGGGAAATTGATTGTGATGATAAAATGTGAACTGTAGAAAATCATAAGTAAAGCAATGAATAAATAGTGAATACACACACACAAACCCCCACCCCCTGGAACTGCTCACAATGTTAAGAGGAATAAATTCCACTGTGATCAGTATGCTTAGTCATATGTCACCCTGAATGCAGAAACTATAGATCTGCAGGTTTTGAACTCAGCGATCCTTGTGAGTCCCTTTCAGCTCAGGGTAGTGTACGATTCTATGATTTGTTACTAATAAGCCTTGCCTTCAGTGGTGAAGGGCAAAGGCAGGCCTACTTCTAGGTTCAGAAGATGGTTTAATTTCCTTTCACAACTCAATCCATACTATCAAAATTTGTTCTCGTATTTTAACTTCATCACTCAATATTTTTTACTACTAACACCCAGGCAAAACAAAAGGATAATTTAATAGTATTACATGGCTTCTGGACTCAATATTGCAAATTTACACACTTCTTGCCATATAAACTTGCACATTCAAGTGAAAGAGTCTCTGGTCTTCATTGACATGTTTACATGCCCTAAAGGTTCTCTAGTGTATGCAGAACACTGAACTGTCATAGACGAACATCTTTGCAGCAGAGAAGGCAAAAGAGTTCAGTTAGTATGTCTGTATTTCAGGAATATCTAGATGCAGTATATACAGGGTAGTTAAACACACTAATTCTGCTGCTAACTCTCAAGCATGCTAAGTGACATTTATTAGCATGTAGTATTTTTAATTTGGCACGCTTATTTATATCAGCTTTATGTAAGTTTTGTAAGACTGAGAAAATTTTAATACTAGTATAAAGCTGATGCTATGTCAATATTTAGAAAATGTAAATTAAACTGGGAATAGATACAGTTAATTATAGTACTGTCAGCTTGCTATCGATCCCAAAGACAATAATGGAGCAGCTGGTACAGTGTTTGATTAAGAAAGAATTAAGAGGAGTTAATATAATTAATGTCAATTAAAATGCACTTACAAAACCTAAGCCTAATCACTCCAACTTAGTATCTCCTTTGAATACAACTGCAAATTTGCCATATGCACTCATTCTCTAACTTTAAATAATTCCATTTTGATGCAGTGAGTTCAGCAATACAAAATCCTTTGGGTGACATATTATATTATATGAAATGTGTTTAGCTGTGTATCTTGAAGGACTTGGTAGAATTGCTTCTTGGTCCACCACTAATAAAATAGTAGTAATAAAATTTCTACTGGAAATTTTTTACATAATAAATATTAATTCCCTAAATAATAGATAGTGATGATTACTAATGTAAATAGAGTCACTTATAAACTGACTTACAATGTAATACACATAAAGTAAATTAATAAGGCAGAAAAATGTAGTACATGGTAGCAATATGAAGGATCACAGGATGGTTTGCATTGGAAGGTGCCTCAAAGCCAAATCAAACATTTCCTTGAAGACTTCTAGGGTTGGCACATCCAGAGTTTCTCTGGGTGTCCTATTCCACTGTGTCAACCACACTCATAGCAAAGTATTTCTTTCTAATATTTAATTTAAACCTACTCTCTTTCAGATTAAAGCCATTAGCCTTTGTCCTGTCACTCCATGCTTTTGTTAGAACTCACTCTGGGGCTCTCTTGTAGGCTCCATTAGTTACTGGCAAGCTCCTGTAAGGCCTCCCTGGAGCCTTCTTTTCTCCAGGATTAACAATTATGAGGCTTTCAGCCTGTCTTCATATCAGAAGTGCTCCAG
>VXBN01006976.1:115872-129223 GCA_013397395.1 Sinosuthora webbiana
CCCTTGCTGAGCAATGCAAACACCCTGGTGTGGGTCTATCTGATTTCTATGTTCCTTTGGCTTCACCTTTGCTTCAGAACTCACCTCCTGCTTACATAGCTTTTATAATTTCAGTTTCTTCTTTAACTATGATGTTATCTTCACACAAGTGTCCTCCTAAAACAGTTTGTAATGAAACCCAGTCCCATCTTCTAATGTTTAATTATTACTTATTTTTCTTACAATATTCAACCATGTTCAGGAGGTCAAGCCTCCATATATATAAAATAGATGAAGCTCTTATCCAATATCAAGTAAATCTATGAAACGTTCCAAAGTATCCATACACCATATGCCTTATGTCTAATGATCCTCTGATTATTGCAGTTACTCTTCAAAAAAAAAAAAAAAAAAAAAAGANAAAAAAAAAAAAAACAAACAAAAAAACAAACAAAAAAAACTTGAACAAACAAATTGATTACTGTTAGACATTTAGTCCAATTGCTTTTGTCCTGTGAAACAGTCTTTTTATCAGAGTTGTTTCAGCCTAAAATGCCTTAAAGTAATTTCATTTTTATAGTTGAAAAATTATGAAAACAGTTGATCCAATCAGAAACTCTTAGAAATCTGCAGGCACCGTGTTATTTGAGGTCTGAGATAATTTTATGTCAGACAGTGAAATAGTGGCTTAGCTGTTCACCCCCACTCAATCAGAACATGATAGGCAAGTAGAAGAAAGATAATTAAACAGAAATATCAAAGACACTCCATAGTACAGAGAAAGTGGTACAAAGTTATAAAAAATTAACACATTAGTAACTGGCATACAGATGTAGATTTGTGGAATATTTACATTGACCCTGCTGCTGTGTTACACAAAAAATATAAAAAAACACTGAATTAAAGTTTTGTAGATGAAAAATGGAAGAAGAAACTTGAAAAACAAAGGTTTTCCATTCAACATAGGATGTGTTGGAACATGTGGTATGGGATCAATACAGGGAGAGGGAAAGAGATGTTTCAAACAAAGCCTGACTCTTGACAAGGAGCAGAACAAATACACGTGACAGGCAAGAGCAGAATGGAGAGATCAAGATTAAGAATAATTAGGTAGCTGCAGATTCAACAAAAGAAGTCTGGTGTGTGTGATCGGGAAAGCATGTAACAAATAACAGAAAGCATGGATCCAAATAAATGGATTTGTTCATGTTCATTCCAAATTTCCAGTGTAGACCTGAATAAGAAGTTGAGGGACTCATTATTCTGTTTTTCTAAATTGCAATCTTCACTATTATCCAGAAGTAATAGGTATCTGCAAACAGCTATAAAGGTAGAAATATGTTTGACTTTTCAGTTCTGTTAAATATAACAAAAACATTTCCCTGAGTATTTACTAATCTCGTTGTAGCCAAAACACATTTCTTCTATTGCTTCATTTTACTGTGTACATTTTCAGTCTTTATTTCCATTGAGTACTTTGTGAAGTATCTTCACAAAGAAGTAGCTTCTACTATTGTGAAGAAATAAGTTGCTGGTTCAGAAAAAAAATTCTACCTAAAATACAGTAATACAACTTCCATATTTTTCCAGAAAGATTTTAAATAGTGTTTTGAAGTAATGACTAGTTTTTAATAGTAAAAAATGGAAATAGAATAATGTGAATAGGAAGCTGGAACTCATTTCCTTATCTTATATTTGTAATATATATATTTAGACATATTTTAGTTTAGCTGTTGCCCAAAGTAATTGAGTAATTCTAAAACATGAAAGCTCTTTTTCAGCAACATATTTCAGTCTAGGCATGTGCTGAGACTGGTCAATCTGTTGTCAGTAAAACCCTCCAGAAGGATTAAGTTAGGCATGTAAAAAAAGGGACATGCAACAATTCCTTATGCAAGTAAAGTAAGACACAAATTTACCATTACAGAATAGATGTCCATTAATCTGTAATTGTCTCTGATTTGTCTTAGGTATTCTAGTGAGTTACAGTGAGAAATTTCACACATAACACATATTTAATTGGTACTACAGCTTTCTTTGTAAATGTTCTAAATGTTCTATGTTTACAAAAACATGCACAAAGACCAGTAATTTGGAAGACCACACTAAACCTGAAACCAATTCTTTTTAGGGAAAGAGTATAGCATGCCATATCTCAGTTTCGTAACCAGCTGTGAAGAGGTAGAGCAAGTGTTTTCAAATGTCCGTATCTGATACACAGAAATATTATGCTTATTGTCTCGGTTTGGGAAGACAGGTATCTGCCAGATAAAAGCTTGAGTTTGCTTTGGAATGAGAAGTGTAAGCCACGCCCCCCCCCCTCCCCTTTTTTTTCAATTATAAATTTACAATCAGAGGCTCTTAAGCAAAGATTTTTGGGAATAGGAAATAGCAGTTCTTTACTAGTATGTATTACAAAGCAACCAGACAAAAACAAACAAACAAAACAGCAACAACAACAACAACAACAAAACCAAACCTAACCAACTACAGCATTAATAACCAAAGACAACAGTACCAAGAACCTTGAGGGGTTTTGCTTCACAAAACCCAGGGCAGTTCGGTCTCAGTGCTCCTGCAAGATCCGCAGGGCACCAAGCTGGAACGGTGGAAAGTCCCGGGCTGGTAGCTGAGATGACAGGGGTGTCCAGGCGGCAGAGGCAGAATGTCCCAGCAGGCAGGGGGGTGCAGGGTCACACTGTAGCAAGAGAAGCAGCGCCGAAGAAGCCGAAGGCGAGGTAGGGCTGGCCCAGCTCCCGCGGGTGGCTGAGAAGGCTCCGGATTCAGGCCGAACCGATGGTAGTAGATATCCCAGGACTGGATCCCTTCGGCCGCACTGAAAAAAAAACTCCTCCAGCGAAACCGCAGCCCAGCAGCTCTCTCCCTCTCCGAACGCCGAAGACAGCAAACTCCTCACCCCACACACACATTCTTCAAACTGTCTCCTTTGTTTCGGTTAATTGCCCTTAAGTATCCAATACTTGGTCTTCTTGGTAACTTATGGGTGAAAAAATTCTTTAGAGAAAAGAAGGAACAAACCTAACCCCCAACACTTATGCCTTTAGTTATCACTTGTCCTCACTTTGTAGACATCAATTAGACCAGAAAACAGTCCAAAGTCAAATGTTACTTATTTATAAAATCAAAGGATAAAATAGAACCTTTCCTTTTCTGACAAAAAAAATTACTATAATTTCTCATTTTTCAAAGACAAAAAGCTGTCTTCAGATTAAATACTGAGAAATAAATTGTTCTTGATCAAAGAAAACCCAGAATCAATTCAAATGTCATGTAAGCAGTGACCTCTTGCTGCTTCCTAGGTACAAGGCATCCAAGGGAAGACTTCTCATCATTATTGGAAAATTACATAAAAGTGAAAGACATGTCTTGTTTTATCTCTATTTGTCTATCTTTTGAATGAAAACAGAATTACAGCCCTATTTATTAAATGAATCCCTCTCCACGTTTCTATAATTTTTTTTTCACATCACATTGATGTAATGTAGAAGGATTTTAATGAAAATAGAATTCCCATGAGAATAAAATTAACACAAGTAACTAAAAATGGGACACATTAGCACAGGTAACTAGAAATGAGATATATGACTGAAAATATTAAGAAATCTTTAAGATCAGGAAATATTTTTTCCTAATTAACCAGCCCACTTACACCGTTCTCTTAAGCATATATGGAAAAAAGCCCACACGTATTTTCATCTTGGAAGTGCATACCTACATACTGTAGATGACTTCCTATTTCCAGATTGTCCATAAATTTTTTTTATCCCCATCCAAAATCTTAGTGCCATTACAGTCTCAGTTTGAGAAATGACACATACAAAAAAAGCCATATGACTGGATGCCTGAGCTGTGAATAGACAAGAATTGTCCACACAAAATGTGCAAGAGCCCAGATGTTCATTTAGTAGAAAACTAGGAATGTAATAGAAATGTTTGATTCCTGAATTGAACTGGAAGAGGGTGTTTTCAGAACAAAGAAACTGTGTGGTCCCCTTGAATCCCAGTCAAATTTTGTGGCGAATTTAATGCATTTGTTATTACTTTAACAGTAATGTACTAAAAGCATAACTTGGCAAATTGTTAACACATCTTTCACAGTAACATAAATTATCATGGTTTGTCCTTTAAGCAGTTTAGGAACAGCATTAACTTTTTTGCAGAGGTGCCTATATCAAACACTAAACTAAATGACCCAGGCTCTTTAAGCATGCATACAAAGTACACCTGTATTTATAAATGAGGAGGTATTAGACTAAACAGAGGTCTCAGCAGCCATGCCTGGAGATAGTAAAAGCAAACTTGAATTCTTTGTTATACAATAGGGAAAGTGTTTTGCATGGTGAACATGAGGTCAGGAAATTCTGAAATCCATGCTTATCTCTTAAAGGTGAAACCACCTTGTTCTCATAGGTTCATTCGAAAGCAGTACAATTTCTTGTAGAACTACAGCAAAAATATGTTTCTTTATCTTCAATTTTATTTTATTTTTACCAATATCAATTTCTTGAGCTCTTTCAGTCCCCTGGGCTTACAGGTTTTATCAGCATTTTGAATGAATAGTGAACTAGAATAGTCCTCATTGGCATGGAATCGTTTTTATTTTATAACGACTAAGCATGATTCCTATTCATTTTTGAATTTTAAAATATCCAGCATAAAAGAGTTACAATCTTCACATGCATGCACTATTCTTGCAATGTAATTCATATGCCTCAGAGATATTTGATTCTGTAAATCAGCCTTTCCTTTATCTCAAACATTTGCACAAAACCAATTTCAAATCCTGTTTTCAGTTTATTTTCCTGTGTTACTAGTTCTCCTTTGGCATAATTGTTAAGTTAGCATAAGCAGAAGTAACTTCTCATAGTCTGAGGTAATGAATATGCAAGAATCAATTACTGCAAAAATTATATAACCAGGGTCACAATATAGGATTTTTTTTCTCAGGATTGGGATAAAAATTTAGCAAGAATTGTATCTGACTTTTCTAATTTCATTACCATTTAGACGGTACTTAAGAAAAATTTATGGTAGACTGTGGAATGGACTTTCTGAAACCTCATTTTAGTCCATCAGGTGGTCTCTTACAACGTTCTAGTCCAGTCCTTGGTTTTGACTCACTTGTAATATATAACTGCATTTATGTCAGTCACTGAAAGGTAGAAAAATATTTTCTCTGTTTCCAGCTACTACAAAGATTTGTGACCATTTAAAGTATTCTAGCTTGTATTATGAAAGCTATAAAAAGTCTAATGAGAAAGCAATAGAGTAAATATATAATGAAAAGGAAATATTGCTTATAAAGTATAATTTACATTATAAAAGAGCATTGAAGAGAAGAGACAACACTGTGAAACTATTCAAATGAGTAATACAGCTTGAAATCGAAAGCTATTGCTAATGAGATATGTAAATAAAATTTAACCAAAGGAATCCTGGGATACTGCAGACCCTCCAGACACAGAAAGATTTTTTATTTCCCACTCACTGCAGCTCTTTAAAATGATGTCTACCAGAGGTTTTTTAGATTGCATTTCTTGAAATATTATATGTAAAGGCATACAGAGTGAGCATATATGCAGGTAATGTTGCTGTGGTCTTAATATAATTCGGTGCGGTTTTTGAGAACAAAAATTGAAATAGTAGAAAAATGTGATTGTTTCTCACTTATTCTTATGAACTATAATCAGGACAAATATGGGATCTATATGCTTTCAACACTGTCATTTTCAAAAATAAAATTAAGACACGCTAAATACTGCATTTCAAATTTAATATAATATATTTTTTACATTATGTTGCATAAGACACTATCTCTGCCTATGTCAGTTGTAGACTGCAGAAAAATTATACCTCTTGGACATTACTGGGATATTTCTGTCTCTGTGCTTACAATCACTGAGATGTAGAGAATCATGGTGGTTTTTTATGCTGTGGATATGTTGCTGAGGAAGATGAGATCTTAGAGTTGAAAGCAATCAAGTTAATCCGATGCAAACAGAAAAAATAGATGACATCAAAACAACTTCAGTGCAGTGAGCTTAATAGAATATAACTCCATCAAATTGGTTTGGAGATTAGATTAAAAAAACCCCTTGGACTAAGTATGTAATTAACTAAAGTCAGTAAAGAGATTTGAATTAGAGCTTAGCTTTGTTGAATGGTAAAAATGGTAAAATATTTTAGTTGTAAATACAGGGAAATGGTAAATCTGAAAAAGAAAAAATTTTGGTAAAAAAAAAAAAAAAAAAAAAAAAAAAAAGGAAGCTCAAGATCTGAGTGACAAAATATATTGTGAAGTTGACATACCTGAAGCTTGAAAGAAGTTGGAAATATGTTTATACAAATGTGTTGCTAGTTGTATATCTAACAGACTTCCAGAAGTGAAAGATCTATTGGAGTGAAATTTCACAGTAGAAAAGAGGAGATACATATTACATGTTCAGAAGCAAAAATTACCTATATATTATCAAATTAAAATTTTTCTGTGATCTCTTCTATGAAGTAGTTGCTAAAGCCCCCCTCCCCCACCAAAAAAGAGTTCTCATGTGAACAAAATTATTAATAGTGATGTATTTATTATTGATTGATTTGATTTATTATTGATTGATATATTGATTTATTATTGATTTTGCTTTCTATAGTCAAAATTTCAACTGGTTTTTTTTTTTGGAAAGAAATGTGAAGACTTGCAGTACACTATTAAATTGACCATACAAATACCTAAGATTGTAACTGCTTGCTTGCTTGAACAGACTTGATGCCTAACATAAATATCTGCAAGGTAGGTCTTTACGAGAGAGAGAAAACTAAATATTTTCAACTTGATTAACTTGGACAAGCTTCTTTACTACGAAGTTGATCAACTTACAGAGTTTATGACTCACTACATTTCTTTTGTTCAACTGGATATAACCCCTCTACTATTTGTTAATTCTCTCCAAGGGTTAATTCTCTCATCCTCATAAATATTTTTGCATGTCTATTAGGCAAAATACAATCTTGATGATTTAGGTTAGCCCTCAAAAAAATAAAAATTAGGAACATGTTTTTGCAATGGCTGAATTTAGCCATGACAAGAAAGAGAGGAAGATTGAATAAAAATTACTCTTCCACTTAAAGACCTCTAACTATTATTGTTTTGAAAGGAAATTCAGAAAGATTGCTATGGTGTAAATTGATGTTTAACTTAAAACAAGTATTTTAAATATTTTTAATGGTTAAATTTTGGTAACCAGTAAAATACTTGCTTTTCAGATTTATATGCTAAGCATCCTATGAAGTTCATGTGGCAGATTAGTCTACTTTCTGCTTTTTATTTAGGTAAAATTAAGTTTCTTCAACCTGTCACCTTTCCCTGTCAATTTTATTACTTTTTGTCTTCCTCTATTCTCCAGTTTAGTCCTGGAGTTTTTTCCTGAATATTCTGTTCAGATTGGGAAAAAACATTCAAGACTTGTCTCATCAACTGTAACTATTATAGTGTGTGTAACTATTATAGTATGTGTAAACATATTGTTTACTTAAAATCAGTTAAAATAAATCAAATAAACAACAAGAAAGTATTCAGGGGTTCCTTTTATTATTTTAAATGCAGCATTATCATATTCCTAACATCCAAATATATCTTCCTTAAAAATTCAAATATAATGTGACATTAAAAGGTGAACACTCATTACATTTCATGTGTTTCCTTTCTTTGCTTCCATTTTTCCTAGAGAATTCCCCAAAATTCACCGACCAGACCCCTGAAGACAGATAGATTTGATTTCCTCTGTAGTTCTTTACAAGGCAAATTTATCTTCCCTATGACTTTCATAGGTGTCTTTAAACAGGAAATATTTTCACTCACAAGCACTTTGTTAGTCTGGTGGACTCTCCCTTTATGAAGCATTTCTCTGAGAGTGTTAGCACACGTAAGACCATTATGTGGCTAAATTCTTGGATTGCTATATCCTAGGAACTCATGGGAACATTTTCTGCCCTTTTTAGACAAGTTTAGACACAATATGAAACAATATTTTTTTAAAGTTAAAAACCAAAATGACTCTAAACAAGACCCACAACATAATTGTGGTGATAAGTCTACATTTTTTGTATGGATCCTGGCAATTCCACCTGGATCACTCTGAAAGTCCACTTTAGTATTAAAGCTGAGAAGGTTCTCTTATATTTTTCTTTTCTGTTACTGATATAAATTTTCTGCTGGCATTTCTTTTATGTCACATTCTGTTCTTGCATGATAGAAATATGCTAGAGAGTCTATCAATAGAAGAATCAGGGAATTTTATACAGTCACACTCTAGTAATTTCATTTGTCAAGTTTCTGAAAACTGTGCTCAGGTCTGACATCAAGGGAAAAATTAACTTTTGTATGTATCTCAGGAAATTAAGAGATAATTCTTTCTTCTCATATAAAAATTGTTAAATGGTGTCAAGACTCTAAATTTTCAACCAGGAATCCAGACTCCCCATGGAAAATATTATTAATTTTAGTAACCTGACATATTTCCATAAAACTGTAAGAGAGTATGATATCCTCAAAGGAAAAAGGTTTGGTGGAATTTCAAGATCCGTGAAATTCGACTTTTAAAAAATTATATAATTACATAGTATCAGTTTTTCTGAAAGCTCAGAAGCACAGAAAAATAAATAAAGGGGAAAATATTTTGGAAGGAAATTTAATGTTCAGATACCTCATTTTCTGGAGCTGTTCTCCTGTCTTGGGGAAATTGGTGCTCACTGTATTCATTTTTAGGAAATATGCACACTAAAACAATCATCAAACTTTAGTCAATATTAGTCTGTGACAAAACCCCCACTAAATTAATGACATTAAAATGGGGAAAAAATAAGGAAAGTGAGGATTTTTTTTTTTTTCTGGGTGTTCAGCATCATTAAGCCTAACATCCTTTTGCTTTTCCTTATTCTTATTCCTGTTAGCTTTAGAATAACATAAAGAGATTCAATTGAGAAATTTGTTAAGCTTTATTTTATAGCAAATATCTTATTCCACTCTTTCAATATGGTTCCTAAGCTGTACCCTTGAGAAGATCTTTACACAGGTGTTTTGTAACAGCAAAGTTCTTAATTAGTCATATATCCTATTAAGCAATAAGGAAAGAACAGCCGAAATATTTTTTAACAAAATCTTATGATTTTGTTTCTAACGTTTTCCATTTTTCCCTTTCACCAAGAACAAATCCCAGAGTAGAATTTCTTTCTGGGACTGATGAATCTTCGTGTTTCAGGTTTAGTTGGGCTTTATTTGAGGTAGAGGACTGGTTTTTTTGTTTGGGTGTTTTGTGTGTTTTCTCCAGGATATTTTATATCGTGGCTATGCCACCAGTTAAGGATATGTCACCAGTTTCATTACAACCCTCTTATTTTCATAACTTTTTTGATTGAGCTGTAAAATTTTAGTTTGAGTATAAAGTTGGAGAAGGACGTTTCATCCTTAAAGGCTATTTGGTTTGCTTTTGCTTTTATAATTAAGCTTAAAACCACATAATTTGATTACTTAAAAAGTGGAATAGTCTATCAAAATATGAAAGAAGTTATATATTGTATATCTATATGTTTTGGTCTTATATACTTGTGGAGTATATAGCTTATTTATCTATCATATATCAAAAGCTACATGCTGATATATCTACTAAATACAGATAAATGATGAGACACTCTCTTCCATTTGCCTACTTAATTACTATTACAAATTGGACTTTTATTTACTTCAGACCACTTAAAAAGTAATTTTTTTATTACTTTAAGCTTTTTTAAAATCTGAATTGCTACTACTTCTGGCTTTTGTTCACCTCTTAAACCCCTGCTATGAACAGAACTTTTTTTAATCAGCCTCTGCAGAATTTGAGTTTGCATGCACGTTTACTCTTATGTCCTTGGATAAATAGTTTTTGCCACTCACCTCCTTGAGAGATTGTAAAGTTTCAGATCTCTGTCTTTACAGAGATATAGGTTAATTGACAAGGAACTGTCTCAGAGCTTGGTACTACTAACACCAAAGTTGTGAGTTCAATCCTTGCATGAGCCATTTACTTAAAATTTGGACTGGATGATCCTTGTGAATTGCTTCAAACTCAGAATATTCTGTAAATCTGTGACATCTTCAGCAAAATATCCAAGGATGGCTTCTATCTTAATTATTTACATTAGTGAAGTTTAGTAGTGGAACCTATTTCTATAATTAGAACAAAGAAAGTTTCACAAACAGAGTAAATATTATTTACTAGAAAACCAAGCATATTGCATTAAAGTAAATGATACCATGTTAGAAAAAAAATCAAACTATAAATAGAGTGATGCAAGGGCTTTGCTTTGATTTTTGACTGCTTTTTGCTTTCAGGGCTTTAAAACCCCTGTAAATGGAACAGATTACATTTGGTACAAAGGAAAAACTTAATTCAAAATGGTACTTTTATTCCACTTAAATTATTATATGTGCATGTTTATACATGTCTCGAAATTCTCTGGTCCTACAAGTGAAAGAGCTTTAGAAAGTTATTAAATTCCCAGTGACAGAAAAGGATATAATTTAATTAATCAAATGCTTGCATTCTCAAAATCTGCAGGAAATATAATGTTATCACAGATGTATGTTTTATCATATTGTTAACTCGTACAGAAGAAAGAACTTTCTGATTGTGACAGAGGCCTCTGCTAGCAAGTATTACATACACAAAACAAACTTCCCAGAAATTGCTTTTGCTTAACCATGTGCAGCCTGTGCTGAGATTCCAGCTCATTTAGTTCCGAAGCTTGAGAAATTCACTTCCTGGAAATGTGCAGCACAAAGCAAATGGGAGGAAGAAAGTTTCTTTCTCCTGTGTAAGCTTGGTCACTGTCATTGCCTCCCAAGATCAAACTGGAGAAGAGACAAGCCATGGTATCCCATATCTCAGAGAGAGGCAGGAGTTACGAGTGCGGGCACAGATGTGTTCCAACAGCTCAATCTGCATTGCACAACTCTGTGCTGTAGCAGAGAATTAAGAAGCTCTGGCAGGGCAGTTAATTGAAGAAGGTATGAGCAAACTCGCATTAAACCTCTCACAGATGCTGATCCCTTTGTGGTGTTGGATCTGTGGGCCAAAGAGCAAAGGAAGTTAAAGAATCCAAATTTTTCTCAAAACATATAAGGTTTTCTTGTATTTAACTCTTCAGATCTTCAGTTTTCCTTGGTATTAAAATAACATTATATATTATGAGGAAGAAAGTAGTACACTTACCTTCAAAACCATTGATGTAGCATGACTTGCCATAATATCCATGCAGAAAATATTTAAACCAGTATGAAAAACTTATTTTACTTCAACACCTGATTTTAAGAGGCTAGATGGTATATTTTTTTTGAAAGCTATATTTTTCTGTGTATTGACTTCATCATCCCTATTACACCTTACAGTTAGATTTATAAACACATAATTCATCATGTTGATAAAGGCAATTTTAACTCCTGAAATTGGCTGAATTATTTTTTTCTGCAATGTTAAATAGGGGGAGGGGGAACCATGTGATGTAACTGCTCTGTTTTCGACAATCTGGACTCTTCTCTTAATCATCTAGTAACTAGTTTTCAGACCATGGAGTACACAATATATTTCGGATTCCATGAACTATTTATAACTGAATCCTGACAGTGTCAACAATTGCTCTCTGCTATGCAAGTAGTGCATTATAAAAATTTAAAGATCTACAGATTGAACTCAGCACTACTATTCAATATATTCTGTCTTTTGTAACTTTTACTTCTGAGGAAAAAAACATACCTGAGGGATTCTGTAGCTAAAAATTCTTGTGTCACATTGGAAGAACTTTCTCAAAACTCTAACAGGTAATCTTGGCTCTCTCCACACACATACAACGTGCAATCTTTTTCGGTTATTAAAAACACAATTATCTGCTCACAGTTGTCTATTTAGAATATTACTCTTCCTTCTAGAAAGTTACTGTGCAGCTTTAGGAAAAAAAATCAAAAATCTTCTCGTCTACATTTCAATGTGCTCAAAATGCTGTACTTTTCCTTAAAATTTTTACCTATTTTATCACAAGAAAGGAAAAAAGCCACAGAGGATGGTTTTTCTGACCTCTGCTCAGCCTTCCTGAGACACAAAAAAAATGCAACAAAAAACCCCTGCACACAAACAAACAAAAACATCAATCAACCAAACTTTCAACCAATCAAAAAAAACTTTCAAACACAAAACAAAACAAAACAAAAAAACAAAACAAAACAAAAAAAAGGACCCAAAAACCCAACCCAAATGCCCCCACCAAAAAAGCCCACAAACTGCTGCCCTGGTGACTATTAAGTCTCAGCTAAGTAACTGATAAGACCAACCACATGATACTGCTGTGCTTTCAATTTCTACCTGTGGTAGCAGAGATCCTGGGGACAGATTTTCACTCTAGTGATATTTTTTGAAGTAATGCCTCAATGGCGCCTTTTCATGTGCTCCTCCCTTTTTGTCCCTTTTGGTATGGGGGAATAAAGTACTGGTAAAGATACTTCTCTCATAATAGTTCAACCACAGTAGTTGTCTAATATTTGCACTCTTTTATATTGTCAAATTTGTTGTTCTTCAGCGATTTTAATGACAGGGTAAAGAGGAAAACAAATAATGCATTTGGTGCCTAACTGTATTCCAAGATTTTGACCTTGGCATTTATTTGTTATTAGTAAAGACCACAAGAATAATGTCAATTATTTGTATCCAGAAGTGGCATTAATTCATAATTATAGAGACTAAATACACGTGTCCATAAAGTCATTATTACAAGGAGGGATGGAGAAGAAATGGAGAGAGAGAGAGAAGCAATTTTTTGAAACTTCAAGTGGATTGCAGAAAAATACGATCTCAGGGGTGCATCTTTCCAGTTCTGTGAGATGATGTGTACAAAACACACATCATAAGTGTGCCAGCAATTTCACTAGCCCCTGTGGGAGACATTGCCTTCAGCTCTGCATGGAAAGAGAATGAGTATTCTCAACAGAGGAAATGTGACTTGTTAGATGGCACTGTTAACACAGAAAAAACCCCCTCTGAAGTGTTCTGTACATGCGTGAAGCCTGAAGGAAAGAAAAAATAAAAAAAGATTGTGTATCATCTCTGTAATGGATTTAATGTTGTGTGTTCTGATTTTTTTTTAAATTTCTTCTTGCTGTAACCAAGCAAAATTTTAACTGTCCTAATTAGCAGGAAGCTAAAATATCACAGTTAAATATTAGTGTAGTACCATATCATTGGCTAAGAATTAAAATGTGCCTCGAGATTTGGGGTTTTGGGAAGAGGCTGGGAGAGGTGTGACCAGGCATAAGCGTATGTGTATTCCATGA
>VXBN01006976.1:129262-161249 GCA_013397395.1 Sinosuthora webbiana
AAATCATGTCCAATTTCACCCACTTTTTTGAGACTGCAGTGCTACTTTTCAACTGGATAATATTTGTGACCTGAACTCACTCAGTTCTCTTGAAGTTTTTATGCTTTCTGCTTGTTAGTTTGAATGCATTTCTAAGAAATGTTCAAGCTTTCATTACTGTCATTTTCTTATCCCAATCAGTTCAATGGCAGTATAGATTTAGTTCTGAGTCTCTTTGTATTCTGAAAAAATGTGAAAAACACGTTATCTAGTAAGACGCATTTCCTTCTAAAAAGCAGACCAAATTTAAAGTATTTATAAAATGTCAGAAAAATATTTTTGACTTAGTGATATCAATCAGGAAGATTTGTATTGCTTAGGTATAAAAGAGCATTGAAATTTGACACATTGAAACTTCAAAAAATACTGTTTCAATGCAAATTAAGACAAACTATTACTGAGATGCTACAAAGAAATGGGCAAACTAATTTTTGTAAAAGGAGAAAAGAACTTACATTTCAACAAATGTGATTTTTGCTAGTGCATGCTTCCTTGTACATGTGGCCTTTGCCTCTGACATAAGATGTCAGAACTTTAAGAAAGCTGAAAGATGAAGTAACTGTGTGCAGAGAGTGAGTGGCAGTGTTCAGGTAGTTCCTTGTGTTTATGAAACCAGTTTTCTCTTATTCTGTGGCAGAAATCCCCTGTAAGCAAGAACTTGCAGGGAATGACATGTAAGGAGGCCCCCTTGTTCTGCTGAACTGCAATTAGAAGAGGAGACTGAGTACTTAAAAGACGTGTAAAAGTGTATCTTAAGAACATGGTTTAGTGGTGGACTTGGCACTGTGAGGTTAGGAATAACTCAATGATCTTAGACATCGTTCCCAACCTCGATGATTTTTTGATTCTATTGTATATTTATTTCTATGATCAGTAGGAAGGGTTGATTTTCTTTCTTTACAAGGAAAATAATAGTACATAGGATGATTAAAACTGAGGCATTTAAAAATGTGGAACTGGTCAACAGAATGCTTGAAAAGTATTAAAATGTACTCTTCTGATCAACAAGTGATCAAATCCTCCCTACTATGTCAGAGAACACTTGTCATTAAAATGAGCGGTAAATTCTTAGTCAAAGCTGTCCAGATTATGGGCTGAAAAGCTCTGAAAAGTGTATTTTAAAATAAATCCTAATATTGATATTTGGACTCTAAACATAAGAACTTTTTAGAAAACATCTGAAAATCTCATTGATGTTAGTTTACAATTCATATTTACTTTCAATCCCATTGATTTTTCATGAAAGATATCTTCTTTTGACATCTCTTGGTCAACTTCTTAATCTCTCCTGTTCTGTGAGAAGTATTTTATTTCTCCATCATGAATACTCATCTTCAATAAAATATTTAGAATAATTTATATCATAATAACTCAAAAGTTCCCTGTACATGCATTTGTTCCCCTAAGTAAAAGTTAGGATGTTTAAATTTAAAAAAGCCTTAAAATGCATACAAATATAGTATATGAAATATTTAACACGATTTTTTTTCGGTAAAGGAGACAGAAAAACAGAACATAAAAAATATACTTCTGGGTTTTCACATTTTTATGTCTATCACAATTACAAGTAAATATTCTAAAACTAAGTAATCTGTGATTACTGCTGGCTCTTTTTTTGTGTAAGCCTATCACTCATGTAATTATACCAATTAGAAAATAGATTATTCATGATTTCAGACACAAAAAATTCACACCTACTATGTTTTATTATTTATATTACATTATTATCATATCATATATCATATCATATCCTATCACAACACTCTAATATATTTATTATGTTAGATTAGAATTATATTATAATATATTTTAACAGAAGAAAATCTTCATTAAATCTTCATCCAATCCATCTTTATTTCCATATTACGATATTGTCCATTAGATGGCATTTTGATGATTTCTTTTGGTTCAAAGCAAGGTCATATGTTTTTTAAAATCTATGATCCTAATTATGCATCTTGCATTTTATGCTAAACTACTTAAGCCCAGGAGTTAAACTTCATCTTTGCCTCAGAGGCAGATTACAACATTTTACTGACATTGTGGATCCATTTGTGTTATGGACTAACTTATAGTGCCCAAACTTGTACAAGATGTCCTCCTGGAGGGAAGTTTGCCTGTTCTCAGAGTCAAGGGGGAAGAAAAACGCTAGCTCTCAGAGAGCTAAAATGGCTGAATTTAAAAACATAACCACCCAGGGCAATCCAATGGGGACAGTCCCTTATTGATAATATTAAAAAAATTAAAAAGCTTATCCTCCTGAGTATGATTTGGGAACATAATTGGCATGAGTCAAAAGTTATGACAAATTGAAATGCCATTCTAATAGACAAAGAAAAACTAAAATGTGTTAAAGAAAAGGCAGTTGTCTTTGCCATTCTGGTACATCTCTAGTAGCTGAGCAGGCAGAATGATTAGCTTATTGGAAAAAGGAGAATAAAAATATGTAATCTTTGCAGGATTTGGTAAAATCTTTGCAAGAACAATTGGGGAAAGAACTCTCCCAGGTTGCTGCAGAACATGAGGCAACCAGAAGAGAAAGGGAAATGAGTAAGTTACTTTAACTGACCCTACAAGAGTCATTGGAAAGACAGGAAACCCTCAGGAAAGAATAAGCAACTAGAGAATGGGAATCATGTACTAAGGATACCAGAAGCTCTTGGAAGATTTCAAATATCAAGTCCCTATACCCTCCTGAGAAATTGGAGAAACAAAATATATTACTTGGGAAATGATAATGAAGTAAAACTGCCCCTTCATTAAAACAGAAACTTTAATTATGTTCAGGGCGGAGCTCAGCAAATTACAACACACACAGCCTCTTACAGAGGTGAAGCCCTAGTTCAAATAGAGGAGAAGTACAGTAGAAGTGAGACAAAAATTGAATAGATTTAGAGGGTATCTCCTACTGAGGGAGATTAGATCTTGTTGAGTGAAGCAGAAGCAAGGGGATGTTGGGGACCAGGAGTCTTCCCAACTGCAGATGATAACCAAGAGCCATGATCCTAACCCAGAAGGCAGCATAGTGGTCAGGAATGTTGGATCCTATGGAGAGGAGAAAACGCCATATACCTAAAAGCCCCACAATTGGTCATATACTGAAGAGTGTTCAAAAGGTAGTGTGGCTTTAGTTAATGCATACACAGTTATGGGAGGCTCAAGATAACTCTCCTATAGAAATTATCATCTTCAATTTCTGGGGTTTTTTTGCCTAACACACTGAAAATTCACACCAAACACTCACCTATATGAATAAAGTCAGATCCCAGGCCCCAAAACCAGAATGGACGTGTCTTCACTCATTTAGAAGTAGCCCAGGACCTAGTAATATCTGGGAGACAACTGAGAGTTTCCAGTAACACCAACCAAACAGTGGGCTGATGTTAGGAGAGTGCAGAAGATCTGGAGACCTTCAGTATACCACTCATTCAGTGTCATTTTACTCTAGTTCACCCTGAGGGGATTATTAAGAGGAATGTCAGTTGCCTTCCCTCAGGAGTAACACACCTGGTCCTCAAATGAGAACCTTGTACTCTGGATGAGAAACAAATTAATTAATTTTTTAAAATTAAAAAATAATTAAAAAGCTGATTTATGCCATCCTGTATACACTTCCTATGTAAATATTCCCTTTCCATCAATCCACAGAAACAATCACCTGACTGAGCGAGGGTGTTGGAGGACAACCAACTCCCAACACTTCAGCAAGCAGTCTGAGCCACCTTTCATACACATCACTTGTACTTTAGACCTGGCCTGGTTCCATTGCTGCCAAAGAAAGTTTTACTGTTGCAACAAATGGTGGAGGACTAGAGTGGTCAAAACCCCAAACATTAAATTGTAAGTAATGACCAAATTTGTGAAGACTGGCATCTGTTTGTTATTAGAAAAGTGCAGACTTTGAAAAATAAATGAATACTTGTATATAAAGTATAGTTCTGTATAGTTCTTCAGTTTCTGGGTGGAAGCAAGACATGCTTAGGCTCATTTTGAACTCTTTTTGGAAAAGATTCAAGAAACATAGTTCATAATACAAACATATTAGATTTTGGGCCAGGAGACAAGTTCTCTATATAATGAAATGAAGTAAAGGCAGTAAGAACATTTTGAACAGGTAAATTAGAATGCAGATTTGTAATGAACTGTCAAGAATACCTGCCTAATTAGATATAACAGCTATTAAAAAGAGCTTATGTCCATACAGAGATGCTGAAAGAAATATTCAGCTCTTAGATATAGTTTTCTTGGCAGTGTTTTTACATTTTTGTGTTTTTTCACTTACCTCTTGAGTAAAGCACTGGGGACTTCAGAATTTGAAAAACATCTTGTCCATGATTTCAGACAATAGGAGAGGACCACCAGTCCACCAGAACTATCCCATTAGCTTTGAAGATTGATATAATAATAATAATAAAGGTAACCGAAGGGTAAAAAAAAAAATCCTTCCTTGAACAGTCAGGATAAGATAACATTCCTTAGCATGTCAGGGCAAGAATAAAGTTATCTTCTTTCCACACTGCCAGCTACAACATGATGTAAATATGCTTGGAGAGTATCTCTTCTCATGATGTCTCTGTTTCTATTGCAGAGTTAATGCATCAATTAAAAGTAATATCAAGAGATTATTAGCAAAATTCTTTTCAGTTTAGGTGGTGAAACATGCAAAGAGATGCTTGTCAAGACTGAAAAGAAAATTCTTTAGGAAAATAATTTTCTTCAGTTTACACAGTGAAGAATGTTTACCAAATTCTGGTAATTACTAGTCTGTACACTTGTTCTACACTTGTATTAGAATCCACAGTGCCACTTAAAAACAGTCATATTATTACAATGAATCTTATATGGTGAAAGTCAGATTTGTAAAACAATATATGAAGATTTAATGTAAAAGCAACTTGACAACAAGTGTCCCTAAATACATACTGCTTAAAGGTGATTGATTATTTCAGATTTACATAAAACACAAAAAAGAAACAAGTCACCATTTCTTGAAAGGAAGATATATTTGCAAATCGATCTAATCTTTAATAAAAGTCCTGATATTATCTGCTATTTTTTTAGCTGTCAGGTTTTAGTTTGTTAACTCCGAAACAGCTCAGAATTTTATATATTTTATATACAATGGAATTACCTACACAAATAACCACTGAAGAAGTAAAACCATGTCAGGAAAACCTTAAATAACTGTCAAATTCTGTGGGTGTTATAGTGATGTAATTGACAGGACTATCCATAAATATAAAATAATGCTTCTTCCTACTTCACTTTCAGGAGAAGTCATAAACTGGTAAAGCCATTTTCTCTAAGAGTGCAAAAATGATAAGAGCCCATTTTTGAAGAAAATAATGCTGGTTTTCTCTTTCCCAAGTGAGAATTTTGCAAGCTCAGCTGGGTAGGAAATATTGCATGTATTATTTTCATCATCTGGAATGGTTATCAGAAAAGTATTTTTTGGAGTATAGTGATTTTTACTGCAACCACAGCAAAAAAGAAGGTATATATTTTAAATGAAGCCCAATAAAAGTTCAGTTAAAGATAAGAAGCAAGCTTGAGAAATGTAATTACATTGGAAGTTTAGTAACTAGGAGCTTTGAACAAGACAGGATTCCCCAAGTATCCATCTGCATCCTAAAATGCCTTAATACACCATAAATACAGCCTCAGTAGTGAGACTCTCAGTGCAAGAAGAAATTAAGATTTATAGAAGATTTATTTGGAAACAGGTAACTTTTCTTAGTTATATACATAGGTATCAGCAACTAAAATTTAGATCCAAACTATGCAGGTGATGCCTTAGGATTTTAGCTTTTTTATTTTTCATATATTTGTAATACTGCAATTCTTTAGTGTATGACTTGAAACTCCATATAGAGTGTTAGCTACTGCTTTCCCTTTTTGATCATGGAAAGCAATTCCTCTCTAGGCCTCGGAATCAAGGACACCTCACTGTTTCAGTCCCTGAGAAATGTAAACAAAAGTGAGTTGCCAGGGAGCAAACTTGGGGTAAATGACTTCATTACCTGAAGTTTTAATTGGATGATTAACCCCCAATATGCAAATGAACCAAACTTATAAGAGAGTGAAAAAACCCGTGATGCTTTGTCGATTTTTGGGTGTAGCCCCTGGGGCTTCACCTGCTCAAAATTCACCTTTATATTTCAATAAATATAATTGCTTTTTATTCCCTTAATTTTGTCTGGCCTCTGTTTTTAGGTAGCCATGAAAAGGCATCACAGGAGCTCATGTTTTTGCTGATGAAATTCCCCATGATGTAAAGGACTGTTTCTGGGCTGCCCAAAATTAACTCATACTTTGATAGGTGTTCCCTGTTTTGATAGAGTTCTTGGAACTGTCCATCCTTTTGGAGCATAATCATGCAGGTGAAGTTCATTGTCTCTTTAGAATAAATACTAGGCTACAGAACTGGTAGAAAGTAAAACATTTTGAATAACTGTGTAATGATCTGAAGTATGCTGGCTTTTTATATTATTTCAATTTATGTAATGCATTTACTTGACTAAAGAGTGAAATAAGAGTGCTATTCCTCTGGAACTGTTACTGCTGAAAACAGTTACATTCTCTCTCTCCTTCTTTCTTTCCAGGCTATTGGTATAGAGTATTCCCTGAAACACAGAGATCAATAGTAGAGTCCTTTTTCACGTAGATATTCAAAAACCAAAAACAGTCAATGTGCTGACCTTTGTGTCACCCTGTGAGATGTCAAATCTCTTCAGTCTCTCCTAAAAGAGATTTTAAGACTTCCTCCATCACTCCTTTTTCTGAAACTCTGTGTATTGTGACTCACTATAGTCTGCATTTACAGCGCTGTGGTAAAACAACCATGGCATATAATAGTTTCAAAGGCAGGAGACAAAGACTTCTAACACATACCCCTCAGCACCTGCCTAGTGCCACAAGCCTTTATGGCCTCCAACTGTTTTATCTTTACAGGAAGCCTAACTTAGAGCCAGAGCTTTGAAAAGGCAGAGGACTCTCTTCTGCCTTGCTCCTTTTTAACACCTCCTCACTCTTTAGTCTGAGTTTAGCACACATATCAGTGAGTTGCAAGTCAGTCAAAAGCATTATTGATTCTGGAATGTATGAACTGGGTTGGGTGCCTGTGATCAAGATAAACTGTTAGCCTTTTCTACGAAGGTATTCTAATCCAAAGAGCCACAGGAGTTTGCAGCAGCCTGTTCCAAGGAACAGCCACTGAAATAAAGAAGTATTTCTGAGAGTAATTATCCAGCAGGAGACAAGTACTGTAAATATGTGGTTCTTGAAGGGTGACAAGGAGAAACTTTAAATTACATCTGGGCCTAGAATCAGAAGTGGCTATTGGAGGAAGGAAAGGGAAGTATCTTAGGGTTAATGATTAATTTCAAAAACAAAATCTCTGTCAGTAATTGATACAATGATTTTTGTCCTAGCGGAAAATTTTACAGTTTTCTTTCTCCCCACGACCCTAAGAGCAGAAAAATTATTCTTTAAACGAAATGTGAGAGAGTCCAGAACCTTAATCTCTTAAATATTTTGCAAAGGGCAAGTTTGAATTGGAACAGTAAACTAGTGCTGAGTACTTAAAAGATGGTAGGGTACAGAACTGAAAGTTACTTAGGGAATTAGGACAGAGCACTTAAGAGACTTTTATAGTGCAACGGAAGATATTGGAATGATACTCTACTTTTTTTCAGGCCTAATAGCAGTGTGGAGATGCTGCATTATTGTACTTGCTGAAATAAGAGAGGTCTAAATAGCCTGAATATAGCCAGACACTTAGGGGAGGAAGGAACTGGATAATCATAGAACTATAAACTTATGTAAGTCAACCTGCATGAGCTCCACTGAATCACATTTAGTAGGACTTCATCAATAAATATTATAGAAGGCACAAATTCCTGTCCCTCATCACCAGTACAATCAATTCAGGCAAAATATGAAATATTTAGATCCTATCTCGATTTCTCTCCTAAACTGGCTTTTGAATCTAACTCCTACTATTCAGGGAATTGTTTTCTCTTAGCATTTTCTTCTAAATATACCTTATCCCTTCAGGATACTTGCTCTTTATATATTTGTCACATTTTGGTAGCTATTGGTAACAATTCTTGTCCTGTTGTAGGCCTGATTCTTTCTACTGATGTCACCTCTAATTTGACTCCAAAATGAACAAGATCTGGACCTATTTCTTGTTTATGGGAGCAGGGAAAATTCAGTAACTTAGTAACACAGATATTTATTTTGTCTCTTCCTACTAAAATACATCTGATATCTTTTTCAGAAGCCCTGCCAGGCTGCTGAAATGTCATCAAAATGTATGCCAGATGGTCATATTCTCAAGAGGATTTCCCCTAACATGCCTACCTCAGGGAGCCAGGACCCTTATGTCCTGCACTTCACAGTCAAAAAGGATGTGGTTATGGGGTTCTAAATATCAGCATCTGTCCCTAAAATGAGTTTGATCCTTGAAAGAACTAAATAAGTACTAAAGACTTAAATGTCTTACCCAGGCCCTTTAAAGGTGAGTGAAAAAACATAAATAATACAGAAATAACTGAGGATAGAGGTTAGATAATAATGCTTCTGGATAGAAAATGTTAAAACCCAAATGTAGACACAACTGAAAGTTGACAAAAAGAGTGGATTTATCTTTCTGATCTAGAAATATGTTAGGGGTTTTTTACACTTTCATGAATTTAAGACAGAATTATGATGTCCTGAGAGTATGAATGCTGTCATTTTGGAGTTAGAGAAACTGGTTATACTGAACTTAGTGTAATATAAGATTCTAAATTAATAGAATTATTCAATGACTAGCTGAGGCACCTATGTGAACAAAATGTCCAGATTATGAATTGCAGTCTTCTCACAGAGTTATGTCATTTCCCATGTCACACATGTAATGCATTATTCAGACTTCCATTTCAAGATTTCATTTCATAGTATCAGTGGCTAACTATGTGAGATCAGTATATCTGAAACTGTGCAGCAAAAAAAGCAGCAGAATATTTAGTTAGCATAATCTGCATGTAAACTGGTTAATAATGCCAAGTATTGAGTATCAACTCTTCAGTGAAAAGAAAACCACAATTTGTAATCATCTCTTGACCCTGAGGCAAACTGTAAATTGAATTATAACATATTTCTTCTCTTGAGATGTTTCTCAGTTTGGAGACAAGCTTAGGAGAAAACACTCTGGAATGAGTATTTCCTCTACAAAAGCATTCCAGCAATCTCTTTCTGCCAATGAGAAGTTAACATTAGTGGATGAAAGTGAAAAAATTCAACCATTTATTGACAAACAGAATGCCAACACTGCGCAGGAAAAAAATGGTGAATAGATGCTAGATATTAAACTGTCAGACCTTGCCCCCACCTCCCCCCTGCCCCAAACCACAGCAAAAAAACCCAAAATGCCAGAAAAAGAGAAAAGAAAAAAAACCACAATGGCTGCCAGATCATGGGGAGGAGAAAAAAAATGGTGCCAACCTTTTCCCCAAGGAAGGAAAAACTAAAGGGTTCATGCAGCAGCTTTGGGAAAACCACATGGGAACCTGGTGAATATCTGATGTTGGTCTCTTCTTCACAGCAGATGAGGCTGTTGGATTTGGTGTCCTTTCTGTTGTGGTTTCAGCTCCTTTGAGGTCTGGGGCTGGGACAAAACAGCCCCTGGGCTCCTGCTGGTCCACTGCTGATTCTTCCTCCATTGATTGTCCTCCCTGATCTTGTACCAAACCAAACTGAGCAGTTCAAGAAAAACCAAAGGTCTGCTGCAGTCTCCAAATCCAGGGAAAGGAAGAAAAGACTTTTTGCCTAAGCTAACAAAAAACAAACTATCCAAGCAAATGAAGAGAGCCCAGTCCTCCCAGCACCACCAACACCTGGCTTCAAAAAAAGGCTACAACACAAGAGCCCCGAGCTCCCCCCTGCCCTGGGCCCACCTTAAGGCTACAGTGACCATTTCTGGGCATAGAGCAGACGGTCAGGGAATAGAGGATCATCGTAAAATCACCCCAGGACAGCAGTTTTAGTCTTGATCTGGTCACTATGCTCCTTACCAAAGGAAAAACATTGCCAGCTATTTTTCTACTGATGCACTATGGAATAAGAAAATACAGTGGCAGTAATCTCCCTAGTCCCTGTGGAAATAAGAGGGAGCAGGGAGCACCTAAACCAGTGTATTTTGAAAACGTTTTTTTATTTCCCACTACTTTTTCATCTTTAAGAAGTGGGTAGGTAACATTTTGCCTCGCTCTACTCTGGCCAGGGAACCTCAGGGGAAGTTTTAAGCATACACCACTGTTTTTAGGTATTCCCAGAAGGTGAAATAATCCTAGGGGAAGATTATCAGTTCGAAAGAAAAATTTTTATAGACAAGTGGAGGTTATTCTGTTGGATCTGAATCACAATTCCATTTTGAAAAGACCAGAAAAGTTCAGAGGATATCATTACATAGTTAAGTCTTGTCTGTAGTCTGAAGAAAGATTAGTAGTACAAATGTCTCAAGCTATTTTTATTGGAAGAGGCTCTATATTAATTTTATTAGTGATTTGTACATGATCTCAGCTAATTTATCATTCAACTGCTTATCCTTGAGCTACTAAAAATTACTGTGAACAAGTGAAAGATCACTAGGACTGGAGTTTTCGTTTGTGCTGCTTTGTTCATTCTTTTAATTCTAGTTTAAGTCTAAGCATTGTAGGAAAAATCACAGACACTAGAAACAATATTAGAATTGGTGTATTTGCAAGGACCAGAAAAACCCATAGCATCTTAAATCGGGGTACCAGTACTCAAATGTTTTTAAAATATATGTGCTCAAATACAATGGGTTCAACCAAAAACAGTAAGAAAGATAGGCTTAGAAAGAAGTGATCCAATTCCTTTTTCCAAATATTTGTGCAACTAAAGAACATTAAGATGTCAACTGAAATTTAGACTTCAGTGAAATTTAACGTTTTACTTATTTCTCTCACAGATAAATATATTGAAAAGCATTACTCGAACTATCTTATATATGGTTTTATAATCAGCTGTGTGAGCATGAAGAGAATATCAAGGTCATTGGAAAGGGTAAAGGATCAGATTAAAAAAAAAAAAAAAATCTTTGCCTGGAAAAATAAACCAACATATAATTAATTGATTGAAAATAATTCTCTTACAGAGAGTGATATTTAAATATTTCCTCTTGCTGTTATTTCTACTGAAGACCTGAGAAAGAGATTAAAGTACAATTTGTGTAAATTAAAATACTAAAATTAAACCAAAACTATGGAAAATAAAATCATGTTTGTTTTACCAAATAAATTTTATATACAATTAAAATACAAGTTTCTAAGTTAGTGTGAGGGAAAGATATCACAAAGAGCAGTTTTGGAGTGAAAGACAGTAATATAAATTAATTAAAACATGTATACGACCAGTATAGTTAAGTAGTCTCTATGGGACAGATTTTTATTTAACAGAGGCTCATGATCGAAATTCTGACAGAAAAGCAACACTTGGCCGTTAATATTGATTAGTTTTAACATGCAATCTTGACGATCCACATAGCAAGATATTGTATACTAAGTGAAAACGACGGATCTTCCCTTTTCTTTTAGTTAACTATTTCATTAGCTTTCTTAAAATACTTTCATGAACAAGAGCCAAAGCTAACTTAATGACATCATAAAAGCAAGAAATTTTTAAACTATAGTCATGTAACTACATCAAATTACTTTGTTTTGAAGTTGTTAGAATAACCTGAGTTGGAAGGGACGCAGAAGGATCATCAAAGTCCAATTCCTTGCCCTGCACAGAACATCCTAAGTATCATACCATGGGCCTGGGTACATTGTGAAAACACTTGAACTCTGTCAGGCTGGTGCTGTGACCACTGCCCTGGGGAGCTGTTCCAGTGCCCAACCACCTTAAAGATGGAGAACCTTTTGTAATATTGAGCCAAAACCTTCCCTGAAACAGCTTCAAGACATTCCCTCAGGTCCTGTCAGTGGTCATGACAGAGAAGAGATCAGTGCCTGCCCTTTCTCTTCCCCTCACAAGGAAGTTGCAGATTGCAATGAGGTCTCCCCTCAGTCTCCTCCAGGCTGACCAGACTAAGTGACCTCAGCCTATTTTTGATGGCTTCTCCCCCAGACCCTTCAGTCTTCATTGCCCTCCTCTGGATGCTCTCTATTAGCTTTACACTCTTATATCATGTCACCCAAAACTGGCCCCAGGACTCAAGGTGAGGCCACCCCATCCCAGAGCAGAGCAGGACAAGCCTGATGTCCCCAGGACAGGGTTGGCCCTCCTGGCTGCCAGGGCACTGCTGACTCAGATTCAACTTGCAAGGGACCAGGATGGCCAGGTCCCTTTCCACAGCACTGCACTCCAGGCTCTCATTCCCCACTCTGTGCACACTTTCAGGGCTGCCCTGTCCCAGGTGCAGAATCTTGCACTCATCTTTGTTAAACTCTATAGAGTTGATGGTTGCCCAGTCCTCTGAATTTTTGAGATCTCTCTGCAGGGCCCCTTTGCCTGCAATGGTGTCAACAGCTCCTCCCAATTTAGTGTTGTTATATACCTGCTATCTATCTACTATATAACTATCATTAGTGAGCCCTGCATCCAAGTCATTTTTGAAGATATTGAAAAGAACAGTGCTGAGGATGGAGCCCTGTGAAACCCCTCTGGTTTCTGGTCACCAACGAGATGTCAATCCATTTGCTATAACCCTATTGCACCCAAACTGTCATCATGTTGTTCACCCATAAAACTATAGATTAATCTAGCTGTATACTGGACATTTTTCCAGAACCACAGTATGATTCTTCTGATTCTTCTTTTTATTTTTTTGTTCTATGTTAATATAATTTACCTTTTATTTTCTTGAAGCTGGGATGCAAAATACTATGGAAAATCTCTTACTGAAAGTCACTGTCATTCAGAATATATCTTTTATTCATAGATATATCAGTTTGCTTCCTGAAGCACTTTGGAACAGGTGGCTTCCAGGCACAACAATTTTTTTTATTCACATGGGGACTTAACAGAGAGACTAACAAAAAAACCAAACCAAACCAAGCAACCCAAACTAACAACAACAACAACGACAACAACAACCAAAAAAACCAACCAAACAAACAAACAAAAACCAATTTTGCTCAGAATGGGTTAGTGCCTGTCAACATTTAAAGCTGGTGTAAGAAGCACAGTAATGTTTCAGCACTGCACTGAGCTGTGATGCAGGGACCCTAAAACCCAGTGCCAGGTTTATTACTTTGATTTCTAATTCATTGGCTTTGAGCATGCCTTTAGGAAACCCTCTCTATATGAGTATTTCTGAACTTACCCTTTTCTTTCCCCTGAGATTAACAATCTACTTATACAAGGTTAACATAAATTGATGTGTATTTATTGTTCTGTTTTTTGGTTTTAAAAACATATTCCAAAAACACATGGAAGAAGTGACCTAGAATCCTATTATCTGCATGCACAAACCCAAAAATTAGCCCTGTCCTGAGTACAAAAGAGGTGATTGGACAAAATTTCCTCTCCATTCAGTTTAACAGACTTAGTTGTGTGCTTCACACTCACTTATTCCGTATGTACTCAATTGCCTATGTACAAATGAAAGAATTAATGAATGAAATATTGAGTGCATTTTCAAGAAACACTGCCTTCTCTAGGCTATCTTTCCCACTTGACTTTATGATTTTTTTGCTTGTTTTGTTATTGTTATTTTTAATACATGGGGTATGACAAAATATTTTGCCAACTTTGGATTTCCTTATTTGAATGTTCCTGTTGAAACCATTGTCTTTCATAATTTTTTTTTTCATTTAAATAATTAGATAAATTAATTTGATTAGTGGATTATAGTTAACCTGACATGACTTTTTTTTTACCCTATATTGGTGGAATATATAATCTTTCTATGTCTAGATTAAGGCTGGAAATGAAGTGGTCTCAGATGGATTTTCTGGGGAGATGTTGGTTTTGACATGTGGGATATTTTTGTGATAGTATAAGCAAGTATTGGAACCCATCATGAAAACATGTTAAAATACAAAGATGCAGCACTAATAAAGATGACTTTCTTCAAATTTATTTTAACCACTTTAGTCATAAAGACTTTTTTAAGGTGTGTTATGACTGCCTTATTTTACATCTATCTTGCACATTCTTAAATTATGCTCATTTGGTATTTACTATCTAAATAAATATTATCTAAATGTATATTGAAGGATGAAAATTAAACTTTTCTTCCAGTTATAGGGAAAGATTAAAGTAATTGTATACCTTATAAAGTTTCCACTAACTTGCAGAACTTATTTTAAAATTGAAACCACCTTCTTTTTTTTTTTTTCTTTTCCTTGTTTTTTTAGTACAGAGGTGTAATTCCTCAACTGTAAATTCTGAATTGAGGTAAATATTTTAAGTTACTTCCTCTTGGAGAGTTCTGCTGGCACACTTAATGAATTAAGAGGCCTTCTAGTGCATTATTAACTACTTCTAAATTGACTTGAGAATAGTGATAGGTGTTGAGATAGTCAAGTAAATATCAGCATTTTGAGTTTTCTCACTGTTTTTGTTTTAAAACACAGTTAATCAGTGATTATTTTAATACGTTGCTCATATACAGTATGAGCAACGTATGTTGTTTGTTGTCAAAATGTTATTTTCATCTTTCCATATTATATTGAAAAGAAAATGTAAATTTCTCCAAGAGAAGAATCACCAATGAGTTCCAGTGGGATATAATCCTATTTTGCTGCAGCAATGCAAAATTTACAACTTATAGTCAAGAAGATGGAAACCCACAGAACACAGATTTATTCTAAATCATTTGCATGATATTTCAATTTGCAATTTACTTTAGGATGTTATGCCCAATAGGAATTAAAGCCTTTATCTATCTGAAGTGCAGAGACATTTTAAAAAAAGGCTTATTGTTGCACTTGGTGATCCTTTTATGTTTGATGAGCAAGAAGCTGTTCAACGAGGTATCTCTAGTAACCTGTTTTTAATTGGAAATTTTTTCTTCTAATTTCCCACATTAATAATTTAGTAAGTGTTTCATAGGATTAACAGCATGCTTTGTGGATAAAAGCTGAACTAGCATCACAGTAATTTTCAGACATTTGTGGTCCAGAAATCTGAGTCTCTATTCAAAAAAAAGAATATTCAGTTAACTTTTCTTTCTTGGATTCTGTTCCTAAAAAAATTGATTCCAACACCCATAGTAGCAACCTATCTTCTTTCTTCTCTGTTCTGGTTTAGCACAAATTTGGGAGGAAAATTCTGAAGGGGTCCCTCTAGAAAGCACATTCAAGTAGCTCCTCCCCCCATTGGTTTGGAAAAAGATTTCCTTGGAGAAAAGTGGAACAAATTATTTATTTAACAAGCAAAGTATTCACAAGCATAAAAACCAAATAATATTAAAAAATAAAACCTTCCACTGTTCTAAGAGATGGAAAATTCAGAAAGTCCTGTTCCTGGGGTGCAGCTCGGCTCGCTCAGTCTCTCATCAGTCCCTCCTGCACTGGAAAATCCCACATCTCGGGCTCCGGTGGGCCACAGGTGTGAACTCCTGGTGGTTTCTGGGGTTTCAGTCCAGAGTAGGGCTGGTCCATCCCAAGAAAAAGGAAAGACAGAGTCTGGGGAACTTGTCCGCCTCAGCTAGCTACAAACTAACCAAAAGCAAAGGAGAGTCCTGCTGTCCCTGCTGCAGACAACACTGTCGGGAGCAGCAATGCGGGGGAGTGAGTGCAGTTTCTGAAAACAAACTCTGGCTTCTTCTTTCCTCCCTTCGCTCTCGGAACCAGTCTTAAAGGTGCACAACTTAATATCCAGCATAAACAGAACAGATGACTGGGGATAAAAACATCATAAAGTCACCCTAGGACAATATTGTACATAAGGCATGGCAATTTATCTATCAGGATATTTTTTTTCTAAGAAGTATGACCATAAATTTTTATTTCTGAGGGCCATAAGCAATGCTAAATTTGCGGCTCTGAGTAAAGTTTTGGAATCTGACTAAAACGTCTTTGCATGCAGTACTTGGTATTCATTTATTAGCAGTTCTTATACTAAACAAAGAGAGTGAGTAGTAGAAGGAAAAATATAATTGGGTTTATACATGTGCTTTTCAAAAAAATTTCATTGTATGCAAACTCTTATTGTGGCTTTTTCTATTTTAGTCTTCTCTTTCCTCCCATCCTGCACTGACCCTAATTTTCCCATACATAGCCTGTATAAGAAAAGCAGTATTTAAAGGTTGAAGAGATTTTGGGTTGCCCCTTTTAATTTTTTTTTTTTTTTTTTTTGACCTGTTCTTTTTTGTTTTCTGGTTTCTTCCAGTACCAGAAAAAGGATATTGAACTACGAGAAAGAAAATCAATTAAGGTTAGCCAAAGACTTTACATTTCTGTTATGAATTTTCATGTGAACAGAAAATAAAATCTACCTAGGATGTGATCATGTGTCTTTTGTCTTCAGTTTTTGTGACTGTTCTAGCAAATGGGTTGTGGAAAAAAAAAAACAGGTGGAGAAAGTCTATATTATAATGTTTCTGTTCAAATATTTTCTGTGGGAAATTTAGGTTGGCAACATACAGTCACATTCAAAACAAGAATTTAGAGTAACTTGTACTGAGAATAGTTGACCCCAGGTATGGTATACGATCCAATTCTTTTCCACCTTTATTTTCAAAAAGATAAGGAATTCGGGAAAAATTAAATCTGAGACTTATAAATGGAACTATTCCTTAAGTAAGATTGAAATCAAGTGTTTAATTGTTCCAGAATGAAATATGTCCAATTACCTATCTATTCAAAAGTTTCTTGCTTTACTCAAAATAAATGCTTTTTAAGATGATGCTTTGTTCAGAAAATACATGCTATGCTTTGGGATTAAATGTTTTTACACAAAAATGCAGGCCCCAAAAAGCCTGAGATGTTTTGAGGCATGTCATAAAGGTTAAGTAAGAAGAAGAAAAGACCTGTCACTATGGAATTCATCAGACTGAGCAAACACATCCTGTGCTGGTCACTGGGCAGCATCAGGAAATATTTTGCATCCTAAAAGATGTCCTTGTTAAACTACTGGAAATGTAACCTCAGACTAGAAAGCCACTGGATAAATGCTGCAGTAGATTCTGGATACAAAGAAAATGCCAGTGTCAAATGCAGACTCATTCTTGTAACATATGATGTCACATCATGATATTCATCTTTTGGTAAATTCTGTTGTTAGGGATGAAATAATATCAGAATTATAAATTAATACCAGAAATTAAAAAATTGTAATCATTTTGAAAACCTCTGGTGACAAAAATGTTTGGTATAAACATTAGACCTATAGAGAATCCTTCACAAGAAAAGTAGGTAATTTTTCAGTATGAGCTGATTTGTTTTAGAATCATGGATATTTGAACTAATGTTGTGAATTGTTCCTGACATTTAAATTTATAAATTTAAATTTATAAAGGTTTATAAATTTAAGTGTGGGTTTTTTCCTTCAGACAGTTTTTGCCCTGTTTATTTCTTTTTCCCTTGGGAATAACACATGCATTTTTTATTCAATAGCCTGTCACTTTCTTCATCAAGGTGCCATTTTTTAAAGAAGACAAAAAGCAGACCATCTTCCTGAAAACAGAATGCTATCTAACCAGTAAAACAGTAACACTAGCTTGGAAAATGAAGCAAAGTGGGCTTGTCATTCAACATGCTGCAGCAGAATTTTGAACCATCACAAGGAAAAAAGAATCATTTTACTGGAAGAAATATGTATCTGTTAAACCAAAGTTATTTTGTCACATGAAAATTTCTGTCACTCAATTCAAATCTCTCTCTCTTGAACTTTCTCTCAGGAAGAATTTTATACTTTTAAAGAATTTTATAACTTTATATTTTAAAAGTAAATATTTTTAAATCGTTTTTGACTATGGAATTGCTGGGATGAATGCTCTCTTTCTATTATGTCAATTGCCTCTTCCTATGTTTTCTTTACTCTCCCACTTCCATGTGTTTTTCAAATTAATTTAGTTACATCATTTTTATTTTAAAGAGTGAAAAGAGCACCGGTGTTGAGTTCTGTTTCTCAGAATCAACGAAAAGTTTGAAGATTCAGAATAAAATGTTCCTTAAAAAATTGAACTATCAGGCCAAACACCTCTTTTTATAGAACTCTCACAAATGTTTTTAGTTTTAAGTTATGCATTTAACATTTTTTACTGCTGCACATGACAGAAATGACAGCAGACAAAACTGTGATGGCAGCTGGGAAAGGCAGGAGGAACACAAGATAAAAATTTGGTTTTTACTGGATAAGGTTTACTAACTTCATTGTCTATCTTTTTATCAATAAGAGGAGCTAGATAGTGGTAAGCATTGTTCCAGTCTGAGTGGAAGAAGAGTCTTGAATTTCAGAATCTCAAGCTTAACCATCAAGTTTACTGTCAACTAAGATGGAAAATAGATTCCATATTCAAACTGATTGTAAAAACTACCACAGAAGTGACTGCCTCTTAAGACCCAAACTACAACTGTTTTACTTATGTTAGAGGAGAAGATAAGAATTAAAAACTGATGTTTTCCCTCATTTATATTGACAGAATTTTAGGTTCCCTTCGTATTCACAGGCGATTTTGAACAAAAATGGAGAAAAAAAACTAGTGAGCATGAAATGAGTAAAAATTCAATTACTAATCCCTTCTAAATGGTGTTTTAACAAACCCCAATATTTTATTAATATCAATTGCAATTAATGTACTGAGTATGTAAAATTTCAATTTGTAATGCAAACACAAACCAAACAAAAAAAGAAATAATTTTTAGGAGTGTAAGTCATGAAAGCCAGAATTGTATGACAGCCAATTGCTTGTCATTTCTAAAAAGCCAATTAAGTAACTAATTATTCTGAATGAAAAATCTTTTTGCTGATGGCTCCTAAATGTAATATATATGTCTAAAGGATCATTACAGAAGAAACATTGTGCCAGTAGGAGCATGGCTTTCTGTTTTTAAATAGCTGCTGAGGTGAAGGTGAAAAAAAGTAATTTGTACAGGTGCAGGGAACGTTATCCTTCTGTCACAAGCCCTTATTTACATGTGCACTATTGTGAATGGTAAGGTCTGTGCAAAGAAGGGCTTGAATGACTGGCTGCTGTAATGGGTTTGAATGATTGAGCAGTCATCAGGATCCCTGAAACTCTTGTTCACATTAAAGAGATTTATGCTGTGTGTACAGAAACCAATAGGTCCCTTATGGCCCTGGCCTGCCCTCAGATTTTAGAAAGCAGTGGCCACATTTTGTAAAGAAGCTTTACTGCAGCTTTTCAATAGCATTATTTTTACACCATTGTAGCAGCATTCTTGAAGAGGGGTCATCAGCTTTCAGGACGAGAGTCCGGGTCTCATAGTATACACAGTGAATTATCTTTTTGTGGTAAGTTTGCAGCTAGATTTCAGTATTTTCTTTTGCAACTCAAATATTTGAATAGAAATAACAGTGAACATTCTTTTCCACATTCAGCATTGTCTGTGCAATGCTGACGTACTTATTCACTGCAACAGAAGTGATAGGTCAATATTGCCCCTCTGTGGATATGGTATTAATATGTACCTTGCAGGCCTTGTGAGAAGGTTCTGAAGTAGGTAGACACAGGTAGAACTAATTAACCAATTTTTCTTTTTATTTAATTTACCTTTATTTTCTGATTAAAAATATGAGATTTTGTTTTCTGCCCAGTCATTAATTTTTTACAAGCTTGAAGGTCAAATAGAAAGATGGTTTCTCAGTTACCAAAAGAAATGACTCTGTTGTGCAAAGAAACTGCTTCAGCCCCATCCTATTCGAACCAGCTTCCATAGTAGGCCTTGGAATTAAATCACTTGACATTCAAGTGCAGGTTTCAATCCATGAAGGTCAAGTTTGGTTGTTCCTGAGAGAATTAACTGGAGTGTGGATGACAGGGAACAAGGAACAGAAGAGTAGAAGAGTTATTCTCAGACTAGATTGCCTTCTATTCAAGCTAGGCAAAACCACAGAAGTTGCACAGTACTATTGGGGTACATGTGTACCTTTATAATAGTTATCTATGCTCCAAATTAGGAGGACTTTAAAGAATTCTTAAAAAAATTTTTTTGGATATTGTCTAGAATTTTGAAGATTTTTAATTTCTTTGTTTTAATTAAATCGATAATCACTGGTAACACTTATCTCTCAGTACTAAAGCCCAACAGAAAAAAAAAATAAACTAGTAAAAGTATCCAAGTGTACTGCAAATAGACTAGGCAGTGGTTTTGGTTTATAACAGAAGACCAGCTCAAGTAAATACCTTTCTTTCGTTAAGTCCTTTCAACAGTTGTAAACTGGAAGTAATACTTACGTAAATGAGTTTTGCTACAAAAATGCCACCTAGTCTGAATTCCCCTTTTTATCAATGATACTATTTAGGATAATAAGCCCTTTTATATTAATATTTCTTAGTGTCCTCTATGGTTACATCTTTAGAAGGCCATAGGTAGTAATTTGCCAGCAGATTTCTCAAATAAGCATTTCATCTTTCATCATGACGTGTTTCACACTTTTACAATTAATCCACAAGAAATCTTTCAGCAAGACAAGACTGTTTATTAGAGTGGACTTTCTTCCCTTGGTTGGTTGTTTCATTTTGGTGACATTTCTAAATGAGAAAAAGCAAATTATTTCAGTTATGATAATGAGATTCTTTGTCAGATCAAAAACTGGAAATGAAAAATATCTCCAAATTTGGACAGCTGCAGTTTAAAACAAGAGAAAATAATTAATAAAATTTAAGCTTTAGTTACCTTGTTTTAAAATTACTAATAGCTGTAAGATAAATTGAAATTGAGTGGTTCAACTGCTTGAAAATTTATTTAACGTGCTCTCCTAAATCAGTTTCACAATAGCCAAAAATAAAAAGTTCCTTCCCATGTCTACAACTTGCTGCTCAAGCTGCAACTTAAATAAGATTTACAGCCCATTCTGTACTGGTGATGCATGAGAAGGTACAATATGACACTGTTTTCCTTTCCTTTCTCCCGCTTTACTTGTCTAACTGTAATCTATCTGGACATTTGGGTCCTGAAACATCTCTTCTGAAATGCCACACTTGAGAAACTTTGGAGAATATCAGCTGATGGGTAAATTCTGCAACTTCTCCTGTAAAATGCTTAGCCAAAGAAAACGTCTCATGGATAATTACTTTGTTTCCAAACAAAGGCATGTTCTTGACTTCCTCTTCCTTTTTATATTATGTTTGTCAGGCTTAATCGCCTTAATTCTACTTAGGTCTCTCCATTAAAAGTCTGAGACTGTACTCTTAATTAACAAGTGTTAACAAAAGGCAAATTTAGCCTAAGTTGAGAATGCTTTTCTTTTTTTTTAACAGTGTAATAAATTCCATGCAATGGTGCAGTTGTGGGGTGTTATGGTGTGCGTATTCGTACAAGTCATTTAGAAGGAAAAATATTTAATCTCTCAGTATAAATCTAAAACCTGTATTGAAGAGCTACATGTATTTTCATAGGTATATTGTGCGGCAGTGCGTGCCTTCTCACACCTAGCTAGCCCCGACACGCCCCCACAAGATCTTGGTGGGATCTTGGTAGCTGACTCGCCTTGCCACGTGGCGATGGTGGAGGAAGAACCACGGGACTCCCGGAGGCTGAACTGAAACTAAGGTTTTATTGGAGGGAGGGGACCCTCACCCTAAGAACAGTGCCTCAGAGAGACCCTGAACCTTAGGAAGCAGGTGGTTTTATACAGGAGGTGGAGACTCAGGGTGGGTACACATACATCCAGTGGTGTAGGGCTGGAGGAGATTCACTAAATAACAGACAATCACAATGACCAGTAGCCAAACAGAGGGAGGGGAGAGCCCTCCAGCCAGCCAGTCACTGGGAAGCTCCCTTCAAAGCTTCCAGACCTGGGGCACAGGCCCTGAGTGACTGGCAGGAAGGGGGAATTCCCCTGAGGAATGACAGACAGACAACTAAGGCGGGAAAGGGTAGCCAATCAGGTGCTGTAACTGGGTAGACAGGGAGAGGCAGAGGGAGGCACAGGGGGAGGCTGTAACATGAGGGAGTCTAAAAATAGAACAGTACCGAACTGGGGTACAGTGGACCAAAGTACAGAAAACCAAAGTACATAGAACAATTGTAATACATTAAACTTATCATAAACCTTTTGCACCACCACATATTGGGTTGTATGTCTGCTTTTAGAAATAAAACAAATGGTAGCACAAAGATTGAGAAAAATTATGGTCAAATCAGAAATTAGCACTGTAAGGTTTGCAAAGAAAAGCTGTGCCATCTTCCCTCTCTAAGGGAACTGCATCTCCAGAAGGTAGTTGTAATGATTTCCTGCTGCCCAACAGAATGAGAATTCAAACAAATACCCTGAGGTTCAGCATTAGGATTTGTTCATACTTCGTACACAGCTGATACAGCACTATGCAGATAAGATGCCGAATAAATTGATTTCACCATTCTCACTTGACAACAGATATAACCTACTAAATAGCAGGGTCTTCACTGAGTGTGCTTTATGACCTTTAAATGGAAAGAGATTATATGGCTTTCTGAGGCCAGTAATTGTCATAAAAAATCATCAGGGAGAATATTTATATAATGGAGAATAAAAGAAATTAAATAAATGTATTCATTTTGAGACAGCCTTGCTTTATTCAAAGAATATTCATTCGGGCCAGTGATCTTATCTCAAATGCCTTTTTCAACCATATGAATTGCATTTTATGAAGACACTACTAACGCAGCCAGAGCACATGTTGCAAATATATACATATATATATATATATATTTACACTCAAAGGAGGAAGAGTGGAACTTCAAATTATCTGTGCCCTTCACCCTGCAATATTCTATTTTAAGTAAATCTTCATAAAGGCAAATTATGATTATCTTCTAGAATATTTTCTCTGAAATTTTCAATTTTTTCTCTTGGGATGTGGTCAAAAGTATATAAATGAAATCAGAATTTGATTGTTTTACATGGCAAGCAATATGCAGATCAAGCTGTTATGAAAGATTTATTATGCAGTCTCTTTGGTTCCCAAAACATTGAACTGTAAAAAGAAGCTTGACAGCAAAGTTCTAAAACTGGTTGTCTACACAACAGGGTCTTTATATTTCTGACACTTTAAAAGATCACCATCCAGATTTTTAAGAATCAATTGCACTCTGCATACTGCAGAGCTTTTAAAATAACTACTGTGTTTGTAGACTATTGATTTGCAGTTATCAGTCTCAGAAAACCAGGACTGAACCCACACTCATGCACTTTTCTATTAACCTTAATTTCTACTGCTTTGCCTGTTCATGTTAGACCAGATAATTTTTTCTCCTGAACAAGTATGTTAGCAATTTTATTAACCACCTTATACTTGCATTTATGCTGCCATTTCTACTTCTGTTATACTTTACATTGCTTTTCACTATACTGAGGATTTATATTATTTTCTGAGCTAGTAGTGCTTAAGAAAAATAAGAAGTTAATTTCAATTAATCTAATCTATTTGATTTTATGTATTTTGGACACTTTTTAACTCTAAGAAGAAAAAAAGAAAATTTAAAAAATAGAGGAAAACATTAGGAAGTATAGCTTTCTTAAACATCAAATACTTCTTTATTAACACAGAACTTTTAAGAGATTTAAATAAGCCACTGAGTGAAAAAAATATTATTTATTTTGCTTTTTCTGTTACTCTCATTCTTGTTTCCTCTTTTGTAATTCTGAACATACAAGTGCAGATCCATTCCAAGACATATCACTGTTAGCATGTTCTAAGTACTTTCATTTTTTATATTATATTTGGTATTTCTGTATGAATGTTGTACACATGAGGGAAAAAAAATTAGATATTTGGTAAATTGAGAAATGGATCAATAACAAAAGCAATCATCAGCAGGACTGTAACGTATTTGAACTATATTAAAGCAGAGCTCTTTTGAACTAAACTGCATTATCTTGAATGCTTTATAGGTATGAATAGCCAGCTCGTGTTACTCGGAAGAAATGTGAAATCAATATTTATATATATGTCATGAAAGAAAAGATATATTTGTTTAAATTGTAGCAAACCTACTAATTATAAAGACCTTTCTAGAACCATACATCAGTGATAAGAAGATGACCCTCAGTGATTTTTCCTGTGGTGGTCAAAAGCTCCCTGTATAAACACTGTAGGACATTGTGACAGCTGCTTTGAATGCATTGGCCATCTGGAAAAGCTTTAAAATTTTATTAGTGTCTATTGCTAGAGAACTTGGATTAACATACATTAATTTATTCTTATATTTAGTTTCTGATTTCTCAGAGCTGTGCACCAGTCAGAAAAATCACTGTTAAAGCTTTCAAACAAAAATTATATTATCCACTCATTGGGGCTCAACCTGTGTTTCCTTCACTTCAATATCTTTTACTGAAAGTTACACAAAGAGATCTCTGCTCCATGAGACCCACATAGAGTGTTTGCTGAGAGTAATAATCATTTAGCCAGGTGTAGGTTTAATGGATTAAATGGTGGTTTTAATCAATCATAGAATATCCTGGGCTGGAAGGGACCCATCAAGATCATGAATTCCAACCCATGGCCCTGCAAAGGATCACCTACAACAGTCACACCATGGGCCTGAGAGCATTGTTCAAACACTTTTGATTTCTACCAGACTGGTACTGTGAACACTTCCCTGGGGAGCCTGTTTCAGTGCCCAGACGCCCTCTGGATGAAAAATCTTTTCCTTCTATCCAGCTGAAATCTCCCCTGACTCAGTTTCAGGCCAATCCTCATGTCCTGTCACTGGTTACTACAGAGCAGAGATCAGTGTCTGCCCCTCCTCTTCCCCTCACAAGGAAGTTGCAGACCATGATGAGGTCTCCCCTCAGCCTCCTCCAGATGAACACACCAAATCACCTCAGCTGCTCCTCATATGGCATCCACTCCAGGTCCTTCCTCATCCTCATCACTCTCATTTGGCTACTTCCTAATAACTTTAGAACGTTCTTATATTGTGTCACCAAAAACTGTTCCCAGGATCCAAGGTGAGGCCACCCCACTGTAGAGCAGAGCAGTACAATCCCCTCCCTTGCCCAGCAGGCCATGCTGTGCCTGATGGCCCCCAAGAACTCGGTTGCTCCTCCTGGCTGCCAGGGCACTGCTTCCTTGTATTCAACTTGCTCCCAGTTCCCTTTTTGTAGTACTTCTTTGCAGCATCTCATTTCCCCAGTCTGCTCATACATTCAGAGTTGCCCATCCCAGGTGAGAATTTGACTTTTCCTTCCATTTTTCCTTCCATTTTTCCTTCCTTTTTTCCTTCCTTTTTTCCTTCCTTTTTTCTTCCTTCCTTCCTTCCTGCCTGCCTGCCTGCCTGCCTGTCTGCCTGCCTTCCCGCCTTCCTGCTCTCCTGCCTTCCTTCCCTCCTTCCTTCTTGCTTGCTTTCTTGCTTTCGTCCTTGCTTTCTACTCTTCAAAGTAAAATACTTTGAAAACCTAGGAGAAATTTAAAGTATTGGAAGTACTGTACCTTTATTGTGTATCATATGTAACATCTGCTTGTAGATGGATTTGCAGAAAAAATATCTGAAAATGTGAGGATTTTTTTTGTACATTTGTCTTAAATTTCTTTGATTTGTACAAAAATTTTTTTGCAATGCCTTCCAGTATCATTTTTCTAAGATTATTTAATTTTACTCTGGGAAGACTGGAGGCAAACTGTAACCTAAAGTACATCACGTGGGCTTTTTTATTTACTAAGTGGTTACTTGTTTATTCCCCGTATGTTCCTCCAAGTCCCTTACTAATTATTCTTGAGCTTCCAAGCTGAAGCTGAGATGCAGAAACACTATATCATCTCATGTTCCTCTTTGTCTAAGGAACATTGAAATTTTAGTACTTAATGCAGTGCCCCAAGGCTATAGTCTAGCATTATTATGCGTATTATACAGTATTGCTAAAGCATATAATGAGCCATGTTATACAGTAACCAAATATTTAACTAAATGTAGGGGTAATGACATTGCAGTAATATTTGCTTAGTTGGCAAATCTTTTGATTAAATAAACTCATCAATTTAATTAAACTATGTGATGGATACTCTCATTCCAATACAGTTTTCTATAAAAATTTCTATGGGATGGGACCATCTCTAAAAAAAAATAGTACCACTTTCAGGAATGTTTCCATAGAAATCAATATAAACATTTCTTAAGTAGAATTTTCAGCACTTTTTATATTAGATGAATTATCAAGACTTTATTTATTATACTTCATTTAAAAAATCACAAAAGAATATGATTAAAGAATAGTTGCTATACATGGAGAGAAGATATTTGTTTTTACATATATATTTATATATATATATACATATATATGTAAAATATGTTCATCGTTCACTGACTGCAATTTAAAATATCTGTCTTTGTGTGTAACTGTAGCACAGGAGGAAAAATTGCTGTAACCTGCTTGACAGCATGGTGGACAGACCAGAATGACATGATTCCCTCTCTCTCTTTTCCTCTACAGATTATTCTTCTATTTTATGCTGAAAGATTTTGAATACCTGGAAACTGCATCACTTCTAAGAACTTTATTGCCACAAGATGAGTTTGGACCGTATCTGGTACAGGAGAGGCAGTTTCTAATCAACCATCATGTGCAAAAGTCTGCAAAAGTCTCATGGCTTTGAATTAATTTTCTATCAGTGTCCCAAGTCAATTTGAAGTTGATACCCTTCAAATCTTCTATATTTGCCGTTTTGTTCAAGTAGCTGTCTTCTAAAATGTTTAAAATTTCACAATGTTTAAGTGTTCACTTCTGCAGTAACATTGTCCAAAATGCTGCCAGTGCCTCACATAAAAAGAAAATATTTGAATGTGTATTCCAGGGTATTTTCAAATGATTGAAGTGAGTGCAGTTGGAAAGATTTAAAGCATTAGGAACTCCTAGGGTAGAGATTAGTGTTTCCTCATTTGAATTTTAGTAATAGTTTTTTTTATTGAAATAATGCAATGCAACAAGACCAAATAGTGAGTGGGGCAACACAATGTGCACACTATGGGTTTTTTTCATCTAGTATACTGAGAACTGGTTAGCAGCTGTAGATATTAAATATATGTCTAGCTGGGCTTTTGGGGTTTCATATTTTTTGTCCTAAATGAGCCTACTTCAAGGGTCCAAAGAATTTTGTGACCTGAATCAAAGCATATTAGAAGGCTGTAAGGATTTTTTTTACCTCCTCTACCTGATTCCCCTCTCCTCTACTTCTTACCAGCTGCTGTAAGAAGCATTAAAATAGTTCCATTCTGGAAGCAGGTATCATTTCAAGATCTTTTAATCTGCTGTATTTATCTCCACTGCATCCTTTTTGCTGTACACTACCTTGCATGAAAACCAGCTCTGCTCCACTTTCACTTAATGTTCTTGCTGACATAGTGCTGTGCCAGAAAGACAGAAGTGAATGCCAGTAAACTAGTATCTGATGACGTAAATAGTTTTGTGACTTGTAAAGCCAGAGTGGCAGTAAAACCTAGGCAATGGCTCTACCTTTTTTATCAGCTAGACAAACATATATATAGCTCTGAGTTGTAGTGACCCTGTCTCAAGCTGTTTCCAAAAGTAAACTGTGTTAGCACTTGAGGACTGTGATTGAAATGCAGAATATTTTCTGTTGTTCAATATGATGCGATGGACTGCAATTTTTATCCTTTCCTTGGTGATAACTACAAGTGCAACAATTCCAATAAGAGGCAGAACATCAATAACTTACTATCTACTGAGTTTTGACTATATAAGGTATCACACTTGCCTTGCCACAAAAAAAATTACTTGGATGTACAGAGTTTTGGAATTTTAGTAGTGGTCAGCATCAATGAAAATGATAAATTTTCAATGCCATTCACACAAGATGTCTTTCATTTACTCCTTGGTGCTGTGTTGTGTAATCAGACCTTTAAAGAGAATATTTTCTCCCACTGTGCAAGTCTTTTTTTATCTATATATTGCAATCAGGTTTGTAGAGGTCTGTTTGGAAAAACATAGTTATCTTGGGAGATGATTCACAATTTATTTCACCTTGCCTGCAGGCTTTCCTCTTAATAAGTTTTCGACCACCAGCTTTTAAAAGTTAATAAAATTGGAGGAAAACTTTCTATTTTGAAAACCTGCAGTTTATGGCCACCTGACAGTCTAGCATAGAATAAGGATGGTGGAGCTATAAAAGACAAGGATTGACATAGTTGTGTTGAAAGTTCCAAAGTTTACTGCCATCTGCCAGTCTTACTGGTAGAAAAAGTTCAGAAATTTGTAATGTTTCTTATGGCTGTAATAGTCACAGCATTCTAAAATTTTTAATAGTTTAGTTTAAGCACTGATCACAGATGATATCTTCTTGACCTGCATTTTGAGACCTATAGTTTACTATATAGGAAATACTTTGAGAAATAAAATGAGGGTGAAGAAATTAGGTTTTTTATAATTTGTCAATTATCAAGCAATGCAAAGTTTATCAGAACATTATAAGTAACTCAAAAGTTGAATTGTTAAACTAGAAGCCTTTAATCTCTGTAGCTTCTTGGATTTGCACTTAGTTTCCTTTATTCTTAGTCAGCTCTGATTCCTAAGTGTTAACTACTGGCATTTTCAACAGGTAATATCATATTAATCTGTGTTTTGCTTATGAAATCTGACAGATTTTAATTTTTCAGAGATTCTTTCTCCAAAGGCAAAGGTTCTAGTATGGGGTTATTAAAGTTGCTTCATGACTTCTAGCCTAACTGTATAGCCATTACTGCAAGAACCAAGAATCTGTGTACTCAGATGCAGGGTAGTTACTTTCTGGCCTGGCCCATGGCTAAGCCATATAAGAATTAGAGCTATTTACAAAAAACAATGATGTGAACTTTGTGGACATTCTCTGTTGCTGCAGGGCAAATGCAGATAATCTGCCACAGAGAGACTTTATCCTGACAGTGACAGTAGAGGTTAAACATACTGTCAGCTTCAAAAAAATCATATGGACTCGTATTTTCCTTAAGAAAGATAAATTCTCAGATTTCTATTCCCCAAAAAATACAGCAAACACAAAGATGAAATATGTGGTGAAATTCCATTAAATATTATGCACATTCTTTTGATACAGGTCTGTGAAAAATGTGAGGGACAAAATAGGAGGGGGACATAAGGCAACATATAACAGAAAAACAAAGCCAAAAAGTAATGTCTGCTCCGAATCCACATCTATCCTACAAGTCTCAGAAAGCCTGCTTTCTAGAATATAAAAGCACTATGCATACACAAGAAAAGAGAAAACATACATATGGTTTCCATTTACTAATCTATCACTTCAATGTCCCCTTCTGCTATTGCAAATATTGGTAAATTTTAAAGTGTGTACCTTACCCTTATTTTCAATCTCCTCGTGATGCGCCTGCTCTGTTTTGATGAATTCTGCAAACTCTGCCTGAAGCATATCCAGTGCTAAATGTCTGATGCTCGGAAGGTATTACTGAGAATGCTTCAAGAAGAATATGTCCAAATGTTAGAGAATTCTAAGGAGAACTATTTCAAGAATAAGCCATGTCTATACAGACATGTTAGTGAAGCAACTATATAGTGGCTGGAGGCCTCATTCCTGGAAATCCTTACGTCAACATGAAAATATTCCTACCTGTATGCTGATAAACTACTTGTGACCTGAGCAAAAAATACCCTTTCAGGCAAAACAGATGAGAACATATTAAATTGATGCTGGCTATGGTCTTTTTAGCTGTCCAATAAATGATCTTGTAAGCTGTCCAGTAACATTTTTACTTTCTTGGGGTATGGCTAAGCAAAAGTGAAAGTAAGCTGATTGCAAGGACTGTCAGGAGAAGAAGGTAGCAGAAGAATGAAAGAGCATCACTTTGCAGCAGACTGTGCAGCATATTTGCCTCCTCTAACAAATAACTGTTCTTTTATGATCTGTCTTTCACTAATGATCCAGTATCAAATATTACCTTTCCAATGTCAGATCTGAGAAAATGAGGACGAGGTCCATGAAGACACACTTTACTTTTCAGAATAGTAGGGACAGTAAGTAACTTCAGACAGTAAGATGAAGGTGAGGTGGATGGTTGAATACTGATATAAGTATAATATTTTGGGTATTAAAGGTAAAAGCTGGATAGTACTGCATCCAGCCCTGGAGTCCTTGGCACAGGAATGACATGTTGGAGAGAGTCCAGAGGTGAACCACAAAATGATCAGCAGGATGGAATACCTGTCTTATGAGCAGAGCTGGAGAGAGGGGTGTTTAGCATGGAGAATAAAGGATTTTGTGAAGATCATACTGCAAACTTTCAGTACTTAAGAGGGCCTTACAAGAAAGATGGTAAAAGAATTTTTAAAAGCACAACAGTGAAAGATTTTAAACTAAAAGGGGGTAAATTCAGGCCAGATATAAAGAAGAATTTTTTTGTGATAAGATTGGTAAAACACTGGAAAATGTTTCCCAGAGTGAGCAGCTGTGTTTGGGGCTTAGTTGCCAGCTGGGTTAAACCATGACCATGATCCTGTTAGGTTTGAAGTTGGACTCAAAGATCTTAAAGTTCTTTTCCAACTTAGATGATTCTACAATTCTATATTTCTACAAAAATGAGGAGTCAAATTTACAGCTGTTGATTTGACTATTTTCATGCATCAGGAGAAAGGACTGCTGTTCTTTCAGCATGTTCCTGCATGAACTTTCAGGAAATACAAAGACTATAACTTTCAAAAAAGAGTTTTGGTCTTTGCTTAGAATGCCAAGCATGTTGCATTGTGATTTATGCTCCTTCCATAAGTATTCACGACAACCCTTTTTAAGGGACAGCATTTTAAGCCTCCTTCTTTTTTTATTTGGATTGATAGAAGTGTGAATATAAGTGAATAGGGAGAAGGAGAGGAGATAGAGAGAGGAGGGTATGTCAGTTCCATACACAGACAAGTGGAAGAATTGCTGCTAAGCGACAGTTTCAGACCTGTAAAGGTTAGCTGGGGACATGAAGGCAAATAGGCATCTGTCAGCTGCTGACTGGAACAGGAATGCTCTTTGGAGTTATAGTTTGAAGTTGGCTGTGAGAATATCATAGTCCAGGCATCAAGTGTTGCATCCTGTTTGCTGCAAGGACACATGCTTGCCTGGGCATAAAATCACACTCCATCAAGAAGTTCAGCCATCGAGTGGTTGTGTATATGATTTGACTTAAGAACATCTAAAAGCTCATTCAGTGCATTAATGTGACTACGTAATTAATTTATCTGCTTTAGGAAGAATTGAGCACTGGAAAATCACAAACAGAATTTTCATAAACTTTCTATGCTAAAATCAGAAAACTAGAGAATGCAAGATGCCATACATGTCTGTGAGATACTGTACTTTCACTTCTGACTTTATTAATATGCATGCTCATTTTTACTGACTCACACATTTTTGTTGCTGAAGATGAGATTCCCATTTTGAAATACCCACGTAAGAAGATAGCTAATATGTGTTCATTTATTAGGTAGCTTGGGTTTTTTGATCATTTTTCTTTAATACATTCAACACAATAAAATTTAGCTTCTCTTTTTTTTTATATTCTGGAGTACTGAAATATACATTAATTGGTTGTGGGATTCTTTCCTTCATAGCTACACTATATCTACTTATTTTCCAAAAGCATCCATTCAAACAATTTGAAACATTACTACATAGATAGCTATGACAAACTGATGATATTTTACAACCTCCCCTGGAGAGAGATAAATTATATCCACCAGACCTTGGCTGAATTAGTTATGTTTTTTTATGGTTACAGAGTCAGTACATCAGTTTTGGCCAGATTTGTGCTGAAATTGATGTTCTATCAAGCTGGATTAGATTTTTTTTTTTTTTTTTTTTTTTTTTTTTTTTTTT